>JACCIB010000016.1:3192500-3582500 GCA_018906965.1 Philotrypesis tridentata | reverse complement strand
CGCGAGCGATAATTTGTCGGGGCGAGCGATAGCTCCGCTGGATAAGCCGTACGCGAATATATGCGTTATGCGCGCATGTACACAATATGCGGTCTGCTGAGGTGTGCAATACGCGCTTGGAGAGATAGAGGAGGGTGGGGGGGGGGGAGAGACGGGCGCAGCCGATTTTTCATTAATTGGAAAAGACCGGGGACTAATCGACTCGGCCCATCTGACTCGCTCTCTCGTCGGGGGAGAGCGAGAGTCGCAGCCTTGAATCGCGTCGTCAGATTGTCATCGGCGTCGTTAAGAAAAGCGTCGCGAGACTCTTGCACGCGCTCGCGAGAGATCCGCTGACGATATTCCAACGGCTCATTCGGCCCGAGAAGAGAGAGAGAGAGAGAGAGAGAGAGAGCGAGAGCGTTCGTTAGGAGACTGATCCTATCGATTCTGTATACGCGTTCGCTTCTGCTCTTTCTCTCTCTCTCTCTCGACTTCATCTCTCTCCTTTTCTTATTTTTTTTCTCTTTCGGCGTCGTCGCCGCCGCCGCTCTGCATTTGCATGTGTGCAACAGTCGCGCCGTCGTCCACTTGCGTACGTACGAACGTATATCATTCGAATACAGCGAGAGAGATAGGAGCGTATCGCTCGACGGATTGTGGATCATTGCACCTAAGTCTATCGCCATTTCATCATGCTTGTTTGCGTTCTGTCAAAGTGTGGGGGAGGATTATCGGCCGAGATACTGCTCTCTCCCTCTCTCCCTCTCTCTCTTTCTCTTTCTGCAACGACCGCGCTGGCTACACACTTTTTTGCTCCCTTCCTTTGTTGCGAGCACAATCTCCACTGCAGCCAGCTGATGCTTATTGGACGTTCGATTCCTAAGCCCGCGTGGACTGCTCATGTCTCTCTCTCGCATTCTCTCTCTCTCTCTCTCTCTTTGTCAGTGTGTATATATATAAAACTCCGGTAGACAAAACGCGCACTACTGCGGCGGCTAACTCGTATCGCCGATAGCGCGCGGGTAATTAACCAGAATTTTATCGGGCGACAGGCGCTTCCTCTTTGCGACATAACGGCTACACGTATCCAGCTTACAGTCACGATAATTCATACGCCCCTACCTGTGTGTGTGTGTGAGTGTGTGTATCTGTGTATGCGTGTGTCACTCTCTTTTTTTTTTTTTTTTTTGCTTCGTCGAGGAGGAAACTTTTCAACGCAGGAACAGTTTGATGTTTCGCGTTCGTTTACCAGCATATTTGGTCACAATTAGAAATTGAATCTGTCTGTATATTTGCAGATGTGGGAGAATCGTAATTTTTGCGTTTCAATCATTTCCAGACGTCTTTTTAACATAATGCTTACGTATACGCACGATTCTCCGCAATTTTTTTTTAAATGCCTCCATTTTTTAATGCACAATACTCTGCATTTTTTTTGTAAATCCAGATTATTACACCGAAACAGAAGCCAAACAAAGAGGAAAAAGGGGATACAAATACGAGTGGAAATAATCTCGAGATATCATAGGATTATCACCTACAACACTGTGGGATTCCAAAAGAATAATACAGAGTGTACATCGTTAACACGAGGGTCACGCGCAGTTTCCTTATACATTTCTCTCTCGCTCAGTGCCTGTACAGAGGGATCGATAGTTTTGATAATCCCGATATAATTGAGACGAGCTACTGCCGCACGTTTTTCATGAATAATAAGCGCTCGATGCGCAGAGCACAGCGAAATCTTGAGAGCTGTGCTCGCGCGCGGGAAAATTAAAAAATTATCCCGAGCCCCGCGCGGAGTGTGGAATTGAATTCCCGAGGCGGGGGTAACGATATTTTCGCGCCTGGAAATCTCATTTTATACGAACGACATTGAAAGCAGCGCAGCAGCAGCAGCAGCAGTGGAGAATGTAAAATCCATACTGGCGAGAGAGAGAGAGAGAGAGAGAGAGAGAGAGAGAGAGAGGTGTCGAAAGTCCCGCGAGCACTGAATTCTATAATGTACGGGGGACGACGACGACGACGACGACGACGCGCGAGAGGCTACATAAAGAGCCGAGGCGAAATTCGATTAACGCCGGGGAGTATAACGATAAGACATCTTTCCTGTGCTTTCTTCGGTGTTCGCCAGCCAGCCGTTGATGAGGTAAAAAAAGGAAGCGCAGGCGCGTGTGAGGGAGGAACTCGTTCGCGGCCGACACGCGCGTGTCCACAGCCGCGGAAAAGAGAAGGGTGCGAGAGTCCCGCATGTGTGTGTGTGTGTGTGTGTGTTATTGCGATATGTAAGCGGGGAGAAGGGAGAAAAAACACCCTCCAGCCTGACCGATTGTCTTTTATTCAATGTTGTGCGGTGCTTTCATGCGAATATGTATTTATCACACACTATATGCATAGATAACTTCCTCTCGCTTAACGATTTAAACATTTTTTTCTCTTTCTGTTCCAGGTAAGTCGAGAGAGTGTCGTTCTTGCCGAACCTTCGACGCGGCGCCAAAGCTCGCTCGAAGCCGCAAGCGCAATTTCCGCAGGTGAGCTTACTGCGAAAGAAAAGAGAAAAAAAAAGGAAGAGAAGAACAGAGCCGATGATAAAAGAAAATTCCCCGGCAATATCAATGCGTTTTTATAGAAAAACTCCTTTGGTTCAGCGGCTCGCGTAATTAGAGACTGTGCTGCCGCGGAGCACGTAATATACATTCGGTTGCATTCCGCGCAACGGGTCATAGGAAGTTGGATGCTGCGCGCTGTGGCGCCTTGCGCTCTCGAGTGCGATGCCTAGTGCCTACGTATACGTGCATGTACACAGAGGCACAGAGGGGAGCGCATGTACGCGCCGTCTACGTATACATAGGAGGACGCGGAGAAGGTGGGGTCGGATGAGAGGATGCCGGCTCGTTGTCATGCAGGATGCGGGGGATGAATCCCCGTCTCTAGATCACAACCCGGCGCACTTCATTTCCGCGTCTTACAGTCAGCCGGCATTCCGAAGGAAATGAAAACAATGAGATACAGCGGTCATCCGTTACGCGCTCCTACGTATATAGCTTCCCTCTCTCTCTCTCTCTCTCTCTCTCTCTCTCTCGCTCTCCCTCTTCTCTTTTCTTCTTCGGCGTGCGCGCGCCCTCCTCTCGCCCTCTTAAGTCACGCGTTTATATTACTTAAGCGGCGGTTCGCTCGAAATACTCGCTCTTATTCGCCAAGCGGCGCGCGGATATGAGCAGGAGACAGCAGCTTTTTTCTCCTGGCTTGCGCTGGAAAGAGAGACAGAGACAGAGAGAGAGAGAGAGAGAGAGAGAGAGAGAATTAAAAACGCGAGAGCTTAATCATTGGGATTGCAGATTCGGAAAAGAAATAGGAATTAAATCGTTTATGCGGGGGATGAAAAGCTCTCGTGATGTATGGAGAGAGGACTTTTAGCGTTGTAATGTCGCGTTCAGTAGCAATATAATAATGCAATATTGAAATTGTCACCTCGTACAAAGACTATGACAACTCAAAAAAAAATTCTATTTTAATTTGCCATTTTTAGAGAGTTAGGATAAATCAATTCGCCGAAGACGCGATAAATTTGAAATATAATTCGTATACATATTTTAAGTTTTTCAGATCATTGACCAATTGATTTACCCAGACTCGAATAATGGTAAATTAAAATAGGTCTTTTTTGATTTGTCGTAGTCTTTGTACGGGGTGACGAAATGCATTGGAGTTTTTGTCTAATGTAATTGGAAAATTATTATATTTCAGGTAAATAAGCAAAATTTATTTCTAGCTTTATGCGCACAACAATTATGTTTTAAAACCGCTCTAAAAATTGAATTCACAAACAAATATTACGTCGTTCTGGTACTCAAGAATCATTTAGCAGCCTCCAATTTTCCACCGAGCCACCGCGGTCTCGACCACGGTAGCTCGGAGAGATCCCAAAATATTGTTAAAAAGTCCAACTAAATCGAAGCGGCATTCACGAAAAATTTAAAAAACGCAATTCCTTTTTTCCAGATAACAGAGCCGCTCGTCCTGCCCCCTTAAAGGGCTTAAAAACACTTGCAAGCTCCCCCCCCTTTTTCAAGCGGGTCAGATAGAGAGAGCGAGAGAGAGAGAGAGAGAGAGAGAGAGAGTTCTCGCCAGTCGAAAAACACAAGCGTCGCTTACGGCCTCTCGCTCTAGGATAAAGCGCGTTATCTGGGCGAGCGTGTGGCGCGCAGAGAGAGAGAGAGAGAGAGAGAGAGAGAGAGAGAGAGAGAGAGAGAGAGCGCGTAGTGCTGTATTTCGCGCGGACGATGGAGTTGGGACATCAGTAGCTGCGCACTGGGGGAGAGAGTGAGAGAGGAGAGGAGAGGCCCTGCTAAATAAGAGCGTCGCTGGTGGCGGGGATTGTTCGCATCAGATAAGCCGCCTCAAAAGTAGCGCCGTTCCAGTTTGAAAAACTTGCTGCTGCTGCTGCTGCTGCTGCTGCTGCTGCTGCAGCAGCACGATTATACCGTAACGTTCCCTCTGCCAGTGTCCTGGCGTGGCATTATTTACCACTTTCCCAGCCACTGATATCGCAGCTGATTTTTTTAAGCTCGCTTTCCCGCCGCCCGCGCGATACGCGCGCACTTTTTTGGCCGAGTACGTTTTTCCTCGTCTCTAATTTGGCTGGAAACTTGAGCGGAGAGGAGAGCAGAGAAAAAAGAGACAGCGCCGCGTATTATACATCCAATTTCGCTGGGAATAACGTGTATCATGTAACGCGGTGTGCGGCGGTGGGACGCGATCGATCAAACGAAAAGTCGAAGAGGCGAAACAGTAGCGCTCCGTCATTTTCCGGAGACAAGCGCAAGTACCCGCGGCTCTACGTACACGTGTATACACTGTATAGGTATATGCATATACATCGGCAGGGGGAGAGAGAGAGAGAGAGAGCAGAGAGAGGAGGGACGTCGGCTGATGTAGAGAGCCCCGGCTATATACCCGGCGCGCGCTCGCGATTCCGAAAGAGCCGAGGAAGCGTCGGTGTACGTGCTCTGTGTCTCTGATTTCATAATTTCCGCCGACGTGCGAGTGCCGCTGTGCGCGCGCGCCTCTGCCGCTTTGACGTGTACTTTGAGAGAGAGAGAGAGAGAGAGAGAGAGAGACAAGGATGATGAAGACGTCGATAGGACTTCTGGGCTCTCCTCCGCGCGCCACCGTTCCACACTGTAAGGGATGATCGAGGGCTGCGCCACACCGCGTTATATACGAAAAGCGAAAGCTCAAGTATAATGGAAGCAAGCAGCACCCCACCCCCGTCGACTTTGCTTGTTTATATAAGAGTGATTATCGTCGCGCGCGGGGAGTTGCGGACTTTGTTGCTGATGCCCGCGCGCGGAATTTCGAATGAGCTGCCGCGGCCTGCACTCGCTCTCTCTCTCTCTCTGCGCCGCTGCGCTGATGATTAACGGGAACGCGGATCGTAAATATTGATGATTCTCGAAAGTAACTTTGCGCGCTTCGCGTTGTAAAGCTTGCGTGTGCGTGTACGTACGTGTAATGGACTACTCGCGCGCGCGCGTGTGCGTGAGTGTAACGCGTAGTTAGTACCCGAGAGAAGATAATATTCAATGCGCGATAAGGGTATAATATAGACCGGCTTGTCCGCGTATATACGATTTTATTTATCGTCCCTATATACGCATATATAGATAAAAAGCAAAGTAGATCTTTTAATATACAGTGTAAGAGAGAAACTGGTTTATACGTAACACACACGCGCGCGCGCGCGCGCACACACACGTGTACGTATATAGCGCGACCTATCGGCCATCTATTAGCGATTAACATCTAATTTACTCGACTAACCTGTTCTTCATTTTTCACAGAATTTTCCCCGCGATTCCGCGAAATCCCCCGCGTCAGCTCCCTCGCGAGCGCGCGACAGTCGACACAAAAGTCGCGGAGAAGCATATAAGCTTTGACCGCCTGCGACAGTTACCACAAGGAGAGGGCTTGTATATACCGGTATACTGAGGCATATTTGTCGGAATGCGCTCGAGTGCCCTTCTCATATTGGTTAGTGACTCGTGGGTTGCGTACTGCTTTGCTGTCAAGGAATTGCTAAGAGAAACTTTGGCTGAACAAAAATAATTAATTCTTTATGGACGTCCGTGTTTTGTTTGTCCTTTATATATAATTATTTGTATAAAATTTTGCATCGATATACTGACTTGAACAATACGTAAATTAACGATTTTTGTAAAAGCCACATTATTTCACAATGTTATTTTATTTTAATTTTTTTTTTTTAATAGCATATATCCATCACTTCCAATTCTGTATCTGCAATTCATACGTATAAGTTAAAAATTATTACGAGCAAAAACATTCAACCGTTGACAACAAAAATTATTATCGTACACCGATACCGACGTTTCATAACGATTCCCCCACCGATATTCACCAAAATTTTGCCTTGCACCTGTGTATCGTTTAACATTAAATCGTCGATTCTATTCACCGCGAGCTATAGAGCACCTCCTTGACGAACGCGTACATGTATCCGATGTATATATGCGTATATGAATTCCAATGCGCATCGGCGATGCTATACTCTCAGTCTTCTCTCCTCATTGTGCTCGCGTAAAACATTGTTTAAAAATGCAGCACTGCAGAGCGAGCGAGAGAGAGAGAGAGAGAGAGAGCGTCGGCACTTGATTATAGAAAATCGAACAAAAAGGCTCTCTCGAGCAACGGCTGCCGGTAGATTCGCCTGGGCTTATCTGGGGCTGCCGAGGCTTTTAGTTTTGACGCGCGTTTCCCTCTCGGAGTCGCGGCATTGTGAGCACGTGCTCGCGAGAGAGCAATAGTTGAGCGATGAAAAAGCCCATATAGCCATTGCACATCGGAACACATACACATACACACACACACACGCACACATATACATATGCAGTATACACTCACCGCAATCCGCAATGAATATCTGCAGCGGCAGTCGCTCTCTGCGCTCGTATATCGCGGATAGTCTCTCTCACTCTCTCTCTCTCTCTCTCTCTCTCTCTCTCTCTCTCTCGACGACAGGGTTTTTCAATTGGCGACGTCGGGCTTTGTGTCGAGCCACTGCATATCCTCTCTTGCCTCCTATGTGTATATATAGCACGACGAGAGATACACGTCGATGATCCTCTTTCTCCGGCTGCTTCCGCGTTTCTTTTCTGTCTGTCCCTCTCTCTCTCTCTCTCTCTCTCTCTCTCTCTCTCTCCCTCTCTCGACTTTCTTCGAACAAAAAAAGCACGCATTGTGTTTCCTCTGTCGCGGCATCACTGTACGGCAACTGCACGCGTGCGCTCATAACATATTCTCGCTGTGCGTCTATATATATGCACGTCGTTAAAATAATTGAAAAGGCGCGCGCGATCGATGCGTACGTAGACGCGTGTAATATATGTATATACGCTCCGTAATAGAATCGCGGATATTAATATAAAAACAAATTAGCTAGAAATTTCTCGCGCGCGCGCGCGCGCTCGCGCCAGTGAGAGAGACAGAGAGACAGGCAACGCTGACGTGTGCATACATACTCCAAGGCGGCTATCGCTCCGCGCATATCAAATCGTGACACATATAAAGACAGATACGACGAAAATAATTATTCACGCAGATTACAAGCTGATGTCGCGGAAAGCAACGCAGTCGCGCGCGCGCGCACACACACGCGTACACGTATATGTAGTGCACTGCACACATGCGCGGCATCGGCTGGCGTGTGTGTGTGTGCGTGTGTGTGAGTCTACATATGTACAGAATCGAAAAGCCGCAACGAGGCTTTGCACCCGCATGCAGTGCGCGTCCAGACGCTTTTATTTAGAAGCCGCACGCCGGGGTAGAAAAAGGGAGTTGGGAGGAGGGGTGGTGGTGGTGGTGGTAGAAAAGAAAGGGCTGAAATAATGCGGCCTCTATCAGTTTACGTTTTCAAGTCGTGTGTAGCTACACGATAGCGCCGGGCAGAGGGCGGCTGCACTTATTCTATCGTGCGATAAGGGCGAAAATGTAGCGCAGCGCTTAGCTCCCGTAAATATCGGCAAGGGGTTGCGCTGCCGGCGAGGCCGGTCTCTATCACCCACACATGCGTGTATATATATATATATATAGACTGGTATATAGCGCTCTCTCTCTCTCTCTCTCTCTGCGTTTCCTATACGTGGACGTACACACTTTATCGCAGTATCGGAAGTCGGAGGGAGCCCGGACCGCGCCAATTGTTTTATGGCCCGTAGCTCCTTTTTCTACAACCCTCCCAATCGGCTTTTCCTCCGAAAATCTCGACCCCCCGGTCCTTTACACGCCGTCTTTTTGTGGATCTATACACACATACGATACATATACCATATACCAAGTATATGTATACACGCTTACACCTGCGTGTATATAGATAGGTGTGTATATTTGTAAGAGCAGTCGCGCATCATTAGTCGTAACGGCCGCTTAACCGCCTCGTCATTAATCACTTGTGTGTATATAGCTTGTATATATGTGCGCGTATATATGTATAAAGAGAGAGAGAGAGAGAGAGAGAGAGGAGAGCGCGCCGCTGGCAATCACTTATTGGACGGTATTAACGCGCCGGGCGAGAGAGATCTCGTTGAAAGCCCGTCGATGATCGCTTATCGATCGTCAGTAGGCGGAGGAGACGATGCTACAGGCGCGAGAATGCCTCGTTCCTTTTTTTCCGATACGTATATATACTTACCTAGACAGCTGTGTGCGCTTTATATATATAACATATATACATCTCATCCTCCTCTCTGCTCTTGTGAACCTCCTCGGCGCGCTATACTATTACTCGAGGCGCGCATATTTTAATCGAGCTCTTACAAAATCGCTGCAGTTCTATCGACACAAAAGGTGCACTATATACAATATATATGTACACACACACACACGTATATAATATAGCTTGTATACGTATACACATAACGTATATAGTGGCACTTATACGAATTAGTTGTTGGTGAGCTCGGTGGAGTGCACGTGCGCGTGCGCGGGCGCATCGCTTGTTTTTCCCGCGAGAAAATAGACGCGGTGAAAATGGAGAGCGCGCAACGAGAGATGCGCCGCGATTCCGATCGCCGAGCGCGAGCGCGTAATTGAATCGGCGGGAGCTTCTCGAATGTGTGCGGCGCATTCGATTCGGCTCTCCGCGCGCACATACGGCTAATGAGCTCGGAAAGTGTTTCAAAAGCAAACATACTTATAGGCGCAATGCGCGCCGATCTCTTCTCTTTTCGGGCCAACGCGGCGTTTGTACATCCTCCCGACTATACATATATGCGCTGCAGTGCAGATAAACGTCGCTTATTAACCGCGAGCGAGAGATTTCTTGCGCGATCGGACTGCGCACTAATAGCTCCTTATATTTCGATTCGCGCACGCGATACAGGGGGTGTCGGTGAACTAAATCGACGCAGCTCATATACATATATTACATCGATGTCAGCGACGCGTTCGCGACGCAAGTGTGTTGCGAGACTCGATCTGATGAGGGAAGTTCACGTGTGTTTTGATGTGTGCGTGTGTGCGTGTGTGTGTATGTGTGTAGGTACTCGAGAGGAAGGGGTGAGTCTGCACCGATCCAATCGTCGTTTCTCTTCCCTTATCTCGAGTGATGAGGTTCCCGCGTTATCGCACTATAAGTTTGCCCCTTTTCCATTACGCACACTGCACGTGTATGCGTGTACGGCTGCGTAGACAAGCCTCCTTTTAAGAAAAAAAGTCTAGGGAAAAGCAAAGCCGAATAAGCCAAAGACGATCGTTACTTACTCCCATGGTCCGCTATAAGCAGCTCTCTTTATACGCCTGTGGAATCACTAAAGCATACAGAGACGCGCGTATCGTTAGGTCAAACCGGCATTCCTTTTCTCCGCTTCCTCTCGCAGCGCACACAAGCGGCGACGCGGTTATGTCGTTTAATCCTATAATCTCGAAAAAAAAAATGAAAAAAAAAACGAGAAGTTTATATACATCATGCACATAGACTTCCGTCGCCCGCATTACATCGGGTCGGCGGCGGCGCGCGCGTAATTAGCCGCGAAATTCAAACGTCTGGCGAAAGCCCTCTCGGATTATCGACTCGTCAATCGGGTGGCTCTCGCGCGTTCGCGGGCCGACATGCGCGCGCGAGCGGGAGCCGGAGCTCGACGTGCGACATCCTCGGCGTCTAATCGCGCGCCGGCAGCTCCTAGGCGAGAGAGCAATTAGCGCGCGTTTGTCAGGCACGCGCGCTCTCTCTCTCTCTCTCTCTCTCTCTCTCTCTCTCTCTCTCTCTCCGATCTTCCTGGATATTTCACGGCCGGCGCCTTTGGCCTGATTGGCAGAGCCGAGAGCGAGTGAGAGAAAGAGCCGCGTGGCTTCAAACGGGGCCGCCGAGCTGATGATCGCCGGGTGCAATTTCTGTATAATAATTTTCTCATGAATTATATTCGCCGCTGGACGCATATATATGAAAGCAGTGTGTATTTTATGAGGACAGGCCGGGCTGGGTAATTGTGGGGCGTTAACACTTGCGGCGACGAGTGGCGCTAATACTCACTGTTTTCGGCGCTGTCCTTATTAATCAAATCAATGCAATTTGTGGTGCCATTTATTATTATCAATTAAAGAGTATAATAAATGCAGTCTGATTGTCGATGGATAATTTCATCAAAAGGAAAACTGTATATTTCTACTAAAAATCTGTTCGACCTAAGTTTAAAATTTATGGTTTGACAAAATCAGTAAGGTATAAGGAACTTATAGAATGAAAAAATTCAAGGTTTATTTAAAATTTTTTATTCTTTTTATTAAAACTATCCTAGAAAGATAGGAAATATTAGAAAAACTTAACTATAAATTTAAAACTTTTTCATTGCGCAGAAGAGACTTTTCCAATTCCCCGATGAAATTTTAACGCTTGGAATGCATTTATTCTTTTAATTGCAATAGTAGTCGATGAATACATTTTTTAAAAAAGACAATTCATTAAATATTGATGAAAATCTCAGCAGAACTCAACCTGGATATGCGCGTACACGTAATTTAATCAAACGTCGTCTCTCATATAGATCTGGGTCAAGGAGCAAAATCCACTTCTCAATTCGTATTTTCATCCTATCAGTTCAAAAGATATGCCAAAACGGCTACGTATATAATCGTACTGGGCGACTTCCCCCCCCCCCCCGTTATACGAAACACGTGTGTATGTGTAGGTATGGAAGGCCGTCTATCGCAATCTCATGCGGTTAGGAGCAATGAATATGGATCAGCATTATATACATACGTGTCCGGCTCTATTAAGCCTCCTGCACGCGCTGCTAACCTAAACGAGGCTCTACTCTCTTTCTCTCTGTTTACCTGCGTGTATACATAGAGTACACACAGTACTATACACGTGTAGGCGAGCCGCACCGCGTATATGACGGGTAGACGAGGCCGACGTCCGGAATTTTTACTTCGCACGGCTCTTGGCTGCGCCGGCGGTTCGAACGTCAAATTACTTTAATTATACGGCTCCGAGCATTTCCCCGAACAACTTTATCGTCCCCTTAGTGCCGCACACATCTCCACGCACTGCGCAGTAATGCCCCGCATACGAGATCGTCATTTTTTTTATTATTTTTTTTTTTTCACTCGCTCGCTAAATGAATCTCTAACTCCGGAGATATGCAATTACGCGCGAGGGACGTGCTTTTAATGAAGTGGAAAACGATTACTTAAAAATCGACGATACACATACGCACATACACATATATACGTCTCTTGTATCGACTCGAGTAAAACAAGGTGTGCGACACAAACGACGACTCTTTCCGTTAGCAGAAGACCGATTTGTTTTCTTCCCTCGAACGGAGAGGAGGATGTAAAAAAGGGGGGATAGCGTGTGCGTGGGGAGGGAAAAAAAAAGAAAAGTGATAGGATGGAAAGAAAAGAGGGGGCTGTAGCGGTCAGAAAGAGATACGCCGGACAATCAGATTAGCGCAATCTAATTAACGCTGCTTTTAATGGCGTTCATTAGCACATGCCTTCCACCCCCACCTCGAGAGCTCTTTTCTCTCTCGCAGCAAAACGGTCCTCGATCTGCTGGGAGTCCCTTCGAATTCCTCCCCTTGCTTTCTCCCGTGCTCTTTGCCGTTCCTCTTTTTTTTTGCGCGCGACTCCCGCGATAAGTATCGTTTTAACACGAATTTCAGTCATTCGGAATTGTGGACGATTGAGGAGAACGCAATACAAAGGCGTCGTGTGCCGTTGACTCGACTTCTGCACGGAATGTGTGTGCGCAGGTTTATGGAGTGATTTTTGATCGAGTCGCGTTATTCCCGTTTATCATTGAAAGTATCCTCTGAAGTTATTATACCTATCAATATAATCTTAATTGAAACCGTTTATTAGACTTAGTGTCAATGACTGATCTGGTGAGTTGGTGAAAATCAAGACAAAAAATGCCGAGGTGTCGGAAGTCACCGATGACGGCGCCTAATGGAGCACGTGCGCTGCATTATTTAATGACTATAGGTGTTAAACCGGTTGTAAGTGCTATATTCTAAATTAATGTTTGCTCGCCCGCGAGGACAGGATCCAAGTATAATGGGATTTGTGGCGTCTAATGCTTACACGGACCGTAGAAGATACGTAAGGTAGGCGTGTGTATAGATTGATGACGAGGTCCAGCTGATATCAGCTACATAGCTTTTCAGGTATCGGAAAGTCTTGATATCGAGGGTCATCGATTTCGGGGTCTGGTCACTGCGCTACGTAATTTCTCCGTGATATAGCTGTGTCTGTAGATATATTCGAAGGCGATCATGATAGGATCAATACAATGACTTGCATATAACGATTGATTGATTTATTATTGAAAAACTAATCGACAGAATTAATTGGAATTTTCACAGTATATAGTGTATGGGTATTGTCATGTCGGATCGTAACGATAGCTTACTTCTTGTAAACATATTTTTCTTTAACGTAAACGTTATTTTGGAAAATTTTTGCAAATTTATTCTCAAGGAATTTTATCGGAAATTCGCAATAAAAAAAGTATCAGTGGAACAAGAAATATGTTTCTTTCCACAAAACAAAAAAAAAATGTATATATACATGAAAAACAAAAATATGTATATATACATGAAAGTGGAATTTTACAAAATCTTCGAATTCATTACTTATAGCTTTCTCCAGAGTAATTTATCGTTCTTGTATAAAGATATGTATGAAGCTTCAGAAACAGTGATAAAAGTGTAGTTTCTACACAGAATTCTGACAATCTGTATGCACTGTCATAGAATCATTGTAAAATTGAAATGTAAGAATGGTTTTGCGAAATTCTTTTGAGTATCAAAATTTCACTAAATTGCGAGAACATAAAACGTTCGTTGGCCATTAAACGAGAAATAAATCGATTATTTTACCGTGCAGAGTAGGCAAAAAATTTCTAACGAAATTCCCATCGCGTTTCCTCGCTCGCGCGCAGCTACATGCATAACGAAGCTTGAAATTCCACTATTACAAAGCTTCCTCTCCGAGGAAGCAATATATTCATAGCCTCATGAGGAGGACATTAGTCACTGTATATATCGCGCCGATGAATATTTCGATGAGCAGAGTGTAAAAGCGGTATGCATCGGAGTCGAGAGAGAGAGAGAGAGAGAGAGAGGGAGAAGTAAGAACAATACAAGGGCAGCTCGGGCGACGTGCGAAGATCCGTCAATAAGGCGGTGCCGACTCTTTCCCTCTCTCTCCTCTCTTTCTCTCTCTCTCTCTTCTCTCTCTCTCTCTCTCTCTCTCTCTCTCTCTCTCGACATTGTATGGATATGAGCTGGTGATTTCTCGCTCGAGATATATATCCCCTCCGAAACGACTTCTCTTTTCTCTTCAGCGTACGTGTATATAACTATATACATATATATTCGAAGATTCGACAAGCCTGTCGAGTCGTTTTCGTAATAGAGCGAAATTCGACAGCGCGTCCCGCCTCGCGGATTCTCGAGAGATTGAAAGACTGCATGCGCGCACTCGATTCTTCTCGGTTCTTACATAAAATCGTAAATTAAGAAGGCGAGCCCGTGTATCGCGCATATAATAATGCGTTACATAGGCAGCCTTGACACGCAATAAAGTGCGGCGACGACGACGACGACAGGATCGATGGCGAACGTGGTGCTTTCGATACGTATCCCCTTCTCTCGCTTTCTCTCTCGGAAAATGGATTGTAAAAAAAGAAGTTGATTGTTTCCAGCGCAATTGTTTTGATTGATCGTATAACTGCAGCAGCAGTAGTAGCAGCGAGCGCCGTATATATGAGACGACGTCGCTAAATCTCCGGGAGATGAACAACTAGCGCAAGTTCGATATATATCTGGGCTAATGGCTATACGCTTGTGCGATCGTATAAATAGCGAGAGAGAGAGAGAGAGAGAGAGAGAGAGAGAGAGAGAGAGAGAGAGAGAGAGAGAGAGAGAGAGAGAGAGAGAGAGAGAGAGGGCTACACATATAATCCATAAATCGATATAGCAGTAGCTCGCGCGCGCGTGGGTATATATACACGTGCGCATATAATGCCCGCAGAAGAAAATATCTTTCCTCCTATAATATTCATACACACTCTACTGTCGCATGAATTATCCTCTGCGCGCATTCGCACACACAAACACACAACGCTGCATCTACAATAATTAAGCTCTCGTATGCGTGTGTATATAACCTACTTCCAGTCGATACGACAAGAAAAAAAAAACTCGCAGCCTCGATAATTTATTCTTTCGCGTATGCGCATAATATATAGCACTGCACACTCGGGCTTATGAAAATTCCTCGCGAAAAATATTCACGAGTAGCTCCGTTACGTATAGCCTCTTGCAAAAAACAATGTCCACCCAGCAGTTGTTGATATATACGTATACACGTATACACACGCGCACACGTGCGTATAGAGTGCGAGTATGTACAGATATACCGCGCGTACACAGAGAGTCAGAGAAAGAGGGAGAAAAAGGCAAAGTATATAAGGGGGCAACGCGGAGCGAGTCTTTGCCGCAAAGGGAAGCCGATACATCGGCAAAGTTAACGGCATCAATCACGCGAGGTAAAAAGTCTGGAGATCAGCTCGCTCGCTCGCTCGCTCGCTCGCGCGAATCGGCGGCAGCGGCAAAGTCGTTCCGCAAAAGCGCTATATGGATACTCTGTATGTACACACTCGCGCGCAGTGCGCGCGCACACTCTCGACCGGCCGATATCTGCTACATATCTAGCAACGTGTGCCATGCCTTATCTCAGCACCGAGACCGCGCGCGCGTATGTGTGTACGTGCGCGCGCGCCGTTGCATTGTATGGATATCAAACGATTGTGAGAGAGCCGGGGAGGGGGGTACGCGGCTGCACTCGAGAGAGAGAGAGAGAGAGAGAGAGAGAGAGAGAGAGAAAGAGAGATTTCCATCTACGTCCGTCAGCCGCCGCGAGAGAGGTATACAGCGCGGCTACTGATCCTCGCGTTGACGCTGAGCCGTCGTCATCGCGAGCGTGTGTGCAGTGTGTCCTTCCAAGCAGTTCTTCTGCTGGTTGCTTACGGCCGGACATGGGCAAGATTGTACCTCGGACGCGTCTTGGAAATTTGGGGATTAATGTGGGAAGACGCGTTTGGATGTTACTTGTGCGAGGGGCTGAGTTTGTGACTGATTTTTAGGGGTTAATGTTTCTTCTTCTATGCTGATGATTAATCGCGATAGCCAGGTTGTGATATTTTTTTTACAAAATTAGCGATTGAATGTATAACTTGCTGAAATTTTTGCTCAACGCGTACTCTATTGAGCACGTAGTTTTATACATTTTAAACGTTTTAATAGGTATAATGCGTAGAGAAAGTTAATATTAATTATTCGGCAGCTTCCGCAACGAAGCTTCGGGCGCATTTTAGAGAGCATATCAGCGATAAACAATAATAAAAACAAAAAAAAACATCTATCAAATCAAGCTCCACATGTGAAACTGATTTACTGCACCGATCGCAGCGCGAACGCAATTAGTTAACGAAAACGCCTAATCATGACTGGACTTGTGTTGATTTTCACACCTTTTTATCATGAAAATCAAACCTCAATCGATATGCCCCGCAATTAATCCAAAGTCAAAGAAACGCATTTCGCGAGGACGTAGCCGATCTCCCTTCTTCCCCCACCCCCGTCCCGGCAAGAAATTCAGATCATCCACTGCCATGTACTTTTATCTCGCGACTCACGCTTCAACTCCACCGCGGAGCACCGTTACACACATATCATTGCATACAGCAATACAGCCTCGCTGCTGCACGTCAAATTCACGATAATCTGGCAGCTCCGGGTCACATTTGTAGATTTCCGCGATGTGAGCTTGCCTATAATGCGCGCTCGAAAAAAAAAGAGAAGCGAGAGAGTGAGAGAGAGAGAGAAGGTAAAGCGTCGAGCTTTTATCTCGGCTACACTCCGCGGCGTGTTCTCGGCCGTTAGCGTTTTCATGCGTGCAAAGCATGTTAAATCAAGGGACGACGCAGGTTGGCAAGAGACGACGGCGTAAGGGATTCGATATCTGTTCGCACGTCATTACCCCAGAGCTGCCGACGTCGCGGTCTCCCTTCTCTCGCTCTCTTCTCTCTCTCTCTCTCTCTCTCTCTCTCTCTCTCTCTCTCTCTCTCTCGCTCGCTCGCTTCGATCTATGTATATATATGTACGTATATACTATATACACGTGTACACAGTCAAGCTTTTCTTCGATCTCCGATGTCGACTCGTGTGCTTCGAAAACTCCCGCAGCTGAGAGCGCAATCGGCTAATTATATAAGGGAGCATCGCCCGGGATTTTCAGCCTGATGAATAAAAAATGACGGTTACATGTAAATGTTGCCACATTTTTTTTCATGTGTATAATAGGCGTTACAGAAGGAAATGCTTCTATTTTGATTGTTTAATACGCACGCTCTTCTCTCTCCGCGAATTTATTCAAGATCCCCGATAACGGATTGTTAATTTATATAATATAAACGTCAGTAATGAGCTCTCATTTGGATATAAATACACGTTGGAGCTTCCAAGCTCTTCCCCCTTCTGTTTGTGTGTGTGTGTGTGTGTGTGTGTGTGTGTGTGTGTGTGTGTGTGTGTACACGGCGCAGCGGACTACGCAAATTAATTTTTTCATTTTTTTTCCTCGTGTAAAAAAAACGATCGCGCTTTCGTACAGCTATGTGCAGCCACCACAAGACGCGATTCTCGAGGACCTCTCCGCGCACGCATTTCTGCGGAACGCCAGAAGAGAAACTCCTCGCGCAGTCCTCCTCGGAAATAAAAATTCGTCCAACGGCATGCGACCTTAATCTCCCGACGACACGATATACGTTGGAGAGCGAACGGAGAACGCGGTAGATTATCGAGAAAAATGCGGAGCCCCTGCCCCGCCGTGTGTTTTCCGGTGTACGTATGTATATAATAGCGCGCGGTACGAGCCCCGCGCGCGGATATATAGGTAGGTTTATAAGAGAGTGCTCGCGACCGGCAACAACAATAATCGTCTCTCGGTATCGGCTGGCGTGCACACGAGCTTATCGCGCTTATCGGCGCGTCCGGTCTCTATCGGCTATCTATGCAAATCGTAGCTAATTATATTTAATTAGATTCTACTCCCGCGCGCGCGAGCCACCACTGGCTCCCACCAATTGCCATATGTATATATATGCACACATGTGTGTGTGAGAGAGTGTGAGTGTGGTTGTGCCGGCAACACCTACATATGTGCTCACATGTAATATATATATATATATGGCTCTCTGATTAGCGCGGATCAGTCCTGATGATCTTTATACATAAAGAGGAGAGGAAAGTATATTGTACTGGTGAGTGAGTGAGTGAGTGAGTGTGTGTGTGTGTGTGTATGTGTGTGTGTGGGTACATGTGTGTAGAGAGAAACACCTAACTAATTATCACTTTTTCCAGTGAAATCGTTTCTGACACGAACGCGCTCAAGAGCCGAGGTCAAGACTCCTTTGCAGTATAGATTCCGCGTTATATGAATATATTAAGTGTGCACCTTGGACGAGGAGAATGTGCTGTACATGTATACATATGCGTAACATATGAATATACGCACAGTCGCATGCGTATATGTCAAATTTCACTGAAAAATTTTTTCTTTTTCCTCCATATGCCTCCCCATGTTAAATTTTCATATTCTACATTTCGCATGTTCCTCGGCATTTTTTATCATCTTTTGGCTTACAGAAGAAAGTCCTATTACAGAAGAAGGTCCCAAACCTCTAGCTTTAAACAAATTTTTTCGATTTCTAGACCAAATAAAAGTGCAATTTTTGAGTTAAATTTAACATGTGTGTGTGTGTGTGTGTGTGTTATATAAATAATTTGATTTATTTTTATATATATTATCGTAGCTGAAGTAGCTACCGATAGCGGCTCTCGTCGTGTTCATGTGAGTCCGATACACTATCGTCCGGTAATTAATAGTTTAATTAGTTCGGTCGAACTGAATGCTGTGAGTGCGCTTTTAATCTGCGAGCGCTGCGCAGATGTGTTCGCGCGCGCGGCCGAAGAGAAGAATCGACTTTACCGACCAGTCGATGCGCTACTTCTGAATACGTATATATACAGCGTTTTGAATTTATCAACCGGCTCTCTCTTTCTCTCGCCGTTCATTTCTGTATAAGTACGTCCCTCTCGTGAGGGTTATTATAAAGGAAATGTAACGTTATTAATGAAATAATTATATACAGGTTTTGCCGTAAGAATGCCGTATTGTGTGTGTGCGCGCGCGTATACACTGGAGTAAAATGAATATTCTCTTGAATTTTTCCCGATGATCCCGATATGAATAGCGTGTTTTCATATTCTCGACGAGTGGTTTAACAACTCTATATACGTATATATGTATAAAGCGGGGAGGGCTATAAACGTGTTCATTTTGCGAGTAACTTTTAATAATTGATATGGTGAAAATGAGAATTATTAGAAGGCTTATTATATATATACATTCGAAGATTGGCGCGAATTAAACCGGATGTTTGAAAGATATTTAACCGCGCTTCGACTTTTTCTTTCTGCAGTATGATAATGTGCGTAGTAATTTTACTATACTGTACTATATATATTTGTAACGTTTATAATTTTTGTGGACTATATTTACCTCTAACGAAAATCAACAAACAAACAAACACACACACACACACACACACACACACACACACACACACACACACACACACACACACAGAGCGTATAATGTATAAAATTTATGGTAGATTTTATAAAGTGCATTACTATTGGAACCGAATTACGCGTTGAAGTAACACTGACTCAAAGTGACGCCGTGTGACACGCTGCCAAGTTGGAAAATCATAAATTGTTCATACTGGGTGACTCTCCTCCTCCTTCGCCCCACCGTAGCTCTTCTCATGTCGATGCACCGTCGCAACGAAATCCATTAACACGTCTTTCCGCAAAATCCGCTAAAACCTCTCCGAAGAATCCGAAAGCAATCGTTGGAAAGATCGACCGACTGATATATATGCGCCTATATATAGCTATACATGCATATACTCCCGCAAGACATAACCGCGAGACTCGTTATATTTCCACTATATATATGATTCATCGACAGCAAACGGTAGAGACCTACAACCAACATTAGACAGCTCGCGTGTAGACGGGAGCGCAAAAATCGGAGAGAGCACGTGGCCCCGTCGGTTCGTGCACTCGTATGCATATGTATATACAATGCGTAAATGTGTGTGCGAGTGTGTACGTACGTGTGTGTGTGTGTGTGTGTGTGTGTGTGTGTGTGTGTTGCGTATACATGTATATATATACAGAAAAGAGATAGGAGTGAGAGAGGCGCACGATACGGCAGGAATGCACCGCCGCTTTATATCGACGAAAAAGCTCGACTCTAAATCAGAACCTCACGCGCAGTGTCTGTGTGTATACCTGTATATAGGAGCTCCCTTTTTTTCCTCTCCCTCCCTCTCTCACTCTCCCTCTCTCCCTCTCGCACGCCGGGAGAGCGGAGATAAGAAAGACCGGCGGGTCTTCCTACTCCTTCGCATGTTTTCTGCAATTCCGAGAGCGCGCGCGCGCTTATTTCTTAATCCCTCCGGATTCCGAGCGCGTTTTCGGCTCTCTTTTGTCTACACACACGCATGCACACACACACATCTGTGTATATATATTTAAGCGTTACACGTGCTGCGTTGTGTACACCCTATAAGTATATATAATACACGCGAGGTAGTTAACAAGGCGCGACCGCGACACTAACGTGTCTAATTAATCGGAAGAACCCGGAAGAGCGATCTTTGCTTCGGATAAGAGCTCGGGGGGGGGGGGGCGGGCGTAATTTTATACGCACACGCGCCCGCGCTGTACATTACACTTGCCGATTTGCCGTTACTATTGCCGATCTATTTGCCGATCAATCGATCCGAAGAAGAAGATTCTTCGGTTTGGTCCGAGAGAGGGAGATTCGAATTTTTTTGCTCCGCAGCTCGCCGACAAAGGGACGTATAGCTCCCGACAAAAGAAATATGAGAAAGAGAGTGACGAGCAGCAGTGGTAGGAAAAAGTCTCGGGGGCTGCAATTCCGTTGCAATTGCGCGAGCGATAGCTCCCAGTGAAAACAGACAGCGAGAGAAAGAGCCGGTATATCCACTCGATAACGTCGTCGCCCGCATTGTTCGCTGTGTACACACACGTATACTGCACATATACTCGCGCCGAGCGAGAAGTTGGATCATTCAACGTTTTTAACAGCAGCTCGACAGCTGCGCTGCTCAGAGAGAAAAAGAGAGACACGTATGCTCTCTCAGCCGCGTATATCCGCGTACTACCGCACGTCGTGGCTTTTCTGCATTTACTGCCCCATCGTCAACAGGTATATGTGCATATCCATCCTATTTCGGAAACAACTCACCCGAGCAAGTCGCAAAAAATTTTCTTGAAGACACACTTATAACCAGATGCACGCATATGTACACATACGCGTGACGTGTCGGATAATCAATCGTCGCATTTGCAATTAATAAATCTTGTGTGTTTGACAAACGTCGTCAAACGGCCTGTCTTTGTATATATTTATATGCATTTTCGTGGATATATACATATACGCATATACAGGGCGCATATCCCCTTGTGCGCGCAGAGTGGCCGCAATCTTGTATCTCTCGTCTCTCTCTCTCTCTCTCTCTCTCATTCGCGCGAAATGGGACAGCGAGAGCCGTTTCGCAGAGCGCTGAGATAGCGCGCGAAAACCGGTCGCCCTCTGCATATCGATGTGTCCCTCTGTCGCCGAGAGAGAAGTATTCTATATCCTCTATAGCACGCGTGTGTGAATGTATGTATAGACGCAGAGACGCAGAGACAGGAGAGAGAGAGAGAGGGAGAGAGAGAGAGAGAGGGAGAGAGAGAGAGAGAGAGAGAGAGAGAGAGAGAGAGAGAGTCAGACGGGAGAACAGGTCTATATAACGCCGCTATGTGGCTACTACAAGAAACTAGCCGAAATCTACGTTGTAATGCGCTCAGTCAGCCGTGCACATGGGTATATACGTATATATACGTACAGCGAGTGCACAAAGAGTGAGCGGGAGAGAAAAATCGGTTTAGGAGCTGCGGGAGAGAGAGAGAGAGAGAGAGAGAGAGAGAGAGAGAGAGAGAGAGAGAGAGAGAGTGAGAGTGAGAGAGGGAGTAAGCGAGAGCCGCAGCGCACCGCTGCCCGTGGAAAATCGTCGTCGGTCCATCGTGGGAGACCGGACAAAAGGTATGACAAGAATGGGGGCCGAGCGAGAGCGCCTATTCTGCTTATCAACCCTTGGAAGTATTGCCTCTGATAACGAGTGAATGCCCGGCTTTATGGCCTGATCTTACTGCCGATACACGCACGCAGCAGCGGCAGCTCTTTTCTCTCCGCCGACGCCGACGCTGCCGCCGCCGCACACGGGAATCACTTTAATATCTTTCCTTCATTGTTATCTCTCTTTCTCTCCCTCCCCTCTCCACCCCCCCTCCCTCTGTCGCGTCCGTAACGGGTTTTCGCCTCCTGACTGCGTGTGTAGAGGCACGTATGAAAAAAAACCCGACTCGTGGAAATCAATGATTTTCCAGCGATTTGTATACATACGCATGGATAGTGTGTATAGCGTATGCATACACACACACACACTCGGGCGAGAAGACGAATGACGCTCGGTTACGTGATTTACGCGTGAGTACACTGCGCGTAGCCGAGAGTGATTCGCGAGCGAAACATCGTAATTACACGCGGCGGCGCGCCGTACACACAGAGACACAGAGGTTGTGCGTGTGTGTGCGTGCATGTGTATATAAATTGGCCGATGAAATAGCGTATTCTCGAAAGAGATGAAAGAGGAGAAAAAGATAGAAAGCGAGACGAGGCGGGGGGAGGTGGGGGGTGTGGAGGGAGTGAGCCGGCGCTATCGGAAACCTTCGCGCGACCAATGCGGCGGCGCCTTTATCGTTTTACAACAGAAAGGCGCACATCAGTCAAGCGGTATCTCCTCACGGTTGATTTCCCGTGGTCTCACCGCGAAAGCCTCCACCTCCTTTTCAGCTGCTGCTGCTGCTGCTGCTGCTACCTCCACACACACACACACACACACACACACACACACACACACACATGTGTATGTATAGGTCCTCTGGCCCGGCTGCCGCTGGTGCTCTGCAGAAAAGATAGCAGCGGTAGCAGCTACTGCAGCCAAGTGTGATGCTGCAGCAGCGGCACACCGGTCGCCAAGATATAGTTATGAAAACATATGAAATATATATGCGCTGCTGCTTCGTCTGTACTCTGTATAGAGCCAATCTGAAGCGAGAGGGAGAAAGAGAGCAGCGGCGATAACGACATCCATAGCTCTCCCGTCGTCTCCTCGTTTCGACAGTATTTATTCAAGCCGACGAGCGAGAGCTTCTGCATAAGCTCGACACACTAACCGAATTCCAGTACAGGAAAACCTTACGTCCACCCACGCAGTATGTGTCTGTGTCTGTGGCTGTGTTTGTGTGTGTGTGTGTGTGTGTGTGTGTGTGTGAGTCTGTAGAACGTAGTGGACAACCTCTTCGGTACACTGCTTCGGTAGATAGTGCGGCGTCGCTCCCGCAGCGCAGAGTTAAAACTCACCGACGAACTCGTACATACACACACGCGCGCGCGTTCTCCAGTATAACTAGGATATATAGGCATGAGAGAGAGAGAGAGAGAGAGAGAGAGAGAGAGAGGGAAACGTGGAGAGTTTGTTATCGTTATCGCGCAACGTGGCCGAGCGCTGATCGCGATAACGGCTCGCCACCGCTCTTATCAGCGAGCGGCTCGACCGTTTGCTTCGTTCTCGTCGCCTATCCTCCCCCTTCTCCACCCCCTACTACTCTCCGCGTACATAGAGTTGCGCGCGCGTCCATTTCAGGCGCTGCGGCGCGCGGCGGAATCGAGAGAAAGCCCCGCGCGATGGGCCACTTTGCGAGAATCGATCTCCTCTCTGCGCACACACCGCGCACAACCGAAATTCCCACACTTTTCCGCTGAAATTCACGATTCGCGTTTAGTCATACAGCGCTTGGGCAATGTGACGAGAGGTATATATACAATTGCTTAATTTTCGCGATTCTCCGCTGAAATTCCCAGTTTTTTACTCCGACGCTCTCTCGGCTCGTCGATATATTTCAGTGTCCGGAATTAAAGTCAAGAGAGAGTGAGAGGGGTGGGGGGGGGGGAGAGCGGCAGATTGTCCGAGGGGATACAAAGTGGGGCTATGCACTGCCGTACGGGGGTTGTTAAGAAATGCGAGGCACGCTCGGCTCGGCTCATTGCCCCGCGTTAGTTTTCATCCTCCGCTGGCGTTCTGCCACTGAAATTTACGGGAGGGCCGAGCTATAATACACGGCCGGCCGCCGCCAGTGGTGATGGCGCGTGTGTGTGGTCGTGTCGCGTTGCCAAACTCGGCACTAATCTACTGTAGAAAAATGATGGAAGACAAGCGCTCGCGCGCACTCTAAAATTAACGCGGACAAGAGTTGAGAGACAGAGATGACGGTCTACATCTGATGTTTTCCTACACACTGTGTATATATAATACAGGCGTTTCGTCATTCGGGAAAAAGATAACGCTTTGCCGCAGAGTGCGTGTATGAGAAACTTATACACACACACATACGTACTCGCATGGGTCGTGTATATACTTTTTTTGAGTCTCTCTCTCTCTCTCTCTCTCTCTCTCTCTCTCTCTCTCTCTCGACAGATACGTGATCTCGTTTTAATTGAAAAGTAAACAACGACGAAAAGTTGTAGTCTCGCGAGTTATCTGACTTCGAGTCTTACACTCGATACATAATATCCACTCATTGTATAGTGTACACATGTACTCGAGTAGGAGAGAAAGAGAGAGAGAGAGAGAGAGAGAGAGGGACACGATTGTCATCTGCGCAAGCAAGCTTTAAGAGCCTCTCAAGAGATTATAAGGAAAGTCACCGACGCGCGTGCCGCCGATAATTACGTGGAGTTTCCCAATTACGATTTCTAGCGTAATCGCTGTCTCTATCGGCTGCTGCTCATTCTCTCCCCATCTCCCCCCCTTCCCCCGGTTTGCGCTGTTTATTCAGGCAAGCGCTTCTTACCAGTGTATCGCGAGTGAACTAATAAGTATAGTTGCTACTTGTCGGCAAAGAGTTATTGTGTCTTTCGATCAACGACCTTTGCCGTAATAACTCAATTCTTCCCTACTATACTGCTGCGGTGATGGCACGATTACATTGCAATTTTTTCTTTAGGATATTCACTTTCCAGCTGTGTACCCTTCACTCGGTTCGTTTATCATTTCGAGCTTATTACCTGCAAAACTATAGACGATAATACAAAGAGAAGATATAAAAGAGGCTAAGATACGTAAAATTTCGAATTGTGAATAAATTCTCACATCATAGTCGTTGATGCAGAATCGTCAAAGAATTTCAATTCAAAATTTGTGATTATATGTATACAGTTGAGCAATTAACGATTTACCGATTTTTTCATAACTAATTATAACATACACTATTCACTAAAACTGGATCGGCATTCCATATAGCCTATTTATGTACAATAAATCTATCCTCCTCCCGACGATTGAATTTCGCCTCGTCGAAAAATAATCCATATACGTCGCGCCGGCTTAGTATACGCAAGCCCAAAGCCCAGCGACGAAGAATCAGTTTTGTCGCCGTACACGATCGAAAGCGATGCCTATCTCCCAGGCCGGTCGAGCTCGGCCTGATAAAAACTCTCGCCAGCTCTTATAACTTCTTATACGCATGCATGCGCGAGCAGCATTCTTCGAGCGTCAATCTCCTCGGAGAGACACACGCTTTTGGGGGCCCAACACGTCGCGTGAAATTCGATTCCCCTCATTTCGACTCGTCTCTCTTTCTCTCTCTCTCTTTCTCTCTCTTCTCTCTCTCTCTCTCTCTCGCTGAGCCTCTCCAAAATCGATCTGCTCGAATTACCTGCTCTTTCTCTATGTCTCTCGCTCACTCGCTCTCGTCGTGAAAGTGTCGTCGACGCCCTTGAAAAACGGAATTTTCGTACTCGACTTGTTCATTATACATTCGAGCTTTTTCTTCTCTTTCTATATGCTCGCTCGAAAAAGATTTGATTTGATTTGATTGCTTAAGCCTTTGGTTTTTTCGTCTGAACTTACAATAAGTATAAAATAATTAGAATCGCTGCGATGATATACAAACTTAATTATAGTTATACAAACTAAATACAGCGGTAATTTGGAGTAGACTTAAAGATAAATTACAATACTATTATAAGTAAGACATACATAAGAGAGAGAGAGAGAGAGAGAGAGAGAGAGAGAGAGAGAGAGAGAGAGAGAGAGTCAAGAGTGGGGAAAAGAGAATCTATGCCATTTTGATGGATGCTACACACCGCAAACTATCGGCTATTGTTCCTGGTGAGAAACGACGTCATAATTATACGTCGTGCAGACTCTCACTCTCTGCCTGTGGTCAGGGACTGGCGAATGAAAAGAAAAGCGAGGAAAAAATGGCTCGATAAGCTTTACGAGGAACGCGACGCTTATTTTTCTCGCCGAGCTGGGTGAGAGAAACTTATCGGCTCTCGCTCTTCCTTCGCTCGCTTTTTTGCCCCCCACCACCCCCCCCCCCCCCCGCTTTTTTTTGCTTCCGTTGCCGATCGACACCGACGATTAGCGCGCTCGAGCGTTTGGTAATTTTTAGACCGTTATGCCAGTAGCCCCGAACTATGTCATCTGCGATCAGGCCTTTTATCGGAGTTATAGGAGTATCGGAGTTATTTTATCGAAAATTTTCGGAGAGTGTCTTTTTCGATCGCTCGGCCGATCGTCGGCTGAATTTCGAGGAGAGAATGTTTTCCCGATCGATCGTCGCCCTCGTCGTCGGCGGCGGCGCGGCGACAGTACGTATACATATACATGCATCGAGCGAGATATCGTCGGGCCGATGAGCGCAGAAAACGAATGTGTGCGCGTCTGTGTTATAATATAATGTGAGATTGCAAATCGATGGCAGACTCGGGGACGATAGAGGTGGAAAGGCCACGTGGGTCAGATGAGATAGGGAAAGCGGCGTATCGGACGCCGCGGCTGCTGCTTCTTATCGGCGAGCACGATAACACTTAGACGCCCCCAGATCACTCGATAAACACGCTATCGCCATCGGCCACGTTCATCGCGTCGCCGATTCACTCGTCTCTCTCTCTCTCTCTCTCTCTCTCACTCTCGTAAGGATACGAGCTCTATATACATGTATATGAATGCCGCACACACGCCAGTCTCATTTCCAAGTAATTTTATTTTATTTTTCATTCCATCCAATCATGCCTCCCCTGCAGTTAGCGCTTATATAGCCCGGGAATCTGATATATAGAACAGAGTCTCGTGCGTGCGGTTGAATACCGCGATCGAGAAGGCCGCGGACTGACGGCCGTCCGTCGAAGCGGCTTCCTGACAAAAAGCAGTCGGCTTTTTCGGGAGCGCGCGCGAGCGAGACGATTTCGGAGGGAACTGGTTCGCGATTTCGCGGAGATAGCTCGAAAGAGAGCGGCCGCGTTTTATATACGAGCCAGAGAGAGAGAGAGAGAGAGAGAGAGAGAGAGAGAAAGACGATGTATCGTCCGGTCCCATCGCTATTCTATTCTTCATCTTCTCTCTTTCTATCCCACTCGTTCTCTCTCTCTCTCTCTCTCTCTCTCTCTCTCTCTCTCTCTCTCTCTCTCTCTCGTATTCTCAATTAAAACGCGGGCCGAGAGAGCAGATCGAATCTCGCTGGATTTTCGTCAATTAATTGCCCCCGAGTTTATTTATACCACTTGCCTCTAATTAGCGACGTTGCCTCGTGTGTGTGTATGTGTGTGTGTGTGTGTTTGTGTGTGTGTGTGTATGTATCTATGTAGAAGACAGCGCGTCCAAAGTGCGGCTTAAATTCGCTTGCGCGAAATTTGATTATGCGTTTCTACGTAAATACATATAGCAATCGATCGAGGTGTCGAGAGAGAAAAAGCGTGAAATCGCGCATGCCAGTGCGGATAAAGCCATTATCACAGTGCGCCAGAGAGAAAGAGGACCGTCGGATTAATGATCGGCGCTTACGGTTGCTCCACGTCGAACGGGAAGAGCCGCATTAGGTGCACACGAGTAGCTCGGCTCTATACGTACGCGTGTATACACACATGTCACATATATATATATATATATATATATACACACACACACACATATATATGTATGTATGTATAGTTGTACACATGAGTATCGCATAGTAGTAGGCGTGAAAGAGAGCCTCGCGCTCGGACGGACGAAATTAACCTCCCAATTTCTGCAGCTTGTTGCTAAATAATCGATCGCCGCCTTCAATGTGTATCTGTCCGAGTGTGTGCAGTGTATACATGTATATATACAATACGTATATAGGCGGTGCGCCGCACGCACACGAGAGCCTCCACCGCAACAGGTGCCAGCCGGCGGAGGCCCCTCTCCATCTCTCTATATACATATATATGTGTCTGAGCTCGTTCCAACAGCTGATTGCCGCTGCTCCACTGCTGCTGCTACTGCTGCTGTTGCCACCGCTATACATAAATGCTGTTCTATTATATTTTCAGATAATTATATACACACCGCCGATATACTTTTAACTTTCTATAATTACGTTATTACACAGTTTTCTATTATTAGCTAAACGACCGTCCTGTGTGCATACAACAACGAGCCTTCTGTGCGCAGCTTCATAAATCGTCGCTTGTGTGTGCTGCACACGCGCATTTCTGCGGATACATTGCATAAAAGGCGGCTCTTATCGGCCGCGGCACGACCGAAATTTCGAGAATTTTCACGCTCTTCTCTCTATACATGTGCAGTATACAATAAAAAAAGATCGCGCATTCGTACAAAGTCGGAGAATCCCGTGGAGAGAGATCGCGCGCCGCTGCGCGATAATGCACACAGGGCGTCTCTCCCCCCCTCTCTCTCTCTCTCTCTCTCTCTCAGCTTCGCGATCGATAGCCGATAAGCCGCAACTATTTCGAGTTATGGGCGGACGAGGGGCTGGCGATTTATTTATTAATCGCTCGGCGCTGCATTTTTCGGATTTTCGATCGACCCCGAAGGCACTTTCTCTCCGCGCGCTCCTCTCTTCTCTCCTTCCCGCCCGTGCGTACACAAGTTTGTATATGCGCAGATACACGTGTGTGCGTGTGTGTGTGTACACACGCGCACGGCCACGGAGGAGCGCGCGCACGTGTGCGTAGAAGCGTGCGTCCGTTGGAATTACCGCGACGACGCGCGAACGAGCTCTCCGAGTCATTTGCCAAACGACTATATCAATTACGCTGTCGCTGAATTTCGGTGTCTCTCTTTACGAGCGAGTGAGAGAGAGAGAGAGAGAGAGAGAGAGAGAGAGAGAGAGCCCGGCCGCAAGATTTGCATAGGGGAGCGTTACGCGCACTCGCCTCCAGGTATATCATGTACGTGTATAACGCGCAGCAGGCGCTTGCATACTTTTTTCTTTTTCGATTTGCGGTCTCTCTCTCTTTCTCTCTCTTTCTCGCTCTCTGCTTAATGCGGCTTGACGGCGTAATTGCGGCTAGTGTGTTGTTGCCGGGAATTATTTAACGATCGACTAATGATATAATTATATTGCACGAATTTATGCATGTATATATGTTTGAATGCGTGCGTTTATAGGTATATATAGATATACTAGTGCCATTGTGAGCGTGCGAGAGCATATATATATGCGCAAGCGAAATTTCGCTGCGAAGAGAGTGAAAAATAATAATATCGCGAGGCTTAATATCGATCGGAGGATAATTTTACATCTCTCCGACTCTGTTAAAATTCAGCGAACAATGCGTTTTGCGATTCACGGACCGATGACTGTTAAATTATTGTCCCGAGATTACGATCGGCGTTTCTTGTAATTTTCTCTCTCACCCTCGCTCTCACTCGCGTATCGGATCTTACTCCGCGCAAATCAATAATCCTTTCTCTCTCTCTCTCTCTCCCTTTAGTTGCACAACGAGAGCTCAGCTACTTGCAACGCGACGTGGAAAAATCGTCCGATTGCAAAGAAAGTCTTTGATATCCTTTTTTTTCTATAACGCTTGCGATATAGACATGTGCACATAGTGTACATATACAGGTATACACATGGAATACACAGGTATACGAAACGAGGAAACCCGCATGTTTTGTCGCGTGTGCACCAATTTACCTCTCGGGAATGCCGAGCGGCTAATTGAGAGCGAGAAGCCCTTTTCGTTTCTTTTCCATTTCATTATTTCTCCCGGGAGAGAAAGAGAGAGATAATGACGGCCGGATCGGGGCAGATGTTGCGGGGACTAAAAATAAATTCGTAATTCGCGGCAAAAGAATATTGCTGCACCCGCCCGATTCCGTACGCACGTGTGTGGCTAGTATACCTGTACGTATATGTATACACGCCTATAGGTATAAATATATATAGAGAGCTGCTGCAGCAGCAGAAATAAACGCGAGAGAGAGAGAGAGAGAGAGAGATACAGCCTCGTCTGCGGCCCACGTGCGTACTGCGTACTTTTAGCCGTGTGTGTTTACGCAGTTTTCTCCTCGGCTCTCACTCTTCTACGGCCATATACGCAGCGGAAAGCCACCGCAAGTCGCTTCGGTATGCAACTCTAGCTCCGCACTACTCTCGCGCGCAGATTACGATTTGTCGTTAGCCTTCGTGCGATAAAGCGCCTCGCACGCATGCGTGTGCATGTGTGTGCACGCGTGCGTTCGTGTGTATATATGTATATGTACGTGTGTTGCAATTGATATCGCGACTGCAGCCTCTTAATCTCTATTTCTTATATACTTATTTCTCATTTCTTTTTTTCTCTCTTTTTATATATATATACACACACAGACACACACAGACAAACACACACGTATACACGAGCGTGCGCGTGCACGCCTATAAAGATACGAGAGCGAGCGCTATAGCGGTTCATTTCTCCGCGAATTAATCCTAAGCCGTCTCGCGCGAGCGCGGGATTTTACCGACAATGAGCCGATTACGTTTTCTCCGGCGCAGCGCAGTGTGTTGTAGACACGTACACGCAGACGCCTGCGCGCGCGGGAGTAGTAGAAATATATATTTCGTCATACGCCATTGGCTATGGATGTGCGGTCAGCTCTCCCATTTGAATAATACGGCTAAATCCCGACGAGGTTCCTCGCCTTGTCATTGAAGCCGATGTGCAGATTAAAAAGTCAGACAAATCGAGCTGGCTGACAAATTCTAACCTGGTGTTTCAAATCAATTGACAAGAACAAAACAATAGCTTAGTGGCGAGTCCACTGAACAAAAGGTGATCGGTTCGAATTCTGATCGGAGAAATTTTTTTTTAATTTATTTTTTATTTTCAATATTTTTGGTAAATTTTTAGCAAGTTTGGTAAAGTTCTGTGAAGTACGTTGTCCTAATCTTTTCTTTGCTGAATATTCAAGTTTGGCTCCGTCTCATTGGCCAAGCTTGGATGAAGTTCAGCCAAAGTAAAAGTTTAGATAAAGTTCCGCCGAACTTATCGGTTTTTACGCGGGATATACGTATTATATATAGTGTGTATACTGTATAGTGTATACTATAGTCGAGCCACACATCACGGAGAGACGCGTGACAGTCCCACGCGCCGCGGTGGCCTGTATTAAGAACGCGTGTAATTTTAAATGCAAAAGCCAGTGGTCGACTGAGTGAGAGAGAGAAAGAGAGATCGCGAAAGACGTGTATATATAGAGGGAGAGAGCACAGTTAACAAGCTCTGAATAGAACAATCGGCAAGCGACAATCGCCGGGGAAAGACGATATCGTCTCGCGATCCCCACAATGGACTTGAAACATCGATAATATAGCAGCAGTCATCCACGACTCGATTCTAATTGTTCCGTCTCTCTCTCTCTCTCTCTCTCTCTCTCTCACTCGTCTGACGTAAAAATTAATTCTCTCTCACTCTCTGTCCTTCCATCGTCTGCAATCTTCCATACATGAATCCAATATCACGCTCATTATATGGGACTGCATGTGTGCATGTATATACACGTTCGAGTTGGCTTTACAAATTGCGCATTATCCGCGGTGATAAAGCGACGTAAGCCGAGAGAGGGAGAGGTGGTAGGGGGCAGGGACGGAGAAAGAGAAGAAAAAAAGGAGGCAGCGGCGGTAGTAGCTGGAATTTGTCTTTGTGATATAGGTGGAGAGAACTCGCTCTCTCTCTCTCTCTCTCTCTCTCTCTCTCTCTCTCTCTCTCACTCGCCATACGTGCCCCGATTAGATTTTCATGTTCGAGCTGAGTCAGTCTTTATTGCGCGATATCGATTGTGCCCCGCGATTCTCGCTCTCTCATGCTCTACACGTGAGATAAGCCAGTCTCTCTTTCTATCTCTATATGTATAGGTCTGTGTGTGTGTGTGTGTATGTGTATCGAGTCCTCTCTCTCTCTCTCTCTCTCTCTCTCTCTCTCTCTCTCTCTCTCTCTCTCGCAGTGTCTACTCGATTCACAAGAGAGAGCCGGTTTAGCTTAAAATTTTTCAGTAGCCCTCCGATATCGAGTGCGTTATACTTGTTGCACGCGAGACTGGTATATATACGCACAAGCGCTCGACATTTTTCCTCTCCTGCGAGGCAGATATCTCTGTCGTCTGCGACCGTGCGCGTATCATTTTGTATATACCACCTAATATATATACGCCTATATACAATGGCGTGCATATATATATATACATCTCGGGCTTGTAAAGCCAGATTTGCGTGTAATCTGCGCGTATTAAACTACCTGTATAATTGATCTAGAATAACTCGCGAGACAAGGAGTATATAGATACACGGCGCACTCGCGCGCGCGCGCCGCACTGACAGAAAGTGATAGATACGCCGCGCGGAATATATCGCGCCAAGAGATCGGCGTATAACGTGCGCAGAGTAGCGCACGTGTAAACCGATGTGTGGTCCCGGCCCCCCCCCCCCACTCTCTCTCTCTCTCTCTCTCTCTCTCTCTGTCTCTCTCTCTCCTGGGTATATATACAAATCGAACTCTCGTCTCTGGCGGCACGCAGCATCTGTATCTCAAAAATTTTGGCATCCATAATACCACCGCGAGAGAGAGAGAGAGAGAGAGAGAGAGAGAGAGAGAGAGAGAGAGAGTAGCTCACGTGTACACTGGCGACCCAACGCAAAATATCGCTCGTGAATCCTACGTGTACCCACACATGGGTATATACACAATTATACACTCACACACAGATGTTTATATATACGTGCAAACGCATACTCGCGCGTTCTCTCTCTCTCTCTCTCTCTCTCTCTCTCGGTCTCGCCCTCGAGGCTGTGTACGTTGCGATGCGGTATCTCTCGTTACACTTATGCAACCGAGATTTATTGCCGATGATTATGCGCGGATCGAACGCATATACGGAGGAGGAGGAGGAGGAGGAGGAGGCTGTGGCACGGCTCGCCCTCGGCTACTCGAGATATATCCGACAGCCGCTGCTGCTGCTGCTGCTGCTCGATTGACGGGTTCACTTACTCTCTCGCACTGACTGTGTGTGTGTGTGTGTGTGTGTGTGTGCAGTGTGTACGGGCCGTCGATCGATTATGCGAATTATGCGCCGTTATGGGAGATGGCCCCGCGCTCTCGAGTGTCAATCGATTTATGCGTTCGATTGGTGGTAGCCCCCTATCTACCGCTTATCTCCTCTTTCTCGCATCTCTTATATACCTGCGCGAATCCGATGGGCCTCCGATATATATGCGCGTATATGCACGAATGTGCGATGGTAGATGCCTATACTTTTATTGTGCTGCGCTATTTCGAGTGGACGTGTACCATACACTGTGTCTGGAAACACGTCTGTCGCTGGTAATCTGTGTATATATCTGTATACCACAACACGCGTGCTTGGCTGATTTATCGTAAGTAAATTACATCGCACCGGAGAGAAAGATTTTTAGCTATACCCGATCCCTATCTCTGTAACGAGAATTCGAGAATTATTCGCGAGAGCGAGCGAGAGATACGCTACGGATCTGCAGCAGACGCGCAGCCGAAGAGAGATCGGGCCGAGATTAGAGCTATTTTTATAATCGAGGATGTTTTGTACGGAATTTTCGACGATTCGATTAGGTAACGAAAAGCCATATCTCTCACTCTCTCTTTCTCTCCCTCTCAGCTGTCTCTCGAATTATGCAATTAATCTTGCTCTCTCTCTCACTCTCACGGCTCACACCCGGCTCGAAAAAGAGATAACGTGTGCGCTCTCCGAGAGCTGCAGCCCCGATGATAACGTCTACGTGTGTGTGCGATCTTAAAAGCTCGGCACGTGAAAATATGCCTTTTTTTATCCGCGAGATTGTTATTTTTCGTTATTTTTTCCATTGCAACTCTGCGGGCATTTTGTGGCGAACGGCAATCGCCAGACGTGACTCGATACACGTGCATTTGTGTAAGCGAGTGTAAGAGCTCGTGTAATATAGTGATGAAGTATCAATGGGAATGACAGAATGCAAACCTGGATAAATCTCTTGTGCGCGAATGTGCGTGTGCAGTGCGGTACATGCATGTAATTTTTTCGATATTATACCACCGGCTGATTTTGGGTATCGGTATCGCGCGAGAGTTGAAACATTTTCGCACTATCGAGTTGACGCTGAAAGAAACGGTATCGTCACGCGCTTTTTTAAAAGTCACTTTCAAACAAAACAGCGCGCAATCTTGCCGCTCGTTATATGCACGCCAACAAAGGAGCTGTTCGTTATGAAAATTACGCGTTGCCTTCGACTCGCTCGCACACTTTGGCCGAAGAGACTCTCAGGTATATGCGGAGGGACAAATTGCCTCGTTTAATTAATTTCTCGCGCTGGACGAGTTCATTCGGTCTCACCTAGCCTTATTACCGAAGCTATCCCGGCGGCGGCGGCTGCTGTTGCTGCTACTGCTCCGACCCAGCGCTTTATCGGCGTCGCCTATCTACATTCATAAATAATTAAGCGGCTGCAATTACCTCACGCACAATGACATTCTTCGCTCGCTGTCGGCACCTATACATAAACTCTTCGCTGCTTATTCACTTGCACGTATAAGATTATCGAGAACTTAAATCGATATACATTACATCCTTCAAGTTTCTTATGATTGGGAATAATTGTCAAAGAGCGCCATGCCCTAATCGAGAACATAGAGCGATTCTTCTCTCTCTCTCTCTCTCCTCTTCGCCATCTCCTTCGCCAGAGGAGAGAAGAGAGAGAGACCGATACGCGTTCTGAGCTCCGTCTCCGAAACAGTCGTTGAATAATGTAAAGGGTTCACGGTATCAGCATAACCTCGAGACAAGTCGCTCCTCTCGGCAAAGCCCGGCAGAGCGGGAGAGGGAGGGCGGGAGGGAGATCCGTCCGACGCGCGCACTCGCGCGGAAGATCGCCGCGAGATTAGAAATTCGCCCACCTCTCTCTCTCTCTCTCTCTCTCTCTCTCACTTTCTTTATCATCGCCTCCATCGGTTTCTCCTCTCCTTCCTTCTTTCCTCATTTCGCCTGCTATATAGCGACTTTTACCTCTCTCCGGCACTGTCAGCTCGTCCTCGGTGACAAAATCGTAATTCAGCTCGGCGGGAGTGGGGCTAAAACTAATTAGATGCCCTCTGATGCTTTAAACGAGAGGACGCCTGGGAGGGAAAAGGGGTTCGGCTATCGCGTGGAGTTTTTCTCTTATCCGAAATTCTTCAGCGGAGTAAGGGCTGAGGTGTGCGATACGCGCGCGCGCGAGAGAGAGAGAGAGAGAGAGAGAGAGAGAGAGAGAGAGAGAAGGAGAGAGAGCTCGCACGGAAAGCGGAAAAGAGTGTGTGGGGTGGGGATGGCGGTAGCGGCAGTGGGGGGGAGGAGGGCTATTGCTATCAGATATCGCGCAGCAGTCGGGCTCGCCGCAAATCTCTTCCGTCTAGCGCTCGCTATTTATCTGCACTTCGCAAGACGAATCTACGAGATTGAGCTATCGCTGCACGAGATCGTTTTTCCCTACTTCCTTCCCAAATAATCGCTCGGCGAGATCAGCTGCGCTATCCCCTCCCCTGCTACCTTTTTTCGCGATTCCCCAGCGCCATCTACGGCGTCGCTCTGTAATGAAATTATGTTTATCTGCGCACACGGAATGATTCACGTCGCTATCGTCGATGAATGCTTGAAAATAGCCGGTGATAATCTGCGCGTGTCTGCGGCTCTCTCTCTCTCTCTCTCTCTCTCTCTCTCTCTCGACTTGGCAGACACACATTCGCGGTAAATGGAGCGATTAGCTGCGGAACTGCTCAAAAACCTGTTTAAATGTTCCTGATTGCTTTTGTTTCGAGTTCGCCGCGCGGCTTACTCCCCCCTCCTTTTCTCACTCTCTCCCTCTCTCGCTCTCTTTCTCTCTCTAAAAAGTAGTTACATTGGACTTTGAAAGTCAATAGCCTGCTGTATATACATGTGCGCGAAAAAGGAAGGATGAAGTCATTGATATAGGTCGCGCGCGTGCAAGCTCGCCTATGCATACGTAGACGTGCATACACGCACACACGCGCCCGTACGCGAGAAATAAGCGAGCCTTGAAAGTCCGCGCACTATAGGAACTGAAATGATAAAAAGTCGAACGTCGACGGGGAGAGTCCCCGAACGTCGACGCCGCTGCGCGCACTGTTGCTGGAACGAGATAAAACAGTGATAGGGAGATCGATGAAGCTGATAGCTGAAGTTATTACCGGATAGAGCGAGAAAGAGATATCAGCGAATGGGAGAGAGGGAAATGGTCGTTGGTGGGGGGCGGGGGGGGGGGGGAAGAGAGGAGTGGGAGGACAGACGACTTGACGCTGCTGCTGCCGCTAGTCGTCGCGCGCTTATACTGGCTCAGTCAGCGATAAGCAGAAATAGTTATCAAGAAATGGAAATGATTGATAAGCCCGAGCGTTGGCTGACTGGCCGCATTTTTTTCTTTTTCATACACACATACAGCTCGAACTTGACGCGCGCGTACTTTTTTCTTTCCGGACGACGCGATGCGCACGTGCGCGCGTGTGTTCCACGTACACAACGTCAGTTTTTTAATTAGTTTTTCGTGATTTCCAGTTTGGCCCGCACCGGCGTGTTTTACATATAACCCACAGGTCTGCGCAAAAACCAGAATAAAACCAAATAAAAAAAGTAAAAAAAAAAAACAAGAAAAATAGGCAACTCCCGGGAGCGGGAGGAAAGTGCTAGGCTAGCTGCTGCCATCAGCAGGTCTACGCGGCTCGTAAAAGATTAACCGAGTTTAGTTTATAACTACGGCAAATGTCTTTCGCATGATGCTCGGGATGAGATTGCCGGTCGAGCGAAATTCATTATTATGATTTTCCAGGGAGAGAGAGGGAGAGAGGGAAGGAGGGAGGTGGAGGGAGGGTAGGAGATGCTGGAAAGGATTGCATGTGTACGCGAGATAAGGAGCGCTGTAAAGATAAGCCGTTCTGCTGCCGCTGCTGCGCCGCGCGAGTCTGTAAATCCGCAAATTGTTGAGTGCTTTTCAAGATTATCCGTGCGCGTAGCCTGCTCTCTCTCTCTCTCTCTCTCTCTCCTCTCTCACTGGCTGTACACAGCGTTGCGGTCAAACTTTCGCGCTGCTCGATTTTTCCCTCTATATCAGCGCCCCGAGTTTTCGCGATAAATTATACGCTGAGCTTTCTCAGTGCGGGCGCCTCGAACAGGACGCGCGAGCGGGGGTGACGAGGGAAAAAGGATATCGGAGAACCGTAACGCTCAAAAAATTATATTGCCGTTGATTTTAGCCGCGTCGGGTATACACAATCTTTATCGCCGTGCGCGTCGCGAAAAGCGCTGATCTGTGGACTAGCTAACGAAAGGTACTCACACACACACACACACACACACATATATATATATTAGGATACACACGCCGTTGTGTCACCTCCCCCCACCCCGTGATGTGAAACTTCAAACGCTGTGGGTACTTTTACGATCGACTTTATCGATAACGTGTTCGCACACTAAAAAGCATTAGTTACTTCAGCTGCTTCGCACTGCACTCGTAAAGATTCTATTAATAGCGCTTTTATCACCCGTCCATCCAATATACACATTTTTCTATTTACACGCGTACGTATCGAGGCAAAAGTCGGGGAAAAAAAAAGTCGCGCGTATAAATATAATACCGCGCCAATTTCTCAGCGACTTTCAAAGCATCGGGATAAACGCCATTAGCATAATGATTGGCGCATATAGAGTTACATGCCAGTAGCGAGCCGCGCTCGGCTCAAGTGCGTGTTTGCGCATATGTGTATACACAACGTCATCTGCAGCAGTCAGTCAGGCTACGACGACCTTGCGCAACTCCAGGCAGGATCGATCGAGCCTCGCGTATATGTAGATCCGAGATAACCACGTGGCTCTTGATTAGGAGTCCCGATCTCTTCCGATGAAAGGAGCTTACACGTACGTATGTATAGATATAGGCGAATGTGTGCGCATTTCTAAACTCGAGGCAGAACTTTTCTCTCTTTTCACATATGTGCAGAGGAGGAGAGTGGGGTGAGGGGGGACGAGAAATGGAACGTGATTTTCCGTGGCTCTGCTCACGCAGTCGAGTCGTAGTGTGTGTGTGTATCTTTCTGAAAGCGAGCCGCGGGGCAGTAGCCCTGGACTTGCAGAGTAATCAGATGTTATCGGCGGACTCGCGGGGGCGCGATTGGCCGGAGATCGGTTATCTCTCGCTCGTTCTCTCGTGCGCGGCCGCCACACCGCCACCAGCGCAGAGCGACGGATGGATAAGCGCGCGTCTCGCAAGCGAGCTGCGGCAGAGAGAAAGAGAATGAAAGGAAGAGGAGAGGAGGCGGCTAGACTCTCTCTTTCTCTCTCGTACGTATTATACCTGCCGCGGCGGTGCTATATACTCTTTCGATGTATGTAAGATCTGTCTGAAAACATTTCTCGCTTTCATGCGGTGTGTCTTCCGCGCGACCGTACGAGCGAGCGAGCGAGCGAGAGAGACAGAGAGAGAGAGAGAGAGAGAGAGAGAGAGAGAGAGAGAGAGAGAGAGATCTCAATCTTCGGACGTTTGCCCGCTTTGAAAAAGTATTAATGAGAGCTCTCTTTATGCGGCACCTACGCTCCTCGTGTCTTCTTTTTCTTTTCCTAAATGTACTGCTGTACTTGAGAGTTGTATATATATGGCTCCTCTCCGGGGTGTGGGCACATATTTCACTCGCGTATTGGACTTTCGAGAATAATATTTTTTTTTCAACTAGAGGCTGACCCGTGGGCTGGACGTAGACGTAATTTAGCTTTATATCATTTCTGTCAGTTTAATAATGATAAAATGAAAATTATAAAATAAATTTGCTCCTAATTGAACCTGGATCCGTAGAACTGTAAATTTGCTACAATCGAAGTCGACTCTTGCTGAAGGTTATGCGTGCATTCGTGACCTTTCAAAAAACCCCTGCTAACTGAGTAGCAGAATGCTTTCTCAAAAGAACATAAGCAGTACAGAATTGGATATACGTAAGGTTTGGCCACGGCTGCGGTTGAGAGTTTGCCTCGATTTTCGCGTTGCTTTTCGAGACTCGGTCTTCCGCGAGCGAGTATTTGTCGTGGTATCTTTGTGGTTACATATAAGTACTATAATCTTCTCGTCGAAGCAGACGTGTGCGTGGCCGCGAGTCATCTCGATTTTCATAGCTTTCCGCGCAAAAAGCTCCGAAATCGAGGTGTATTCGCCGGCAAAGACACACGCTGCTCTCGCGGAAGACCGAGTCTCGAAAAGCAACGAAAATCGAGGCAAACTCTCAACCGCAGCCGTGGCCAAACCTTACGTATATCCAATTCTGTACTGCTTATGTTCCTTTGAGAAAGCATTCTGCTACTCAGTTAGCAGCGGTTTTTAATCAGATCTAAGTTAGAAGTGCCATAACATGTCCACAAAATTCGAGCTCGATATATCGATCCGTTTGAGAGTTATGGTGAATACAATTTTTGGCACATACATACGAACGTACGTACGTACGTACATACATACACACATCCGTACAATTTTCAAAAACACGTTTTTCGGACTCAGGAAGACTCAAAACCTAAGAATTCATGAAAATTATCGATTTGAAAATTTGCACCGTTACAAAGCTTTCTCTTTGAGAAAGCAAAATAATGTTACAACCCATCATATTTTTGTTTCGTTGCATCTTTAATTTTATTGATTAAAAATTCCATAGTTTAAAATTCCTTTGGTTTCTATGAAGTCAGCATCAAATTAATTATAATCAAAGTCGAGATTTGCTAAATTTTGAGATCATAAAACAGTAGTATTTTATTGTGACAGATTATAAAAAAATAAAAATGAAAACATACCTAACAAAATAGCGTACACTATTAACCATATATATTGGGTAACTTTCTCCGTATGCGCGCCAGCAAAAAATGTCACTCGCTTCCGGAAATGACTTTTCTTATCCCTATGAGATACTGTTGGTTAGATTCCTGATCCCGAGCCCGATGCACAGCGCGCGCACGACGTTTTGACGCAAGCTCGTCTTCCTCGGCAGCAGCAGCGGCAGCAGCGCGTGAATGCAGAGAGAGAGAGAGAGAGAGAGAGAGAGAGAGAGAGAGAGAGAGAGAGCTCGGCTACTCTTTTGTACATATATAATACCTATCTCGCAGGGGACTATATATCAGCTCTCCGCGATCACCGGGAATTTCCTTTTCATCTCTCTCTCTCTCTCTCTCTCTCTCTCTCTCTCTCTCTCTCTCTCTCTCTCACCCGGCGATGCTATCGCCGAGCGATTCTTTCCCGCGCGCCTTCGTTTCAGCCAAAGTCGGGTATATTCAACTCGAGCGCCGCGGCGTTTTCTCAACATTGACATTGTTACGCTCGATAAGGACAACAATGAGCCGCGTGCAAGTATATATACGTCTGTGATTGCGCAAAGCTCCCGCTAATTGTTTACGCGTGCACTTCTCGAATGAAAATTTTCCTGGGTTGACGCACACACACACACACACACGCACACCAGAGACAGAGAGAGAGAGAGAGAGAGAGAGAGAGAGAGAAGAGAGAAAGTCGCACAAGTAGGTGTCGCGAGCACACCAGTCCGCTATCTTACGTGACAGGAGCGACGGGGGTGAGTATATAATATCTGCGCCCGACGCGACGACGTGCAACCTGCATGCGCGCGCGTGCTCGGCTCTCGAGATACGCAACTTTGCGCGCCGTTTTGACGGGCGAGATAGCTGCAGCCGCCGCCGTCGCTGCTGCTGGTCCCACTATCTCTCTCTCTCTCTCTACTCTGCCTTCGAAGTCACCTTCTCGCGTGCAACTTTCGCACGCGGCTTGGAAAATCTCTCGTGCGGCCGTCTGTATACATATTACATACGTGTGTATACACACCTAATACGCGCTGCACGTGTGTGTACAAACTCGCGCTTGATAATTACGCGCTCGCTATATTTATATTCTACGCGAGATTCCAGATGCTGATATATAATAGAGCGCGTGGAGCGCTCGGGTATATCAGCTTCTCGTGATCGATGTCGCACTTTCGAAAAAGGAGATTAAATGCTTTCGTACATATATACATACACGTGTACAGTGTGTACGCACAGGCCACACGCGTGTATGTAACGATAGATTGCGATCGGCCAGTTAAAACGCTAATCGCGTATAGATGGAGAGCGGAGGCCCACGTGGATTTTAATAAGTCGGTAATAGAAATAATCGCTGCTTAGAATCGATGGGCTGTACGCAAGCGTACAGTGTACACACATGCCTATGGAATTGGTCTATGCGCGTATATACACAACGATTCAATCGTTGCGTGCACCCGATATATAATTCGTCGCTGCGCTCCCTCGGTCGAGACGAAAGTATATATACAAGAGCATGTGTGATGTGTGAGAAAAAAAAATTTATTTTAAGGAAGAGCATAGACGTAAATGCAGGAAAAACGCTTGACGGACGGAGAGGGAGAGAGAGAGAGAGAGAGACGACTACTGCACAGCTCGTAAGTAGCCGACGCAAAATGCGCCAGCGTTCGTTTGGCGACGAGCGTGAATAATTCATGAACGACGTTTCCTCATACAGCTCGCGCTGTTGCTGCTCTTCTCGCAACCTCTATGCCGTTCTATAAGACGCGCACACATGCAGAGAGGGAGGAGAGAGGAAAGCCCGCCGGAGACGATAAGGATCTCATCCCTCCCCACAATCTCTCTCTCTCTCTCTCTCTCTTTCATTCTACTGTGGTGGCTCGATTCTTTCTCCGACTACTTTTTGCGATCCGCTCGGGTGTGTGTGTGTGCACGCGCCTTCGATTCCGACGCCGAACTTCGCACTGGATTAATGCGATTAATAATTCAACACCTCGTACACACACACACACACAGCCCCTAGCACACCGATTGGAAAATCGCAGCCAATATCTCGGGTAGATCGAAATCGATCGAAGTAGCTCTCTCGTTTGCATAATAAAAAACAAAGGCATTAAAATGCTAATGCCCACGGCGTCGTTTATACAGCTATATGGATACATGTGCGTGTGTCTATATAAGCGCGTATTCCCAATAGTTGCGCAATCCCCGCTCATTACCGGCGCTTTATCTGCGCTGGGCATCGGATACACATATATACTCCAGAATTTTTTCACACATGAAGCTTTTCGCTCGTCAGCCAGCCGCGTGTGTGTATATATATATGCACACGCGGGATAAGCATCTCTTCCTCTCGCGCGCACCTCGCGATCCCATCGCTCGAATGGCTCCGATGCGTCACTCAACTCTGCAGCTATACGCGATCTATACATGCACACGTGTGTGTGTGTGTGTGTGTATGTATAGAATATGTATGTATAAGCTAGAGATGCTCTGAGCTTTTCTCTTTCTCTCTCTCTCTCTCTCTATCTCTCTTTCAACTCTCGCACATCGCGTATTCTCGGAAATCCACGGCCGAACGTCGTGTGCTGCAGCATCGGACAGAAAGCGGAAAAAAATGGTCCGAAAAATCTCTCGTCGATCGGAAGAAAATCAATCCTCTGCGTGGCTCGCGCGAGTGTGTGTGTCTGTGTGTGTGTGTGTGTGTGTGTGTGTGTGTGTGTGTGTACTGTATGTGTGTATATATATAAGCTATCGTGGACTGGCAAGCGGGCAACGCGCGTGCGACGTGTTGTATATATAATATACCTGTATATGCATACGATACGTGTATATAGGGACAGACTGCAAGCACACACGCGCCTTATCCGCAGGAATCGTGGAGAGGGAATATACGTACGTGCTGTCCGCTGCAGCTCGCGGATTATCTCGTCCGGCCGATCGCGAGCGAGCGAGCACGCATGTGTGTACATGTATATGTAATATATATATATATATAGTATATACGTATGCAGACGCGCGTATTCGTATGTATAGGTACACATAGTACGCGCGTTACGCGCCGCCTCGGCTTGTGAATTTCTGCTCGGCAGCGACTCTCTCTCTCTCTCTCTTTCTCGCGTCGTTTTGCCTGTACGGACAACTTATATTAACGCCTCTATTGCCTCGCTCGCTCGGTCGCTCTTGCTGCCGCTGTTTTCGACTTTGTACGCGTATAACGAGCGGCTGCAGTGCGCGCAGTCGATGCTCCGCCGCGTTGTATATCGGCGTTTCTATTGCTTTATTGTTTGACGCGCGGCGGCTGCTGCTGCTGCTGCCGGCGGCGCGCGATACGATGCTATAAATGACTCGGAATTTGTCAATTTTGCAGCGCCGGTGAGAGATAATGATGGGAAATTGCTGGCGCCGATGGGAACTTAATGATTAACTAGGCTCCACGTGTACGTCTGTGTGTGTGTGCGTGTGTGTACATGTACATCGACTTTCGAGATACGTATACGTATTACGTAACTGAATGTGTATAGAGAGCTTTTTTTTGAGCGCGGCAAAATCCAAATTCTCTTTTAATGCTCGCAAATACGATTGATACGCGATGACTGGGGGATCAGGATATTCGTCACGATTTGAACAGTATAGATGTGTGTGTGTGTGTGTGTGTGTGTGTGTGTGTGTGTGTGTGTGTGTGTGTTTGTCGTATAAACAAGCGTATGCGTGTGTATTATTGCACGAATTACAGCGCATGTAGAAGAAAAAAAAACAATTCTTTCGGGGGGGGGGGGGCAAGTGTGTTATCTTGTGAATAAATTTCTCCGGTAAAATTTATTATAAGCGCCTCTCGCGCCACCGCCGTAGGTATACCGTCGCCGCCGTCGCGCGTAGTGTACACTTTACATTTTTCCGCAGATTCGATAAAAAACATGAGCGACCGAATGAAACAATGTTGCAGAAATTCACGAGAGCCGCGCGCTCCATCACACGCCTGTATGTATGTATGCGTACATTCATGCACCTTATATGCGTGCGATGCACTGGGATAGGAAAAATAATTGCAGGCGCGCCGACAGATTTTATCGGAAATTAAAAAAAATTAATCCAAACGTCAGTACTCGTGTAGCCGGCGACACCGTGTGTTTCCAAGAGGCCTATATAGCGCACGTGTGTGTGTGTGTGTGTGTGTGTAGAGCAACGCGCATGGCTGCACGCAACGCGACACGAAAATAGCCGAAGCACTATTTCTTTATCCCTGCCGTATATATAAGTAAGTGCAGCAGAGCAACACAGCGAGTCCGAGAATTCTTTATCGTGCAAAAGCTCCGACACGCACGCTCACACACGCTTAATCAACTTAAGTCGCGAACGCGCGAGCAGGAGAGCGAGAGAGAGAGATCGGTTAAGTATGTCGTCGTCGTCGTCGTCGTCGTCGTCGTTGGCGTCGGCGTCGTCGGCGACTCTCTCGTGGGAACTTGAAATTCTTTAAATATGTCTTGCAGTTATCTTGCGCGCACATACGCATGTGTGTATATGAGTCTCGCTCTGCGCGGTGTGTATGTACAACAAGCGCATAGTTTAGATCTATTTTTGATTCATGAGCTGCTTTTGATGGATTGAGTCGTGGCTTTGTATAATCTCAACAGTGAGTAGTGTGTGTGTGTATGTGTGTGTAAGGTTGAGCGATAAATGCGAAAATTATTCGATGCGTCAAATCTTGTCCTGCCGTTCCTATATATGACAACAGTGTCTCTACGGACGCAGAGATGACAACTCCATCAAATCGTCATTGGAAAAAGGGCAAAACTCATGAGTTCACCTTTGCAGAAATTTCGCAAATTTATTGGGATATTGCTATTCCAATATATTTGCAGTATAACTATATCAATTATTGGAAATATTTTGTCAGTGTCTACGATATTTACGCGAGCACTCTCACTCTGTATACAATTTTAATGTATCGGTTCAAGCTTGCAGATAGCAAAGTATATCGTTTTTACGCATACGTCGGAGTCAAAAAACGGGAAAAAAAAATAACTGAAAATCTTCGCCATTCATTTTTGCAATCACCCCCAGTCCACCACGAATACAATTATAACCACGCAATATTTATTGCACCTGCGCAATATATCCTCAAAGAGCCATTCGGTGCTCGCAAAGTCCGAGGAAAGCGCGACCCTACGACCTTGTTGCAGGACAATGACGTTTGGTAATTTGTTGGAGCGAAGAGAGCGGGTGGAGCGGAGAGTGGAGGGGGGCGGAGGGGTTATAGGGGGGTAAGCCGGATAAAGAATCGGCCGTAGAGATCTCTCGCTAGACTCGCGCGCGCGAGCTCCTCTTATCTCAACGCGGCCATCTAATCAGCCGCGGCAGATCTGGCATCCTATCCCCTTATCTCGGCCTCGAATCTCACTCCCGCTCCCACTACTCCTCGCTCGCGCGCGCTCGCTTTTTCCTTTATGCGCAGCAGCATAGCGGCAGCGGCGGCAACAGCAGCTATTCCCTTCTTCCGTCCTTTACTCGCTTTTCTATCTGCTTTATTTGTGTCCCACTTTATATCTACGTATGTGTGTGTATATATACTATATATATATATATAGGTAGACGCTTCGATATCCGACTGATGCAGCATCTTCTTCTTCTCTTCTTCTTCTCGTTTCTACCTTCCGCTTCTCCATTTCGCTCGAAAGACGAAGCGGCTCGTCTCACAGTCGCGCCGACGAGAGAAAGAGGAGTAGCGTTCGCGTCTTGTCTGCTGCAGCACATGCAGTGTACACATATACGTAAGCGCGCGTACATGTAACGCAAGGGAGCGCGACGTGTGGGCTTCGAGTATATATATAACGGGGAGTTTGAGCTCGCGCACGCGTGAGGAGAGAAAGGAAATTTGAGTGGAAAAAAGGTACATCGCGCACTTCCGATGTTTAGTTTCCCATTTTTTTTAGGCTATGCGGAATGTGTACGCGCCGCGCGTGCGAGACGGGAGAATAAAAAGCACTCGACACTCCGCGCGTATGTAGTGTACATATACGCGTTTATTGAGACATACCGGTTATGTATACCGGGTGCATGTGTATATTACGCACGTAAGAGTCGGCTGACAGTTGAGAAAGAGGCACATACTCACGAACAATCAGCATTAATCACACGGCGTTGCGCTCTGGACGGAGCGTCCGCGAGAGCTTCTAAAGCTATACGACGATGCGCAGCTCTCGAGAACCGAAAATAATAATCCAAGCTTGCACGTATATATACGTACACGTGCACGCATAAAAATGAAGCCCTCTCTCTCTCTCTCTCTCCCTCAACTTTAAACTCCCGGCCGCTCCATAAATTTGATTCTCAGCGGACGACGCGCTCTCTCGCTCGCTCGCTCGCGCGCACATTATAAGCGCGTGTGTGTGCTATATCGAGGCGAACTGGAAAGCCTTGAGAGTTGCGGCGCCACTGGACGCAGATAAGGGAGCGTTATCGGGTGGGCGCGAGCGAGCGAGCGAGCGAGCGGCGGCGGCGGCGGCGGCGGCAACTCTTATCAGCGATCGCACTCGGCTCTCTTTTTGCCCTCCCCACCCACTCCCCGTCTCCCTCCGCCACCCCCACCTCTACTCTACTCTTTCCCACTCCCTCGCAGAGCCTGCGCGAGCGATCCTATCGTCTAACTAGCTCCAGCTACTGATTCTATCTCCGCGAGCGAGCGTATGTACGTTTATATAGCCTCTCTCTCTCTCTCTCAGTATTCGTATGTGTGCGTGTGCGTATGTGTGCATATGCGTGCACGTGTTCGAGCTCGCGTTATGTATTCGCGCAGGGCGGCGGCAGCAGCATGAAATCCCGAGGCCTATATGGATGTGCACACTGCACACGTATGTATATATGCACGCAAGAGAGAGAGAGAGAGAGAGAGAGAGAGAGAGAGAGAGAGAGAGAACGTCTTTGTCTTCATTATGCCCATTTTGCGCACAGTCGACGCCCTTTTCCTGCAGTGACGAGTCTTTCTCTCTCTTCTCTGTACATAGGTATACATGTACACGGTATATGTGCAGGATACAATGTTTTGAGGATTATTGCGCATCTTCCAGAGCGATGACTGCGCTTGCATTGAGCCGGTTTCTGACGCGCCATCGTCGTCGTCAGCGTCCGCGTCGAGAGAGACGAGTCGTCGAGGGGGTTTATCGCGAGCGCATTGATTGTTGCAGCGCAACAGGTCTACACACCCCGCGCGTATTCGCGCCCGACGATGAAGAATTTTTGCTTTTCCTTCTTGCTTAATCACACTGACACTCACACACACGTTTGCATAACACACCTGCACACGTGTGTGCGTTATTAGCCATTTGGGGAATAAACGTGTATAGTCGCGCAGTGCGTGCAGGCTTGTAATGCGCGCGCGCGCAATAGTAGCTCTCACTCGAATGGATTACGCTATCGCTCGGGAGATCGGCGAGAAGGTCTCTCTCTCTCCTTCCCTCCATCAGAAGAATTGATCTGATTAGATCGACCGGCCGATTGCGAGCATTTATTTATTATTGCCTTTTCTTCCCAGCTTTTCGCGAGGTGTACGTTTTTTTTCCTTTTACGCTCGCTTGCGCTACGACTCAAGCGCCGAACACGCGGCGATAAAAACGAAAATATTCACTTTGAAAATCTGCTAAATTACACGCTCTCTACCTCTCTCCATCTCTCGTGCGAGCGAGATTACAATTTTGATTCACGATCGCGGGCTTTTTATCACGGAATAAGACTGCCCGTGAAATATACAGAGATAAGAAACACCCCTGCCGCATTTCTCTGATTAACCGAAATTTTAATCAATTCCGTCTATCCGGTGTAACCTGTGCGAAAGATACTTTTCGCCGAATATTCGTAGCTTATAAGAAAGAGAATCGTTGAGTTCTATACGTACTACAGTTAGTTTATTAATTTAAGACGTGCGTTTGTACACTTTTTGTGAGTAGTATATTTACGCAATTTTTTAAAATGATATTTATTTATAGTTGTATTCCCTAGTATAGGGATTATCGACGTTCACGTTGTTTATTGATCCATGAGACTTGCTCTATAATCGTTCATTGATGTTTACACAAACATGAGCATCCTAAAATAATAACATTAATAGAAAAATAATAGAATTAAGGGTGCCTAACCGCTTTCAAATTTAATAAAAATTTCAATAAAGTATGAAATAAACTTTTTCAGGTTGTTAGGCCCTTTTAATCGAATGAAAGCACAATCAACTTGTTAACAACCAAGAAAAATAATATCCGATCGAAGCCCATCAACACCTCGTGCAGACCTGCACTATAGCCCCCAATACGCAGCGGCGATAAACACGCGCATTACCAAGTCGCCGGCGTAGACTCGTATACGTTCCTCGGTGCGCGCGCGAGTAGCGTACAGCCGGCAAGAGAGCGACCTTGGCTTTTACGATGGGATCCGCGAATGAAGCTATTAAAAGCCATTGCACACATAGAGAGACAGGCTCTTGCACGCGCTTACGAGAGAGAGAGAGAGAGAGAGAGAGAGAGAGAGAGAGAGAGAGAGAGAGAGAGAGTTAGGGTGCGAGAGATCTAATTTAAATGTAGCCGCTCTCTTCGAGCGCGCATACATAAACGCGCGCGCTCGGATTAACATATCTGGCCGATAGGCAAGTACGCCGAGTTTCTTTTGCAGCGCTGCTGCCGCTGTTTCTGCTATACTGCTACTGCTGATGCGACATGTCTCTCGGCAAAAGAGGTGTATAGCGATTTAACTAAATTATTGAGCGGCTACTGCATCGCGCTCGAGGGAAAAAGAGAGAGAGAGACAGAGAGAGAGAGAGGGAGAGCTAATTGATAAATCGCCCTGAGGTGCCGGCCGGAGAGAGAGAGAGAGAGAGAGAGAGAGAGAGAGAGAGAGAGAGAAACATACACAGAGTATATACTTTCTTGGTTATATGTACTCGTAGACTTTTTTTCTTTGTGTTTTTATCGACGCGTGACGCACTTAATCAAAACTGGATTAGATGATTAATTGCCCCGGGTTTATCCGCTTAATTTGTACCGATCACTTATGTTCTGCGCCTTCGTTTCTCTCTCCTCTCCTCCCTTCTTTTCTTTTTTTATTCTTGTCTTCGCGGGGATTTTAAACTAGTTATTTCACGCCGTTTGCGCAAGTAACCTGGGATTTTTGCGCGAAACGCGTTGTCGGGGCCATTCATTTGCATAGTGTCCGCGAGAGATATTTTTCTTGTGCTTCGTTTTCAGTAATGCAAAATCAATCGAAAAATTCACCTTGATTTACGCGTTTATGCATCGCTAGCTATTATCCGTCTGATAAAAAATTGGGTGGTGGGGGCGGGGAAATCGACCGAGAGTTGACACGATTAAGAATTGGATTGTAATGTGAATTTTAAAAATTCTTTTAAGTCACGATGATAACTTAATATATTGCTAGGTCACCTCTGAAAAATCAAAATAGTCTACCAGGTCAACGACTTCAATCAAACTTTTATTGTTTACTATAGGTCGACAATTGTTTTTACCAGTACTGGGTGTGAGGAAATTCAGTAATAGATCGTGTGAACAAGCGTGCCTCGACAACAGGTATACGATCTTTTGATAAAAGATTAAAACAGTGAGAAAATGGTCCTATATATAGAATTATACTGACTTCAGCTCAATACCTGCAAAATTTAATATAAATCCTCGCGGTAAAATGAACTTTCACTAAAACGAGAGTTGCGTCGATTATTCTCAAACAGTCGAAATAACCCGCAATTAGTCGTACTGTATGTTAACCTGCATATACTGGATGACTTTTCCCTCTACTACCCACTGGACAGTTATCTCTCTGTGTCTCGTGCGCAATACGGCAGCCCTTTTTCTATCGACGCGTTCGATATAGATGTCCAGATAACACACACACACGTAGACTCGCTCGATATCTCTCGATCCCAAACTTCCTCCGTGTTTACCTGCACTCTGAGCGCATATAAGCACACGCGTACGCATACATTCTCATATACGTATCCATATATATAGACACATAACTGATGCGCATAACTACCCGACGCGTATAGTTGTGATGCGTTACGTTACACACATTGTAGGTCACGGAGCACTCAACTATGTGCACCTGCTGCTGCCATACTACATATCTACATTATACGTGTATTGCATATACAAGTGTATACGAATCTACATTATATGGTGCAAGCTCGACCGCAATTCTATTTTACACTTTCGGAAATTTTCCTTCTATTCAGTTATACGGCATGCATGTGTCCACACACGCCCACATACACCCACACACACACACACCACACATACAGAAATATAGGCGTGCGCTTATACTCTAAATCTAAAATTGTTCTATCTCTGGTGCACGTATATGTAGAAGTACAAGCGAGAGAGAGAGAGAGAGAGAGCGGTGGGGCCGGCGGCGCGATTCATCGCGCGAGTTTATGACGTGCGTGCGTTTAAGCGCGCGCTCATTGTGCGTATGGAGGCGCGGGTGGCATTATTGCGATAGCCAGAAACAATGCCAGCCACTATCTCTCGCGCGCCACGGCGATACCATCTCTCTCTCCCCCCCCCTCTCTCTCTCTCTCTCTCGCGCGCGCGCGCGCATCAGGCTCTCTTTTCTGCTTCCGAGAGATTTCAAATCTCCCGCCAAAAGCTCTTGCGCTTGTCGACGCTTATACACGCTGTATAGATTTATTTTGATTTGTCCTGTACTGCTCGTTTGTTTTATTTTGTTTTTTTTGTTTGTCATCGTCGTCGTCGTTGCTGCTGCTGCTGCTGCTGCGTCAATTGATGGGCGGCTCGCGGTTCTCTCGCCTAAACGATAGTGCGCGGAACAATATTTTCGAATTTAACACCTGGGATATGTGGGTCGCGCGCGAGAGTATTTTGCGCCTATCTGTCCGATGGCTTCGAAAATGGATCCGAAACAATTGAATGTGTCGAGAGCGGCGGGGAGGGGGTGGGAGGACACTTCTCTTTTATTTTCGTTATCGCGACCAACTTTTATGAATACGATCCAGTGACACGAGGCTTATCGTCGAGGTCCCGAAAAAAACGTGTATATACATATAGGATCATTAATAGCGGAGAAAAGAGGCTATTAAAGCCCGCGTCGGGCTTATCGTCCGGCGTGTATAAGCATATATTCAACTCGCTGCGATTCTCTCTCTCTCTCTCTCTCTCTCTCTCTCTCTCTCTCTCTCTCTCTCTCTCTCTCTCTCCTGCCCCGCGCGGCGTATAACACAGCGCGAATCTCGCGAGATTTTCCAAAAAAATATACGAGCGCGCGGAGACTTACGGAAACTGTGTGTGTGTGTGCGTTGTACGCGGCAGAGTAAAAGAAGAGAGAGAGAGAGAGAGAGAGAGAGAGAGAGAGAGAGAGGGAGAGGAAAAAAAAAGAAAAGCGCGCGAGCGCGACAGGGAGACAAAGATAGAGGAGAGAAAGCTAGCCGCGCAGCAGATAGAATCCGGAGAGTGAGAGAGAAAGAGAGAGAGAGAAATGCAGTTCTCTGGAGGTGCGCTATCCGCGGCTGCAGATAGGCCAGGGAAAAACACTCATTTTTATACCGTCAAAATGTGTTATCTCTCTCGCCGCGCGACTCTCTTTTTCTCTTCTCCACACACACACACACACACACACACACACACACACACACACACACTGACACACACACACGCACACACAGAGACGCAGAGAGGGAGCCCTCGAGGGCCGGAATTAACTTGCCTAACGGAGATATCCCCGCATCGGCCTTTTCTCTCTCCTCTGACGCCCAGCCGACATTTATATTGTCTGGCTCTCGTCTGGGTAAAGCGTCGTCCTCCTCTTGTTTTCTCTCGCGCGCGCGAAGATTTCGCGATGCAGATTGCCGCCGCTGCGAGAAGCGCCGAGAGATTAGGGCGGGTAATGCCTTTTCTTGAATTAATCTCGGGACACGCCGCGCGCGGAGGAGAAAAAAAGCGCGAAGCTAAAGGATCCGCTCAATTTGTCATCCTTATGAGAGACTTGGAAAGTATTTAAAAAGTTTACCCGAGAGCCCTGCGGCCAACGTACTCTCTCTCTCTCTCTCTCTCTCTCCCTCCCTCCTTCCTTCTCTCTCGCGCTAATTCGTCCTTGTCCCTAACCGTCCGACGTCATCTATTCAGGCGTATTATGTATAGTGGAGAGGCAGAAGTTTTGAATATGCGCGCGCGAGCGCGGCTCTATCGGCCATTAAACGCCTCTCGTTTAGATATCCTCGGTGGACGTACATGCTTCTTGCACAGAAGGAAAAAGGAGGAATCGAGGTAGAGAGATCTGGCGAGATAACTTTTTTTGACGAAGGTAATTGTGATAAAAAAGGAAAACACGTGCGGCCGTACGAATCAAAAAATAGTGTATTCAATAGGAAGATAATGCGAAGAAATGATTGGAAACGTTTTCAGATAAAAAAGGATATGTCTATTTCGAGTCGTATGAATGGCGTTGATAATGATTCGAGATCATCATTTCATCGTAATAGTCATGATCATATGTGTAATCGTGAGATTCACTAAAATTTCAGTAACACGATACTCCATTTCTTAAAAGTTAAAAAATGTATTCTTACCTTTTAATTCAAAAACACCTTTACCTTTTAATTTTCACAGTGCACTCGTCTCTATATAAGCATTAAAGTTTCAAATGTTTGGAAAGCCAGATCTTACCAGACATATACGCTTGAAAACAAAGAAAAGCGTGCACTTATACACAGCGGCGCACCGTCTGCAGATAGCCACCGCAGCTTTCTCCTCCGCATCGATGCGCGCATTACATCTCGTTTATGTAGGGATAAATCAAGAGCGCGAAAATAACGAGAGCCGAGGCGCGAGATAGATAGGAAAGAAAAAAGCTCGTTTCGGTATATAACTGTGAATCATAATAATGCAACGGGAGCTTTTTAGCGCTCGCGCGGCTGCGAACTCGAGTTGCCGTTTATCTCGTCATCTCGTGCAAATCTCGAGAGAGGGAGAGAGAGAGAGAGAGGCGAGAGTGGGCCGGATGTATCGAGATAAATCGATCGTGGCCCACCGAGTTTCGAGATCACGAGGAGCAGATCGAACATCAGCTGAAATGTTCTTCTCTCCCCCCCCCCCTTCTTCTTCACCCGTAACAGAGAATTTCGAATTCTTCTCTCCCTCTCTCGATCTTCATCTTCGTTTCAGCTCTCGTTCTCTGACTATTTTTAATAGAGAGAGAGAGAGAGAGAGAGAGAGAGAGAGAGAGAGAGAGAGACGAGCCAAAAGTGCAGAGCCTTCATTTCGATACTTATCTCCGGTTTACCGTTTATAATGCTTTATCTCTTCCCCGGCTTTTTAATTAACTGCCCTTCTTTCGCCTCTTTTCTAATTTGGCCGTGTCGATGATGCTCCGATATACGCGGCCGTGCGCGTCCCCCGATCCGATCTTCGAATTCTCGCTCAATTTCCAAATCGTTATAAGACGGACTTCACTTATACCCACACACACACAATCACACGTACGCATACCTGTACACATATTTACGCGTGTGCATATCTAATCGGAAAATTATTCGTACTTATTTTCTTTCGCATTCCAGCAGCTGCGCAGCAAATATCTGCCAACCGCAAATATATATTCAAACGTATATATACTTAATTATCTATCTCGAGCGATGATAAGATTACGGTTTCGCGTGTGTAGGATGTCCGTTAGACTTACGGTAGCAATTAAACAAAATTTTTTCTCTCTCTCTCTCTCTCTCTCTCTCTGTCGATAAGAGAGCCTAATCACAATTATAATAATTATTAATACCACAAGCTACACGCGTCTATGGAAAAAAATGAATACATAATTAAATAAATAAATAACATTTTCTCTCTCCTTTTCTGTTTCAGGTGAGTAAAGCTTTCGCCGCTCTCGGAATAAAAGACTGGCGATTCCTCGCACGCACATAAGTACATACATATATACACACGGCTCCTTTTATAGGGTGAGCGCAGTTGTGTAGTCTCTATAGCGTCGGCCGCAACGCGGTGCAGCAACAGCACCGAAAATGGCCTTGCTTATATACACGCGGGGAAAACTCTCTTCCCTTCTTATAGAGACCGGTAAGCGCATACGTGAAGCCAGAGACACGTGAAATCGTAAATCTTCGCTCTCGCAACATAATGGCATATCGCGGCCTATTACAAGCCGCACACGAGGATCTCCCCTCCCCTCGCCCCTCGACGCTCTTTTTACCGGGAAAGCCCGGGAGTATGTGCACACACGCATGACTCTTTCTCTCTCTGCAAACAACGCGATAATCCCACTTTTCCGCATCTAAACGTGCGATTGTCTCGGGCTAATGAAATCATCGGTTGCCTTTGGAAAAACTCTTTCGCACGCGCTTTCGACGTGAAAGTCCAATCGTACACGTATACGTGTGTCGAGAAACGCGTGCGCGGTGCAGGCAAAAAAGTGCAATCGTCGTCGTCGTCGTCGTCGCCGTCGTCGCACGGGGGTCCCGAGCGAGCTGTGCATAAGAAAAAGGTGACGGCATGGCCTCCTCTGCGTGCAAGATCTCGCGCGCGCGCGTTTTTTTATCCGAGTCGCATCGCGAGAGAGCTACTGGCTATGTACGTAGAGAGCTCTTTCGGCTTCGTGGTATTGTATGTTTTAGCGGACGGGATCGCATTAAGCATGAGGAGGAGGAGGAGGTGGTGGTGGTGGTGGTGGAGGAGGGAAAAAAGGAAGGAACGCCAACAGCAGGTGGAGAGTGAGCCTTGGCTCTTTTCTCTCTCTCTCTCTGTACAGTGTACACATAGCTTACGGTGTGCGTGCGATAGGCGTGCATCTCGGTCAGCGATCGTGTGCCGCTGCAGAGGCCGTTAACCGTCGCCACTTTTTGCTTCTCGCTCGCTCTCTTTCTATCTGTGCATAAATACGTGCAAGTGCATGGGTACCGATCGTCTCGGTAGTTTTGGGGGGTGCTGGGAGGAAAATTTTCTCGATTACGTGCAGGATGGGCAGTGTATTTATGTGGCACCCGTTAACTTACATAGTATCTGAAATTAAAAATGATGTTTTAAATTTTACAGTCAATTTGAATTTAACTTTAAAATTTTTTTTATCTGAAAAGATATCCAACAAGCAGTGAAACTAAATTTTTCGGAACTGGATGGAATTTTTTAGTTTCGATGATTTTTAGATTTCTTTTTGAATAAAATATGTTCCAATTCGGGTGGCTTCACTGATTGGTACCGTTGGATCTTAAATTTTTTGTATCTTTTCGTTTGAATGCATCATTTAAACTGGACTAAATGATAATCTAAACTATTTCTATACGTTTTTTATAAAAAAATTAATCTGCGCAATCGGTAAACTAGGTTAGACTAAAACAGATTAGGTTGCTTTCTACAGATCGGATTGATCCTTAAGTTCTATAAGAGCCCGTTCTCATACATTTCTCAGAAATTCGATTGGAAACCATACTTTTTTGACTGACACCAATCGAAAGTTTGAGATTTTAACTACATTCTCTGAAAGTTTTAGGAACTTGGTATGTTTTTATTAAAAGTCGCCGAATTAAGCCACCTTACATTCGGATTTACTGCGAAATTTTTAGAATTATTTATAGTTTCAGATTTTATGAGCGGAGAGTCCTCTATATTAATATACAAAGAGCATTTTTCTGAATGAAGAATATTTCACAATTATTTCAACAAATAATTCAAAAGTGTCTAGCCCTCTTACTTAAAAACAATATCACTGCCAATGAAGGATGACTTTTAAAAATTTAGTTCATTCAGTTATACACACCCGCATTATCAATTCAAAGCCATCGGACGTCTCCCTCTCATGCCTTGAGAGAAAAAAAATCAATTTTGAACAAGTTACGTGTATTACATATATATGTGTATAACAAGACACACTTGCGCCCTCGAGCTCATCTCTCACACCGAAGCTTATACACGATTAAAAGCCAGAAGCTCTGCGAATTCAGCTTCGGCCTTGCTCAGCGAGACGATTGCTCTCGCGTGCATATAGACATCGTTCAATGATTTTCACTCGTCGAGGAGCTTCGACGTGCGATACACGTTTCCCGCGCCGCGAGAGACAGAGGCGAAGAGAGCTGCCGAGACCTGCGCAATCTTAACTAAACAATACCGCGAGAGAGCGAAGAATACAGCGCAGCGAGCGAGAGACACGAAGAGCTAATCTCACACGTACATACATTACAGAAGCTCGACTCTGTGAAAAGCTCCGCGCAACGAGTGCGAGAGCCGCTCTCGCAAGTGGATGTATCGGTAATAATCGTGTGCGGCAACGGCGCAGTGTGAATGCGAAGAGTGAGCGAGAGAGAGAGAGTCGAGAGTCGCATTTTCTCGCGGGGATGCAGATAGGCCACGTTCGAGCTTGCGACGACTGCGGAGAGAAGCGCGATTCGTTAACGGGCTCCTTTGTCTTCTGGGTCCACGCGCGCGCCCCCGCCGAGGAGAGAAAGACAATACGCTGATTTGTTCGCCGAGAAATATCCACGTGCCAGTTTCGCTAAGCGCAAGTCGTCTCCGACGCGCGGCATATATATATACGTATACGTATACGTGCGAGCTCTACACGTCTGTATACTTGCTCGTCTATTCAGCCGCTCTTTTTATCTCCCTCGACGTCGTCGCCGCCATCACCGCCGCCGCCACCGCTTTGGAGGAAGAGACCGAGCGTATAACGTGTGAGCGCATATATAAGCGTACGAGCTAGTTACGGTATATATGTGGTGTAGAGCGCGGAGGGTGGCGGAGGATTGTATATTGTTGTTATTGGAATTTCGAGACTGGCATATAGGGACTGCGTACTGCGCGGACGTATAAAAAGCCAGCGCGCTGGCGGAGAGCTCGCGGTAAATGTCAATACTCGCCTCGCTCGCAGATATGGAGAAAGTGAGAGACACTTTTGCCCGCGTATGGATATATTTTGTTTACGGTCTCCTTTGTTCTTCAGTCGCCAAAGCACAATGTGTGCGCATTAACGCGCTCGCGTGTGACGCAGATGTGCGGGAGGGGGATCAGTCGCTTGGTAAGGTTGGAAATTCCGGTATTTCGGCGAACTTTTTGCTTTCTCCAAGAGAAAGCTTTGTATCGGTACGAATTTCGAAATCGAAAATTCCGATGAATTTCCACGGTTACGTGTTTCTCGGGGAGAAAAATGGGTTATTACAAAATATATATATATGCACGATCTGATCCCATAATCTGAAAAATCATTGAAATTCCTTGAAAACTATGTCTATTTATTGCCACTGTATCGTTTCTATTTGCTTTTAACTCGTTAACGGCCACGCGGACATTTCATAGTCGAGCGATTTTTAATCAGCTGTACAAGACGTAAAATCAACTTAATATTACAAAAATAGGAACATGTTCTTATGTAAAAAGACCTGCTCTTTCCGAATCCGAAGTCAGATTTAAACAATTTGGCACGAAAAATTAAATATGGTCGCGTAAACATACCTAAAATGCAAACATCAACTGTACACTTTTTAATTTAATTTTTCCTGCAAAATTGAATTTTTGCTTTTTCAAAAAAGCTTTGTAACGGTGAGAATTATAAATTTAAAAATTTTTGCTCATTTTAATGTTTTAACTGGTCCTGTTAGTTTTTGTAATTCAAAATAATTTTCATTTATTTTTAGTTCACAATAATTTGCAATAGTAAACAGTTCAATTTTTCTATGAGAATTGGTCATATTATACATCTATTTAATTATCCATTCGGTTACACGTTAAATGTCCAACCCCGTATCGAGGACAACTCAAAAACCCATCGGTCCTTGGAATCCTCATCCAGAGGGTTTTTCGTATCTCTATTATACGCGCTCCCATAACAAAATAACAATGCGTATACATAAAAAATAAAGGCTACTGCGCTGCTGGCCGTATCTGAACTTGAAGGCGATAAGCTCGCATGCCACAGACACACACACACACACACATACACACACTCTATATCCATCATTCAAATTTTCATTTTCGCGGCGGCCCATGCAAATGAACGCGCGTCAGCCGATTACACCCGCGTAGACATTCTCTTTTTCCGTCGTAAAGCGCGCGCGCGAGAGAGAGAGATTCTCGCTCTCTGTCACGCGTATACACTTTATACATATAGGTATACAGTATACACACGCACACACACACACACAGAGCTGAACACACAGCCCTCCTAAGATCATTCGTTACAAAGTCTCCTCGCCGCGAAAAGGGCCCGAGCGTTATATGCACACGGACGAGAGAGTCGACTCTAATTTCCGATGGGGCGCGTGACTCGAATTGCGAGCACGAAACCCTTCGACTATAGCGCCGCTTATATACACACACACACACACACACACATACACACCCAGCCTCGCAGAGATTTATCGATGTGCAATTTTCAGCGTCTGAAACGTGTGACCGCTAGTACGTAATACTGTTAGATATATATGCGTCGAGAAATTCTCTCGCGCTGCAGCATGGAGCGCGCAAGAGCCGGCGACTCGTCGTGCTCGCTTAAAAGTCTAAAAAAAATTAAAAAAAAACAACAAGGAAAAACGACAGAGACAAGGAGATCCTTCGGGCGGGGGTTATACGCTCTGAGACGCGGGGGAGTAGGTGTGCGACGACGGGGGAGAGAGGGGTATATAATATACAGAGTGAGTGTATCGCGGATGTGACGACGGAAGGGCGAGAGAGGCGCCGCGAGTTTGACAGATCTTCATAAAGGCATACACAACTGTGCCGCGGCGATAAGGGAATCGGGAGCAGGCATCTCTCTCGGTCCGCCCTCTAGTAGTCTCTCACCATCCCCCCTCCCCCTTTTTCAAGCTCCGGCTGCTGCAGAGCGAGAGCCTAGGTATATACTCAGGCAGCGACGAGCTCTGCTCTCTCTCTCTCTCTCTCTCTCTCTCTCTCTCTGCTATCATTTTTCCACACGAGTGGGTGGCGACGCGACCGTCGGCGCTATATATACGTATATATTTATAGATATATATATACATACGTGTGTGTATATATAGCACCCCATACACAGAGTGGCGCTTCGCTTACTATCACGTAGCGGCGGCCTGAGCTTCTCTCGCTCTCACTCACTGCTGACACGTCGGCTTGGACGTCAAGATACCGAATTATACAGCCAGAGCTGCAGCATCGCGATTTCCTGCAGGAGCCGCCACCGCCGCCAACCGAGTAGAGACGAGCGCGCGCGCGATGTATCTGTCCATCTATCGCGCTCCATTTCTCCAGCTCGACGCTGCGCCGGTACACACACACCGCGCGCTCCTGCAGCTTATTTACTCGCCTATATCCACGTGCGCATCCAGTATATACTCCCCGTACATACATACATAGATACATACGTGTCGTATACCATATGTGTGCGCTGTCTTGGACGTATAAGCTTTTGTTGCGACGTTGCACATGGGATATTATATCGTCGCAGAGACCATATCGCACGTCGAGAGTGAGAGAGGCAGAAAGATAAGCCGATCGAGAGCGGATATCAGCCCGGGGTTCGATGTCAAGTGCAGCCGAGAGTTTTCCGATAGCGCATCTCCCGCGCACCCTCTCAGCCCGGTATACACAGGGAGAAAAGAAGAGAAACAATGCTCGATAAAAGCCGGCGATTCGATGTGCGCTATACAGGAGCGCAGAGCGAGTGTCTGCGGCGGTGTGTGCTGTATAGCGACGAATGTTCTTGGAGGAGAGTTTGCATTATCGCTTTCGAATTCATTGAGTTCGCTGACGCGTCTGTGGGGAGATGGGGGGGGGAGGAGGTGCTGGTGGTGCTGGCGCGAGAGAGGGGGGGGGGGACCGACGAGAGAAGGGGGTGAACGGCGAAAACGAAAGAGAGAGAGAGAGACAGAGCAAGTTTGAGCCATTAGGCCGTTATCAGGATGTTCGAATGAAAATTCGCGGCGTGTGTTATCGCGCCTTCTCCGCGCGAGCACTGTAACTCAATTTCTCTTCCTGTCGGTCCTCTCTTCCTCCCACCAACTTTCTGTCCCCCACACCTCCCCCCCTTCTCGCGTGCGCTATACCTGCTCTCCTTTTTTTATCTCTCTCGTTCTCTCTCGCTCGCTCGAATTTGCATCGTGAAGTATTATTTATCGCGGCCGAGCGACGTTTCTATTAAGGTGTGTAACACCGGGGAGCGCGCGCGCGTACACACACCGAAATCGTCGTGCTCTTAAGCTCTTCCTCTCCCTCTCTATCTCTCTCCGATGTGGGCCTTGGAGTTCATTCTCTCTCTTTGTGTGCGTGCGTTCGGAGGGAGAGATTTAATGAGGTGATCGATGCAGCGAAAGCAGGGCTTTTATGTATATATGCGCGAACCGGCGCGTAATCAATATAATTATTGTTCATCAATTTGCGCTTTATGATGCCATGCCACGTCAGAGGCTCGTATATCACCGGGGAAAATATAATCGGACGGCGGGGTGCGCGCGCGCGCGAGAGAGAGAGAGAGAGAGAGAGAGAGCACGCGGGGATTTTTCAAGATTCTGAATTAAGATTATGCAAACAGTATAACCCACGTACACGTGTAATTTTCCGTTAAACGGACACACTGAATTACCTGTGTGCGTCTTTCGGCTCGCGGACGCTATATATACGCAGCTTCTAATCCGAGCCATTAGCCGCCGCCGCCGCCGCCGCCGCTTGCGCGTCTGTATACAGTATCGAAAAATTCCGTGAGAGATTTTCGACGAATTGAGCTCAAATCTGGTAGCTGATTATATTCATATATTCACACACATATAGAAAAGAAAAAAGCATATACGTATACCAGGAATCTCGAAACAGTTTTTCCCGACCGCGTATTATAGCCGATAAGCGATCTCGGCAGCTTCCACACACGGCGACCTTATCGAACGTGTAAAGGGATGCGAGTATATATATACGCATAGCGCGTCTCAAAGCGAGCGCAGAGAGAGAGAGAGAGAGAGAGAGCGAGATTATAGCGCTCTCGCTCGCGAGCAAATAAGTGGAAGCACGAGAGAGCTGGTTATACAAAATTTAAGAGAGGCGAGAGGGACCTCCTAAAAATAACGTCGCTCTAGGTGGGAATGATTCGGTATCTCGGACGACGTCACGGGGGTCTGAAATATGAGAGATACGATGCTCCCCCCTCCCCCCGTCTCTTCTACCGTCCCATTGCCCCGATGGTGCATTAGCGCTAATCTCCGCTCTTTAGTCCTCTCTTTATCTTTTCTCTGCGAACGCGCGAGCGCCTCCTCCCCCGCGTGCGGGCTTTTGCCTCCTCTTTTTTACCAACTTTTTCTCTGCGCTTTTTCCACGACGCGCAGCTCTTATTGTCGGGTATGTGAGTACGCGGATGTGTGTGTGTGTGTGTGTGTGTATGCTCTCTTTTTTCCTGCAGACTTACGTCGTGTGCTGCATGTATAGTGTATACAAATATATTCGGTGATGAATATTCACGTTGTTATCGCTCCGATTCTCGGCCGATGACTATCGACTCCGTAAGTTTGGTCAATAATAATTGACAAGCGCTCAAACAGCTTCGATTTGATAAAAAAAATTGGATATAAATATATATATATAGCAGATATATGTATACATATATAATACGGAGAGCGATAAGCTCTGCCCCGTAGGCGTTAATAAACTTATCTCGGCGTTCATCTCTCGTTCATCATCTCGGTCCCTCCTATCTCTGCCCTGCTACACGTATATACACATATATTATATACATACATATATGCGTGTAGCGTACAGGTATACGCAGAGACCGAGCGCGAAGCGTGTATGTGTATATTCTCTCTAACAAGGATGCGGCGTTACTGTCAATTATGTATATACGACGCTGAATTTCGAAAGAGGTATACACATCTCTCCTACTACTGATACACAGAGAGAGAGAGAAAGAGACAGAGAGAGCCTCATCGGGGCCGCGCAGCGGAGCACACGCACACGCACGCTCACATCGACATTTTATATTGTACCATCAGGAAGAAAAAGAAAGAGATTGAGAGAGAAAGAAGTTCTCGAGAGCTGACCCGTTCGGCTGTCGTTATCAGCCGATCTAATCGCGGCGCGATCCGTTATTTGGGGTCCGGCCCCTCTCGCATTGGGAAGGCTCTCTCTCTCTCTCTCCACTTTGAGTTTTGACATCCGGAATCTCATTAGCGATCGGGAAAACCGGGCCCCACGGCCGGATTAAGAGCATTAAACGAAGACCGTGAAAGAGAGCGAGAGAGTGGCTGCGCACGAAATTCCATCGAGATACATGTACATCTATAGTTTACGTATATAACGCGTCTGCAACGGAGTGTGCGTCAGCCGACGCAACGGAAGCTGATCGGCAGGCAATTTCTTCCCGACGTGTGATGCACGTCATTCGCTTTCTCTCCCCTCCTCCTCCCGAATATATACGAGACCTTCGAGTTTCAGAAAACGTCCTCGAGCAGAACAATTCGACTTATTTCGATCTTTTTTTCTTTTTAAGGGAAAAGCGATTTTAAAAAAGGATTCACTAACGCTGTCCCTCCTCTTATATCTGTATCTGACTCAGACTTGCATAGCGAAACGGGACGAATTGATCTTGCACGCGCAGTGCAATATGTAATATATCCACCGGAGATTGTCGAGATTCCGCGGAAATTTCTACTGACTCTTCTTATCGCCGTATATCCATATATAGCTACACACACACACACACACACACACACACACACACACACACACACTCACCTCGGAATTTATCATCTCACGGTAAGCGCGCGTACACACTCGCGATGGTTTTCAGAAATTCGCTAAAAGAGCCTCTATATACATATATGCGTACAAACACATATAATCTATATGAAACACAGTCCAGAGAGAGAGAGAGAGAGAGGGGGGGGGGCAGTGAGTGCTTTCATTCTCGTCCGAGAGCTCGCGTCGATAAGCTCGTCGAAAAGCTGTCTCCTCGGAAACTTTCGAAAATCCCGATTTCAATATAATATAGAAGGGAAAGAGACAGCTAGACGAAAGTTACACGCCGCTGCTGGGGCTGACAAAAGCGCGCCGAGGCAGGAGAGAAAAAAAAGCCGCGCGCTGATGTGAAAATCCGCGAATGGTAAATTCGACGAGTGTCAAGCCGGGCATTTGGTTGTCGACCACTTCGGCCGCGATAGCATCGGGCCAGAGGAGAGCGAGAGAGAGAGAGAGAGAGAGAGAGAGAGAGAGAGAGAGAGAGAGAGAGAGAGAGAGAGAGACGGACTTTTCGACGGGAAAACCGCAGCTGAGTCCGTTATTGAATTTTTATTGGCACCAGCCAGACGCGAAAAGTCAATTTACGCGCGCGAACTCTGCGCATCAGCTTTCTCTCTCTCTCTCTCTCTCTCTCTCTCTCTCTCTCTCTCTCTCTCTCTCTTCCTCTCTCGATGGGCTGCAATATTATGCGACGAATATAAGCCGTGTCTTAGCTGCTCGCTTCTGATTACGCTTCAAGTGGAATTGGAAAAAAAATTTGGCGTCAGTCTTGGAGAGCTTTGAGAAGAAATAGAAAAGTTAGCAGTCTGCGCATATGGGTCAATCCAGAGAGCTTTTAATGCAGTTGCTGTATAGAAAGCATCATATGTTCATTCATCTGTGATTTCTTTATCACGTGAATATTTTTTTCTCTTGACGTGAAAGTGCTGCGAAAATTATCTGGCAAAGTTTAATTTGTGCAAAACCGATGGATTTGAATATGAGTGAATCTACATCGATTAGATCGCATTAAAAACAATGTTATATTCTCAAAGGTAAAAAGATTATTATAATTAAGAAATAATAAGCATCAAAGGTTATATACTGCACGAGTGCGAGCATACGATTATATAATACAGATCGACGTACCGTTATAAACATTTGTTTTCTCCAATTTTCTGCCCCTGAAAAAGCAAACGTTCATCCAGACACATGGTAGATCAGATAATCTTTCTTTCTCTCTTCTCCCCTTGAAAATATAATGCATAGCACGTGGGCGGTCCATCGCAGTACACGCGATACCCACATGACTCGCCGGGAAGTGTATAGCGTCGTCGCGCACGTGTGTCGTCGCTTTCTTAGTTGCTGTTACAGGTACACCACATACACGTCTATAGACACACTAGTCCACAACCCTTGGCCCCTTGGAAATACTTTAGAAAAGTCGCGACGACAGACGAGAAGCGCTGCTTCCGGACACGTGGGAGGCAGAGGAGAGAAAGAGAGAGAGAGAGAGAGTAGGTATACGCTCCTCACCTGTTGTTTCATAAGTGTGCGCGCGCGAACACGTGTCCCGGATAAGCTCGTCGGGGGCTGCAGGAAGGCACTTAAGGCGCTGCTAACAAATTCTTTATCGGTTCAAACGAGCCTCTCTCCTCCTTGCCAGAAAGGGATGGCTTCCGCTCTCTCTCTCTCCTCTCCCTCTCTCATTCTCCTCGTCGTCTATATAATACATATACGTGGCTAAGAGTCTTTTCGTGCAGAGGAAGCGTACGTTCTGTTATACAGGAGATTATATACATACACACACTTACACAGAGATCCGTCGTTAATTTTCTGCGAGTAATTATTTCCACGAGCTAATTTCTAGTCTCCGGATCTCTGTCGAGGTATTGTGCGCACAGAGAAATGTAGAAAATTTTAGCGCGAGAGCTTTTCGATGCGTATATTATGTACATTATACGCGCATATATAAAATATAATTATATATACACGGAGAGAAATAGTAGAGTAAATTTTACTGTACTGTCTGGTAAACTGATCACAGACTGCGCCTGATCACAGACCTAAAAAATTACTATACTGTTTAGTAAATTTTACCTGATAAAACGGCAAATTTTCCTAAACATACAGTAAATTTTAGCAAAAGTACAGTAGTATTTACAAAACAGTATAGTAATTTTTTTTGGTTTGGCGCAGTCTGTGATCAGTTTACCAGACAGTACAGTAAAATTTACTCTACCATTTCTCTCCGTGTATATACTATACACACACACACATACACACGTATAGTACACGCATCAGACACACAAGCTGCGTCGATTTATCTTATCACACGGAAACGTTCCTGGCATCCTCGGCCTTTTCTCTTCGTTTGTCTGTGTAGCCCCTCTCTATCCGACTTGCTCGTCTTGTGGAGCGAGCGCCGTCTGGCTCGGCCAACAGAGGCTCCATTTATTCGCGATCCTCAAGGCCGCGCACAAAAAAAGCTTCTGATCTCTCGCTCTCTCAGAGTCTGTATAGACGCGCGCTTCCCAGTGCTCTGCGTGTATATGCCTATACCTACGATTTTATATAATAAAGGCTCGACACACGAGGAAGGGAGTATTAGAGGGCTATGTCTCGGGGTCAATTGACGATTTGTCAAAGTCCCTGCGTTATCCAGTTCGCACTTTGTCTTCGGTTGCTGCTGCTCCTGTCGCTGGACTATGGTGATTAGGGGAAGATCGATGCAAAAAATATAGGTGTGTGTGTGTGTGTGTGTGCTCTCTGCTATTGTTTGATTAATGCCCGCTGTGTTTGTTTGTGTGTGCGTGTGTGTGTGTCTATACTATACGGCGTTGACGGACTGGTTACACAGTGTATCGTCCTCCTTCCGAAGAATATTGATCGATGCTCTCTCTCTCTCTCTCTCTCTCTCTCTCTCTCTCTCTCTCTCTCTCTCTCTCTCTCTCTCTCTCTCTCGCGGTACAATTGCGAGAACGAATTTTTTATTCTTTTAGTGATGCTTCTGCTACTACGGCTGGGCGAATGGATATAATCATGTTGTTAATTCGAATTTTATGCACGTTGTTGTAGAGAAGAATCATTTTATGTGCGGCCGTCTATATCTTGCACTTTGTCTCGTGAGTGATAATCATTTTTATTGAGTTTCGAAAATTAATTTAACAGTTCCACTGCAATATCCAGAATTAAAAATGTAAGTCGTGACCGTATATAGAGTTTAACTTTTCTTTTGGTAAGGGAGCTTTGGCATATGCATTATACATTTCGGAGGAAAATTTATGACTTTATTATTTTCTGAAAATTTGAATAATCTTTTGAAAACTTTTCTTATAGTTTAATTATAAAAATTTAATATCTTAATTATAATATCTTAAACGAATTATAACCAATAGTACTGTTTTAAGGTCTAGCTGTTGCCGTTTTAAAAATAGAAACAAATTACTATCTCGTCTCGATCAATATGATTAAAATAAACAAAAATCGTCAAAAAATAATCTTTTATTTTAATTAATTTAAAATTTATACTCCGTATATTATATATCTCACAGACACTATCAAACAGCTGCAGCCCACAGGTATCCACACCAACTGTCCGTCGCCAACACAATTCCCTCGTGGGATATCGTTCTAAATTTTTTGCGATTGCCCAAGTTCCGAGCTTTTTTAACCATCGATATCGTAACTGCCTAAAGAAAGCTCTTTCGTCCAGCCTGAAACTTTCTCTTAATAATCACCCCCGTAGTCGCCCATCTTTCACAACGCGATCCTCGGTCAATCGAGCAGTGTCATAAGGTCAAATTTATTTTCGGCAAATCATATCCATCGCCCGCGAGTAAAAAGCCCGTATAGTAAACGATCCTCTCTCGCGTAGAAGCTTGAACTTTTGTAAATCGCCGTAGGGCATATAAGAGAGTCCCCGAGATAGAGAGACTTGACGTAGCTGAATGCCGGACATTTGTAGATCGCAGGCACTCGCGCGACAGTTCGTCCCCCCCCCCCCCTTTGTCTCTCTCTCACTCTCTAACCCCACTCTCCAACGGTCCAGCAGCAGCAGAAGCAGAAGCAGCAGGAAAGCGAGGAAGTTGCGCGACCGATAGCCCCGATGGTCATTTCTCATTTGTGTAATCTCCGACGCGAGAGAAAGAGAGAGCGAGAGAGAGAGCTGCGTCCATTTGTTCGCTGCCGTTTTGACGCGCTGCTGCCTAATCGTCCCCCCCCCCTCTCTCTCTCTCTCTCTGACTCTCTGTCCGGCCGCCGCTCGAGGGCCCACAATCATAATTGCGCTCCGGACACGTCTCTAGAAGAGGTTCGAGGGCGGGAGGGTGAGGGGGAGAGCCGCGTTCTCGTCGATAAAAAGCTTCAACTTTTTCGCAAGCTTGACGGAACGCTCGTTCCGGCGCGCAGCAGCGCCGGCCCCGGTTTATCCGAGACTCGTGCTCTCGAAGATTGCGTCGGGATTAACGATCGGAACTAGTCGCGGCTAAAGCCGCTGATTTATACCGGCCTTATCGACTGCTACTCGCTCTCTTTTTACAAGCCGATCTCTCTCTCTCTCTCTCTCTCTCTCTCTCCCCCACTCTTTCTCTCTCGCTTTCTTATATGTGTATATACATATACACGTGTATGTGTGCATATACAGCTCGGTACGTGTATCGAGTGCAAAGAGAGTTCGTCGACGAATTGAAGGATTATATACCCCTTTTTTCATTCATACGTCCGTTCATATATACGTACACGTATAAGGTATGCAGTGTACGTAATATCTCGTATCCGCATGCAAAGCAAACATTGACTCGTCGACGAGAAAAAGCTTCCTTTGTGTATGCGTACATATATGGATAAATCTACCAAGAATCGAATTCTTTTTGGCCCAAAAGTGGAAAATGAGTAATTTTGATGGCACGCTTACAGGACTATTTTTTTTTACACTATAAGTTTAGAACATATAGCAAAAGAAAAATGACCGTACAACATTAGCGCCCCATGCCAATAAAAAGTTACGGGCCAAAAACTGAAAAAAATACAATTTATGCGTTTGTTTTTCAGTATCTTAATGGTTTAGGAAGCAAGCTGTATTTGAACAAAATTTGCAACAAACAAAAAAAGTACACAAAAAGAACTTTAATTTGAGCTATAGAACGTTAAAAATTGTCGCTTGGATCAAAAGTTAGAACATTTTGAAGAAAGAGAAAAACAGTTCTAAAAAATCAAAATAGTAGCTATATGTAAGTGTGCAAAGTATATAAATAATGTAAAAATGACGAAATAAGAAAATAGGAACAAGTAAAAAAATTATACATGTTTACTACTACTATATCAAACATTATCTGTATACTTCCTTTATAACTGTACAGCTATACTTTTATTATTTTGTCCAACAATTTTTCTCTACATCTACAAAATGTTCTTACTATTGCTGTTAAATTATACTGTTAAGAGAATGAAAAAAATAAAAATGAAAAATTGACTTTTTTCTGTTCTTGGCCCGTAACTTTTTATTGGTCTAAAATGCCGATTTTGTACGATCATTTTTCGTTTTTTTATGTATCCTAACAAGTGTAAAAGAAACCTAGTGCGGTCAGAGTGTGCTCTCAAAATTACCCAGTTTCTACTTTCGGGCCAGAGTTCGATTCTTCGTAGATTTCCTCATATATACGTGTGTGCAATATGCGTGCGCGCGTGTATGTGTGTATAATACACCTACGGAAGCGACGGTGCGCTTTATCGCGATTTCGTGTTTTATACGTGGTGCATAAGTATATATATACATATATGTAACGCAAAACTCTTTCTTGCCAAGCGATAAGAGACGAACTATATACGCAGTAGGGAAAGAGAGGATATTATATCGGAGGGGCATCTGCGGGAGAAAGAGAGAAGCGCGCGCGCGACTGAGCGCAGATAAAGAAAACGATAGCGGACGAGATAAGGGATGCGCGCGAGTCTAGACGCTCTCTCCCTCTCTTTCTCCCTCTCTCTCTTGCGGAGAGAGAGAACTGATTCCCCCGGGACCTCCCCGTAGCCGAAAGAGAGAAAGAGAGAAGAGAAGAAGCTCGAGAGACAGTGGGACCACTGTGTGTAATATGCGTGTGCCGGCGCGTCGCTGCACTGAGGAATACTCTCTCTCTCTCTCTCTCTCTCTCTCTCTCTCTCTCTCTCTCTCTCTCTCTCTCCTCTGATGTGATTACGAGTGGCTTGAGAGGTTTTTAGCATCGATTCATACGCCTGGCTTTCTTCTCTCGCAACTTTCGGCTTCTCCTTTTTATTCAATATATAATCTAATGACTGTGCGTCCATGTATCGCAACAATGTATACAACGTGCTGCAAGCTCTTTGATAAGCTCGATTCGATCGCTCTATTAGATATATATTATGTTTATACAAGACGTCATTCGTGGCATTACGAGACCTGCCTCAATATTTCTCTCTCTCTCTCTCTCTCTCTCTCTCTCTCTCTCTCTCTCTTTCTCGATCGCTATTACACCATTTTTAATTTCCAAGATAAAGCACAGCGTCGGCTATCGCGATCTCGTAATGCACACTGCTATATCCATATCTGAAAAGTAGAGGAGAATCTTAATGAACATTCCGTCGTACGCATCTCTTTTTCTTCTCTCTCTCTCTCTCTCTCTCTCTCTCTCTCTCTCTCTCTCGCTCTCGGGATCTTAACGAAGGAGATAAGCCGGGCGCCAGGGATCTCTCTTTCAGCATCTCCTACTTCTCCCTTTTGACGTTCCGTCAAATTCGCAGAAGCAGATCGAGCGCGATTTGCTTTTTGCCTCCTGATGTATGTATAAGTATATACGTATATGTTGAATTCTCAAAAAAGGCAAAAATCGGTTATTCGGAATTTTGTTATTATAATTATTTTTTTTTAACGAGGATAACTTCTGATGAGAGCATCGAATCTGGGGATATTTTTTCTTAAATTAAAATTCTTTTGTTGTCGTGCTATGCATACTTTATTATAGCATTATTTGAAATTTTATTTGTGCCTCGGGAACAATCGTGCGTATAGTTCTTATTATTTTAGTAAATTATTGCATTGCTGTATTAAACAACATTTTTTTCGCTTATTCCTCGGTATTTTTTAATCATCTTTTGTCTTACAAAAGAAAATATGAGTCGTCCCAATAATGGTCAAAGCTTAAAAAGAAATTTTTCGAATTCGAACCCAAAGAAATAGTACATCACGATAATAGTGGAATAAGTCATACTTTACGGTACGACGTGTATAAACGCATGAGCGTAGCGAGTGAGGTTAGAGTCGCACCATGAAGAACGACTTATTACACGTGTATTGTATGATATTTTACAGCGCACTGATTAGAATAAATCCGCCGCCACAGCTAGTCGTGAATTGAGCAGTCCATTCTAGCACCGTGAAGTTAGTACGGTTCCATAATGAACTACTTATTCCACTGACAGCCGTGGCATAAATGCGAATTTATTCCACCCAGTGCTGTAAAGTCTGTTTTGGAAAATTTGCCATATACACAGTACAATATACATCCAATACACAGTACAGACTAACGCCTTTAAGTATATAAGCTTCTCCAGGCAAATGCGTGTATATTATTATATATATTACATGTGAGTATGTGCGCGTAGATACCGATAAATCGGCATATAAGTACGAGTTCTCCGGCAGCGAGAAGAAAACTATGTGTGCCGCGCCGCGCGCGCATATACACAGAGTTATGGTGTCTCGAGAGTAGAGAAATTGTTCGCTGCGAGAAATTGATAGCGGCTGCGCCTCTATATGGCTGAACGATCTGGAGCGAAAGCGACAGCGGATATACTCGAGTCTCGGAAAACGATAAGTGTCTCTGTCTCTCTCGACCAGCTTCGCGGCGCCAAAGCTTATCCGAACTATAACCATAACGGTTTTTGCTACACACTTCCGGCGAATATTAACTCTCAGTACGTATACAGTGCAAGTAAACTGTAAAGAATTTTTTGATTTTTACGCATGAATTTTTTCGGTGGGTCATAAATTGCAAATTTTTCTGTCGCATCAAAATCAAGCTAGATATAGATCTACCTGAAATAACCGTGTGCTCCAACTTAGTTTTTCCGAAAACGAACGACACAGACCGGAATTTCTCGACATTGTGTATTAGGTGTGAGGCAGAACTAGGCTGAGACGCTATACGTACACACATTACACAACTGGCTCATATACATTCACATACAATATACATGTATCCAGTTTCCAGCGTCATCATGACCATGTGCTTTACAGAAAACGCGCAAGCTCGTGAGTGTGTGTGTCTGTGAGAAAGAGACTGAGAGAGAAGATGCATCAGAAACTGTTAGAGGGAGAGGGAGAGAGAGAGAGAGAGAGAGAGAGAGAGAGAGAGAGAGAAGCGCAAATAGATAGAGAGCAAGCGTCCTTACGTGTTTTACGATCGGCGCTATCGGCCGATCGCCATTAGTCACGGCGTCGCTGTAACACACGTTGGACGAAGCCCATATCGCTATCGTCATCCTTATCCTTATCGAGTCTTGTTATCGGCGAAGTTCAAGCGTTTTCTTACCTCTGGATTTTCGTGCAGCGCTGCCGCTGCCGCTGCTATGCAGTCGATGCGCGAGCTCTCGCGAGAGCGACGCGACGGACCCATAATTTTAAGAATCTCCCTGCTCTCTCGCTTGCTCTCTCTCTCTCTCTCTCTCTCTCTCTCTCTCTCTTTCTCCCTCTCTCTCTCTTTCTCTCTCTCTCTCTCTCGCGCTGCAGAGCCTCAAAATTGCTAGACGTTATCTGCCCCCGACTTTTTGAATTATGCAAGCGCCTCGGAAAACTTCTCTATAGGATCGACATATTTCAAGAGCGAGACGCACGCGTTCTGCAGTGCTATTCAGCGTTACGTCTCTTCTATACTCATATATATAATTGCATGTATACTGTACATTGTATATAACGGATACACGCGATCGCATCGCGCGATCGTTATTTCAACAATCGATAAGCGAGACTGTGTATGTAGGTATGTGTCGAATTTTCCAAAACTTGCGCTTTTCGGGGGCCAGAAATCGAAAAATTATTTTTAACTTTAAAAATGCATTTATGATCATTTTTCGGCTTACAGAAGAAAGTCTGACCGGTCCGAAAGCTCTAGCTTTAAAAAAAAACTTTCGATTTCTGAACTCCCGAAAATAGTATATTACATGCCTAGGAAGGAAAAAACTTGGAGAGTCCATATCTCGTGTATATTGACACCCGAGCCGAAACACGAGATATGGGCTGTCCGAATTGACTCCCGTGGTGCGTATACTATTTTTCTTCACACTAGCGCCGAAATGACCGATTTCGCTCCTGGCGCCCGGGAGCGAAAATGGTACTTTCGGCGCAGTGTGGAGAAAATGCAATTTTTTAGGAGAATTCGACATGGCCAATGCATATCGCGATGATTGAGCAGCGATTCACCATCAACTGCTCTATCGACGAACTGAGAGAGCGCTAACTGCAAACTTAACCTCAAATTTTCTTTTTTTTTTCATATAGCCTTTCCACTTAAGTATACGCGTACAGGTGTATGACAATGGAAATAATTATAGAAACAATTCATTAATCAATGGACAGTTCGTGTAATCTCTTAAATATAGATAGATAGATCTGGTAATGCGTACTCTCTGATTTTTCTCTAAAAACGGAAAACAGTTATCACGTAAAAAAAACAAATATTTTTCGAATAAACACTCAAGTAGTCTGACAAATTTTTAAGTAATATCAGTGTGCCAAAGTGATTTTCATTCTGAGTGATTGAAGTTCTGAAAATTATTTAATTAGTGACTATGAGTCCAGAACGAAAAAGTGGAAACTAAAATGCCATACTTAATCATAAAGCAACGATTCTGTACCACCAGTACCGTATTATAACCTCAAAATTGTCTTTTTGGTTTCATTTCACATTTTAGCCATCCATTCGCCATCCACGGGTCGAAAAGAGTGACGATTTGAACGGGTTCGATGGCGAATGGATGCTGAACTCGTTGCCCAACAAGTCGAAAATTAGGCAGTCGATGGAGAATGGCTGCTCAACGTTTCTACCAGGGGTATATGCAGATCGGTAGATTATATCGATCTGCGTTTAAATATATACATGCAACTCATAAAAATGCTGAGCCCGCGAATATTTCTAAGAATAGAGCTTTTCGGCGTGTTATCCGCGTCACCCACACTCTCACGGGAATAAAAAAAATAATTTCATGATTGCCTATACAGACAAATCAAGGGGTAAGAAAATAATCTAGGAATAGCCTATACAATCCGTGTCAAGTTCAGTGCGCGTCGCTATATCAACCTGAAGGTCAGAAGTACCGTATATACAGTATACAGTATATATATATATACAGTATATACGCGCTGCACAGTACCAGATAAACTCTGCGCAGTGTCTCTCGCGGCGCGCGCAACAGAGAAGAAAAGTAGGAAGCATTGCGGTGTGTTTGCTTTGATTATCGTCGCCGCGGCGGCAGCGGCAAAAGGGAAAGACCGAGTAAGTGAGTGAGTGAGAAAGAGAGAGAGAGAGAGAGAGAGAGAGAGAGAGAGGAAAGGAGGGAGAGTGTGTGTATACATATATAGCCGGCAGCGGTGATAACGCAGGTTGGAGAGACAGGCAGAGTCGAGCCCGGCGGCAGTGATAGTGTCGCCCTCGAAGCGAGCGCAGCTCGAGGACGAAACGAATCGGCGCCGTGCCGAGTGGTTTAGTTTTAACGATTTCTCGAGCTAATCAATCCGGGCTGTGGAGGCGAGAGATCGGTTATCCTCGATGGCGCGCGTGTCCGACAACCGCAGTTTCTCTCCCCTCGCTGTTGGCACACAGATTCATTGCATTTCTTTTTTCGAAGAAGCCATTTTGCACGGCGGCCACTAAACTGCCTCTATACGATACATGTAAATATATATGTATAGTATATTGTATAATTGTATAATGTATATGCACGGGGCACAGTGATGAGCGTGCTCCTGTGGCGTCAGCGTCGTGGAGGAGCTGCTCTTGGAGCCTGCACCGCGGCCCCTGTTAAACCGAGTAAGTGTGTAATGTAACTCTTGATGCGGTGCGCTGTAATATAAATCGGAAACGCCGGCGTGTCGTAACGGTTCATCGGCGTCGCGTCGCGCTGTATAGTCAAATCATTTCCCTCCGCGATGCGAGATCTTTATTGTTCTCTCATATTCCTCGCGCTCGCGCCTCTCGCTCGACGCGCCGAGAGAGAGAGAGAGACAGGGAGGAGAGCCCGTGAATTTAATTTTGAACTTGGGACTTAACGCTATAGCAGCCTATAGCTATACACGTGAGCACGCATGCGCACCACACACAGACGCACAAAGAGCCACTATCTTATCTAATCTTCTCTCGCTCGCGCTTAATTGCCGAGCGCGCGCGTTGTGTCTATTATTTTTATCCCACAACTATAACGGAAACTCGCGGCGCGTTATTGTCTGCGAGCTCCGCCGCGATTTAATAATCGCGTAGATCCTCGCGCGAGAGCTGCGCGCGGGGGCGCTCTCTTCATGGTAAACACAATATTGCGGTAAACGATTCTCTCGCGCGCGAGCAGCGCGTCGGCAGCGCGCGCGAAAATTGAATGAAAAGTGAGAGCTGCCGCCGAGCGTACAATCGTTTCTTTCGTGCGTAAGCCGCGTCTAATATACACACGCACAAAGACATACGTGAAGGAAGTGCGCGCAATGTGTATACGTACGTATGTACTGTATATATAGCATACATATACAGAGAAGCCGAAGCGATGTATTAAGTAGTGTACACGCATTCTAGAGAGAAAAGACACGGCGGCGCCCTCGGGGCGTTAATGGGAGGAGTTCATTAAGATCGCGCGATACTGCCGGCTTATCGCCAAGGCGCTCGTTACTTTCGCCTGACGTCACTTCCGGCCCTTAGAGAGCAACGCGTCCTCGTCTGTGCGTATACACATGTGTGTGTACATGTCGGCGGGGCTTGTCCTGGTCAGTCTCTCTCTCTCTCTCACTCTCTTTCTCTCTTTGTGGAATTAGTCTGACTGGACTCTCTCAAAAGCAGCTACAAAAGCGAGTGCAGTGCACCTCTTTCGTTTCGAACTTGTCGAGCCTAATTTACGCAATAATAGCGGGAAGTGCGCAGGACCGGCGCCGCAAGGGAAATTTCGACGATATACGCATTTAAATCAAGTAGCTGAGAAGCCATATACTCCGACGCGTTATACGCACGGGATGCTGCGGTATAACCGCTCTTTCTCTCCGATCCTATCTCTGTCTCTTTCTCTCTCTCTCTCTCTCTCTCTCTCTCCGGTGTGTATTGACATTCCAAGGGAGAGAGAGAGAGGGTTACCTACACAGACGATCGGTTACGATAGCATCGTCTAGACGACGCTATCGTCCTGATAATTCGCTCAGGAAAATATCGATAACAGTCGGCGGATCGTTGCTCATCCTTTGAATTTTCACGACTCCTCTCCGTACATTTTGGTACAGATGTTTACAAGTAGACGCGCTGCTCTGCGCCGAACGTGTAGTGCGTGTATATGACAATAGGCGTTATACGCGCGCTAATTTGTGCGTTCGAGCTCTCAATTAGGGAACTGCAGCGGGATGCACACATACATTTTACGAGCCTACTAACAGAGAGGTATATTTAAATGACCAATCTATCCGAGCATCATCGAGGTGGAGGCGCAGATCCTCTATCCGATCGGTGTAGACCTTCCCTGGAACAATCAACCGATTCGACGATCGAACACACATCCAGAGAGACGAAGCTTCTTTTGATTCTTCTCGGAAGAGACGCTACGCCCCCCCCTCTGTCTCTCTAAAAAGTCGGGGGCCCGTTGTAAAAAAAGGGGGGTGGCGAGTTAACCAACAAGCAAATTAACACGTGGGAGGGTCCGATCGGCAAATGAGATAATTGCGAAACAACGAGGGCCTCGACTCTCGTCTTCTTCCTCTTCTGGCCTCAGCTTGGCTCTCATTGAAAGCTATGAGAGGCGTGTACGGATCGTCGCTCGATCTCTCTCTCTCTCTCTCTCTCTCTCTCTCTCTCTCTCTCTCTCTCGGTCTTTCTCTCGGGGACGTGGCTCTCCTCTCGCGACTTTCCAGCTTCTCGGATTCTTCGAACTTTTTCATTTTCCGTGCGAGATATCCTGCTCTATCGTTATAAGTACACTACTCGTATACGTATAGACAGCATCAGATTAACTCTCTCTCTCTCTCTCTCTCTCTCTCTCTCTCTCTCTTTCTCTCTCTCCTGTTTGTGTGTTTAAGTTCTAGCTTGTCGGCGAACGTAATTTATGGGGCTTACGTCATTTTAGCCCTCGTTTCCTTCTTTGTGTTACGTTTGCTCGCGATGCGAAGATTCGTTTAGGATAGAGAGGCACGTGATGGTGAATGTGCACGTTCGAAGCGAATCGAAGAAATGCAAAGTATTTTTTAAGATACAAGTTATACAGCGATACATTTGCTGCGAAAGATTAATATTAAGTTCTCAGGATTTTAAATGAAAATTCGTTCGAATTGCCATGGTAATTGTTCGTTTCTTTTGTGCTTTTCCTTTAAACGCTCGGTTGTTCCATTTTCGTTTCGTGCTAATTTTGCAATTTACACACAGCCTATTCAAGTCTCAAGTGGTAATGATATTAGCGCTCCACTTAAAATGAGAACATTTTTTATTTTACCGTTTTGTTCATGGCTGTACGTTCATTTATTTTAAAAGGAGTACAGAACTTCCTTCAAATAGCAATCGTAGATTTTGGTATTGATCCTGATTACAAAAAAAAAAAAAAAAAAAAAAAATCCAGGAAAGGCTGAAAATTTGTCTAAGGTCAAAGTAATATTTTTACTTTCAATTAATTTCTTTGATTATTCTTATTTGTCGAATCATAATATTGATTATCGCAGATAATCTCTAAACTTAGATTAAATTGATGCTCACTTGATATATAAACCTCTTCAAGACAATCATATCGCAAGCATCGATACTAACGACTTTCGGCACAAATGACGACAGTTTCAATGAAAATCAATGTATATTTTGCCGCCGACGAATCGTCATGAATTACAGTTAAAACTAAACTCATAAATTTCTCAGCAAAAAATTTGCGCCCATTTACATTGTCACGTAGAACTTGTAAAAAGAGATGCTCAACACTTATAATATCAGTAAGAATGACCTTAATTTTAAAGCATTTCTCAAGCGCGCTCACACTAAAATTTAATGCACGCGTCATTAAAATTCATATTCGCATTACGTTTGCATAAAATTCCATAAAATTTTAATAAATATTAACGCGAATGGCCATTCATTTTAATGCTTTATTAATGTAACGACGTTCAGAATATGCACGCGAGTATTATTATTTACGTGAAAATTCGCTTCGAGAGTTATCAAAAATATGTATACACAAGGCAGAAATCGTTGAGCTGATGCACCTCAGAGACAGGCGTTCACCGTCTCTGCGCGCGTAAGCGAGAACGCGCGTGCTGTATGACGTAAGCTTTTAGAAGAGGCACGTAAAAATACTTGACTGCTGTCGGAAGCGACTAATGGAAGCTCTTAAGATGCATTTGTTGTCGGTCAACTCTCGGGTCTCTGCATAGGGAGAGACAGTCTCGATAAGGACTGATCCAACATTTTGTGTTGCCGAGATAAGGTTTACTTTTTTCTTATCTGCTACGTCATTTGGCTATCCGCGGCTAGAATCTCAGCTCTTTCTCTCTTTCTCAGTTTCAAATCCGGCCTCTAAATAATTTTCAAATGTTCTATTAACGTGAGTATACACTGTAGCGCGCGTAGTCTCAATTTCAATTTACACACGCGATGATTTTCAAGATTGATTGCCTTATCAGCGACCGACATCCTGTTTTTGCTTCTAAAACTAGAATCGTCACTTTATCTATACCGTCGCGCGCGCGGGTAGGATAAATGAACGGTTTGTTCAAGCTGGAAGCACACAAACCTTATCTCTCTGCAAATATCAGCTACTTTCCGTTGTTTCGCGTATTATACTCTCGGCCAAAAAGGAGGGAGGGAAAAAATTAAATCGCATTAGCGATGAAAAAACAAAAGGAAAGTAGAGGGTAAACACACAGTCAATCCCCAACGACTCAGAAACAGATATACTCGAAATAAACGAGCATCTCTGTATAGAGACGCGTCTAAATCCCAAAGCCCGCGAGCTCGCTCTTTTTCTCTCCGAAAATCGATCGAACAAACAAAAAGACGCAAACGAGCAGTAGCAGCAGCAGCAGCAGCGGTGGCAGCGCAGCAGCAGTGGCTGACGCTTGCAGGATCTCTCGACGAAAATGTTAACCAAGATACGAACTGACGTTGACGAGGCTCACTCGCTAACGACCTGTGTATGTATTCCCTGTGTGTACACTATACATATAATACAGTTGCACGTCCCGTTCTCATGGATATACACCGCGAGATACGGCTATTTTTAATGTCTCTGTACGAGATTTCGCTTTTTAATATTGAAAAACGTTCGATATCGGTACCGGGTAGAGAGAAAGCGCGGCGGGTAGCTTCTTCTGTATAATCGCAGCAATACACGATATACACTGACAAAAATGTAATCTGTAGTAGCTCTGAAGGAATCCTCTAAGTGCCGATGGAAATTCTTGGATGAAAGTCAAAAGGTCTTTCTTTTTTCTTCCGCTGTTTGTGGATTGGTAAGGTATAGTAGTTATTGCATAGTCATTTCAGATACGTTATACTCTTCGATGTGGATGGTTTCTTCTTCGCGTAAATAGTTGTCGAGGAATAAACAACTCGAAATAACGAGCTTATTGATTCTAAAGTTTTTATATAAAATACTGTATACGCTTGAGATTATTGCAAAATTATTTGCTCTTATTATAAACTCATTTTTCTGCTTCTTTTATTATGCAAACAGTATACAAGCCTGATTATCAAAATAAGGAAAATTTAAATAATAATAGAACAGGGAGAAAAATCTTTCCTCTGAGCAACCACAAATTGTAATCTTATACGTTATACGTTTATCTTTAACATTGCCAAAGTTATTTATATATCTATTGCTCAACCCCAGAATAAAAATCTTCAATTTAACGAATTTCATTGAAACATCGAACCATCACACTTTCCTCCTCTCACCTCGCATCTTTCCATATCGATCATTAGCCGCACGAGTGTATTTTCTAAGCCTCACGGCTCCCTTCCAAAAACTCAAAAGTCCTTATGTCGCTCTCTCTCTCTCTCTCTTAGTCCGCGCATGATGAAAATGACGTCAGAGAGCCGCGCAGCGAGCAATATATCTGGACTGTGATCAGCGCCAACGGGTCCGTGTATAGAAAGACGAGCTGCCTACATGCACGCGTCGGCCCTTCGCTCTCTCGCCGTGTGTATCGGCGATCTAGAGCCAACAACAATTAGCCAAGGGTCAGAGTTCGATACGGCCGATGCTCAGAGCGCGCGGGGGATGATGGGGGGGGGGGAGGGAGGGCGTCCCGCTCGATATGTCCGAGAGTAAACAAATCATAAGCGAGAGAGCGAGCGAAGCGAAGGAAAGACTCGGGGAGATAAGGGGGCAACGGGCAGAGCAGGAGCGAAGCAGCGCTCGGGAGAAGAATCTTGAACCGGCGCGCATCCATGACCGAGGGCCATCTTCTCGTTGCGCCGGAGAGAGAGAGAGAGAGAGAGAGAGAGAGAGCGTGTATCGCGCGAGAATCTCGATTTCGCGAGCCTCCCACGCGATGCGTACTGATCCGGGCCTGAAAGTTTACCTTCTTTCCGCTCGATCGGATCGTTCCGCGCTTCTTTTTCTGCCCCCCCCCCCTCTCCCTGCCGCTCGTCCCGCGCGCCACTCTCCGAGCCGATGAACCAACGATACAGCCTTGTAACTGATGTGTATACTCTCGTCTATATATGTATGTATACGTACATACAGACACACAGTTGTGCAGCGTACTCTATACACACTCCTCGTGATCCTCGCTTCGGAGTCAGAGGCTGCATCAGCCTCTTCGGCGAATTTATTTCTAAATGCGCGATCTTACTCTCCTCTCTTTCTCTCTCTCTCTCTTTCTCTCTGCGCGAAAGTCAGCCACCTGTTTCCTCGGAGAGAGAGAGAGAGAGAGAGAGAGAGAGAGAGAACAGGTCCGAGCGTCGCTCGAGATAATCATCGCATCATCCTTCTCTCTCTCTCTCTCTCTCTCTCTCTCTCTCTCTCTCTCTCTCTTTCTATCTACGAGCGTGTATAATCCGCGCGCTTGACTTAATTAGAACAGCCTTGCGAGTGTGTATTAGCTTATAAAGTATATATATTGGATGTATAACGTGTGCGCGCGCGCGCGAGTGTATATTATTACCGGTAAAAGTTTGCGCAAAACCAGCGGCAGCCGCTACTGCGTCACCTGCGCGATGGCACGAGAACGAATGAAATAAAAAGAGAGTCAATCTAACGCGTGTCTAACTGAGTCCATTCACACGTTAACTAGTTCGACTATTGATAGGAGGCACAATATAAGTCCAACTCTCTGGATTTCCCCTCTCTTTTCTCTTGCTCTCGTCCCAGTATAAGTCTCTCTCTCTCTCTCTCTCTCTTGGACAATCGATAAATCGGTTTCCATGGCTCGAGAGCTGCCGCGAAGCAGTCCTCGATATACATTAGAGGCACCCTAGAGGAAGAAGAGAGAGAGAGAGAGAGAGAGAGAGAGAGAGAGAGAGAGAGAGAGGGCAAAGGACGTGAGGGAAGGAGCGCGAGAGTCGTCCGATTAACACGTTGTTTGTATAGGAGAATGTATAATAACAGGTTGGCATGTACACACACACACACACGCAAACTACAGCCGTAGCACGTGTATCTGTAGGAGGGCATCTCGTTATAATCCCTCCTCATCCTTCCCGCGTGCACTATCTCACCGCAGATATACCTGAAAAGAGAGAAAGCCACGCGGCGATGAAATATTAATTTACGTATATATATATATTATATATAGAGGCTCTGCACAAATCAATCGGGCATTGTTGCGATGTTCCAAAGGAAACAGCATCCCTCCCTCCGTCCCTCCCTCCCTTGTCTCCTAAGAAGAAGTGAACAAGAAGAAGAGGAAGACCTAAGGAGAAGAAGCTCTGTATCAGCATTACATCGAGAGCTCGCTGCACCTGGTGCTCCTCTCTTTTTCCTCCTCTCCCTCGTTTCGGGCCCTTCGGGGCCTCCTCTCTCTTTCTCTCTCTCTCCTCTGCACTAGTCTCGATCGAGAGCCGATATATTTTGCGTGTGCGCCTCTCTCTCTCTCTCTCTCTCCGAGAGCAAACGAGCCTCGTGATTTTGATGAGCGATAACTCCATAACCGGATGAGCCGCGAAAACTTGCCGTTACAGCCCGCCTCGTGCGCTCACATGCACTCACTCACACACACAAGCACACGGACGGACGGATGAACGGAGAGACGAGATCACGGGCTCAAGAATACACTGCAGCGTGCCAATTAATATCGCGCGCGTACAAGCCGCTATCGTTTACATCCTCGTTAACGAATTTCGCTAATTGAAAAATTCCACTACGTGTGCATGTGCTGTGTACACGCGGACGCGCTTGCGATCAATCTCGGGGATACAGCTTGAAATTTCAATGCGCGGTTTTCTTCCCTGTGGCGAGAGAGAGAGAGAGAGAGAGAGAGAGAGAGAGATCGGCTCCCGCTATCTCTACGTTTGCGCTTCGTCCCCGTGCGCGCGACGAGCGCCGGGAAAAGAAATTCATCGCAATCAGAAAACTGGCTGCCAAATGGTCGATATATATGTATAATGTATAGTATATACAATATACATACATACATCGATGAGAGTGAGATGGATATGGGAGGGGGTGAGCCAGTGACTGGCGGTGGAGACCGCGTGCGCTTCGCGATAAGCCCCGCAACCGCACCTCTGCCTTTCAGTGCTTCTCTCTCTCTCTCTCTCTCTCTCTCTCTCTCTCTCTCTCTCTCTTCTACCCCCTTTCCACACCTACACAAACACACAAACGTATGCGTCAACACACTTGGTATGTTACATTCAGCGGCTTTCGATGAATTTTGCGAGGCTCGATTTTAAGTTGCAAAAAATATATAAATTTTTATATATATAAACGCACGCGCTTGTGTGTGTATGTGTGTGTGTGCGTATGTGTATGTGTGTAGCGCTACTCTTCGCCCGGAGAAGAAGAAATCCGTGGGTCTGCGGAGAAACGAGACGCAGCACTTCCTTATCTCAGAGCTGACTCTCTCTCTTTCTCTCTGTCTCTCTCTCTCTCTCTCCCGTGGCGGGGGTATAACGACTGCTCGTTATTAATCGGGCCTCGACGCGCGCAAAGATACCACCACCCGCTCCAACAACCCCTTTGGCAGCAGCTGCAGCGCAGCAGCAGCGGCGGCGGCGGCAGCAGCAGCGGCGGACGTATCTACGTGCCCATTTCCGTATCGGGCCGAAGATACCGGAGAAATCGGCAAATGCATGCGCACCGAACAGCAGAGCGATGATTTATTATTTTTATCTGAGCTGCGCGAGCGCGGCCGAAGCTCTCGCGAGAGAGAAAGAGAGAGAGAGAGAGAGAGAGAGAGAAACCAAGTTGTAGATATAACCAGGCTATAGTCGCCAGGAGGCGGACGTGCTGTGCAACCTTATATACACTCGAAGGAATCTTTTCCTTTTCGACTCTTTGGCTCTCACCTTTTGTATATCTCGTTTGTTCTCTCTCTCTCTCTCTCTCTCTCTTTCTCTTCTCTACATAGCTCTTTGCGTGTGTCTACATCATCTCTGTATCGCGTGGGCACGAATACTCTCTCGCGACAGTCTGTTTATTTACTGAATTTCATCTTTGTGCGTATATGTGCGCAATATATGACTACACACACACACGTTATTTTTGCAACGCCGATTTCCGAGAGATTCATTGATTTGCGCTTACCGTGACGTTGGTGTGTCCTCTGAGATACACACGCAGCTGTCGTCAGGGTGTGGATAGAAGAAAAGGTAGATTATAAATATTTTCATTTGATGCTAATAAAACGTCCACAATGAATGCGAACTCTACATTTTTTCTCTATATAGTAGAAAAATGAGTATTTCTTGCTTTTGATTGTATGAAAATTTTCTATCTGACGATTCTCGTATTTTCTTATAAAAGTGATTAATATGCTTCAATTTAAATAAAAATTGACACAAAGTAATTGAATAGCAAACATTGTAAAGGTATAAACAAAGTGTAAACCTGCATTTATTTGCTATAGTGGACAGTGAATGACTTGCACCTCGAAGTATACTATTCGGACTAAATTAAAAATTAGGAAAATAAATCTCACGTATATCGGCATTGGAGAAAGCCCGTTTATATTTAATAAACTGAAATAGAAATTCTCGGCTGCGTTGGCAGAAAAATTTATACGTATGTATACGTGTGTCTGCAGCGTCGATTAGGGCGCTAGAGGGAGAGAGAGAGAGAGAGAGAGAGCGAGAGAGACGTTACTACCTTCGACAAAGTCCCGTAACTAACGACTCGATGAAAAACTCGTTCAGCGCGGCGCGGCAGCTGGCAAAGATAGCGCCTGCAGATTGCACTAAATTCTCATTGATTGCTAAGAAATTACCCAGAAAGATACGGCTGCCTTTTACCTGTCGCATCATTACCTGCCGCACTTAAAGCCCAACCACCCCCCCTCTCCCCCTTTCCCGTGCGCGCGACAAACTTTTCCGAGACAAGCTTAAAATTTCTTTTCCATCGTCTCTCTCTCTCTCTCTCTCTCTCTCTCTCTCTCTCTCTCTCTCTCTCCGCGGAGTAGTGAGAAGCAAGATTTATAAACTCTCGACTCTTCGTCCCATCGCTATCGGCTCGAGAAGAGGATATATTACAATAGTCACTCGAGCTCTCGGATCGATAATCAATATTATAAGCGCCGCTATATCTCGATATTACCATGAGAGAGAGAGAGAGAGAGGAGAGAGAGAGAGAGAGAGAGAGATATAATTCTCACGGCGACGTTGGTTACGTATACACTCACACATACGTACATACATACATACACACATACATACATACGTACAAGTATAAGAGGGTGGTATTGGTGACGACGGCAGCGGCGGAGCTCCGATTTACACAAGTATATTGAATTTATTGAGATGAGCCTAGGGATAGCGACCAGGAGGATATTAGCTGCCTGCCAAGCGCTCCGACGTTTCCAACCCCGAGAGAGAGAGAGAGAGAGAGAGAGAGAGAGAGAGAGAGAGAGAGAGAGAGTGAGAGAGAGAGAGCAGCTCGCATTTATTAAGATCGCGCAGCTGATTTATTCATCCCCCTCCTTCCCACCCTCACCTTCCTCCTCTCGCACACGACATAGAATCCCCAATGCGATTCTCCCCGGCTCTTATATAACTTATATTAAATATCAGATTTCTCGGACGGGGTTTCTCACTCCCTTCTCACCCTCCACCCTGAGAGTATATTAATCGAAATGGCTTCGATTGAAAAAGAAAAGCTCGCGCGCGGGAGCATCGTATGTATTCAAAGAAAACAATTAGCGAGAACAGACTGCGCGATACACAGTCCACCGCTCCAGCCCCCCCCCCTCTTTCCTCTCTCTTACTCTCGAGGGAGAGAAGTCATCGCGGCTTGGCAGTATCTCTATCTCTCAGTCTGTACTCCTACAGCCACCCACACACACACACACACACACACACACACACGTCCTGCGGATTCTGCGGCTCTATGAGCGATCCCGCGCTGTTCTTATCTGCCGCGGCCAGCCAGCTGTGTCCTACAACTTAACCCTTCCCGAGATTTACCTTGAGAGAGCTACACTGGAGGCCGCTGCTGTTGCAGCTGCAGCAGCGGCAGCGGCGGTGGCAGCATCACACTGCTCTGCCCGGACTTATATATACCAGACCAGCAGCACCAGAGCTACTCATCAAGCTCCGTCTAATCCTCGGCATATCAAGAAATGTATGTGTATGGCTCGTCGCGAGAGAATAATACGAGGAATAATATTTCGGCGATATGCGTACGCGGGAGGAAAAAAGCTCGTCGCGATATTCTACTTATATTCCGAAAAGAAAAAGGCATCGAGAGAGAGAGAGAGAGAGAGAGAGAGAGAGAGAGAGTGAGAGAGAGAGGCGAGTGTGGCCTGCCGATAAGCTCTGTCTCTCGCCAGCGCGTTGACATAGACGAATATAAAAAATATACATAAAAAGCCGAGAAAGAGAAAGATGGCTCCTCTCTCTCTCTCTTCTCGTGTAATAGATTCGCTGGCGCACGGCGTTTACACAAGTGTGACAAATTGAAAAATCGATATAATACACATCCTCTGCGAGAGAGAGAGAGAGAGAGAGAGAACGTTACAATTACTCCCGGGCGATACGTATCCGAAAAATATCGCCGCGCGTCGTCTCTGCATCCATCCAGAGAGCGTCCCTCCCCCTCCCTCTGCTCCTCCTCACCCCCGTCTACAATCTCCGAAGGAGGATTTAAACTTGCTCTCTCTCTCTCTCTCTCTCCACCTCTCGAGGACAGAGAGGGAATCCCAACGACGGGGTTCGTGTAACTCGGGGTGGTATTTAGATATTCTAATGGCCACCCGATAGTGCTCGCCAGAGCGGAGCAGCAGCAGCAGCGACGCGATAAAGACACGACGCTCTCTCTCTCTCTCGCTCGCTCGCCTACTACCACCCCCCAAGAGCGTCGACGCTGCGCGTCGCTGATAACGCGGCGCTGCTCCGTTGTTTACGTATATATCGAGAGAGAGAGAGAGAGAGAGAGAGAGAGAGAAGGAGAGAGAGGGAGAGAGAAAGCGAGGCTGCACACACACACACACACACACACACATACCCACACGTGACGAGAGCTGCTGCTGCAAGGGTTTATTTAAGGTGGGGGTGTATCTTGGAATGCGCAGGTGAGGCGCGCGCTGTAGCCGTAGTTAAAGCGTCACGCCAAGACAAACACGTGGCCTTGTAAACCCTCGTGTGTGCCACACACCGCGTCCCATGAGAATTTTACGGCGAGATTAACCCTTTCTCTAACCCGCTCTCCCTCCTTGCACGCTCCGTGGCTAGTGGAGGGGGAGAGAGAGAGAGAGAGAGAGAGAGAGAGAGAGAGAGAGAGAGAGAGAGAGAGAGCGCCTGTACATTATTTTTATTATTATTATCATTATTTTTTTTATTATAGCGCGAGCCGTAAACGCCCGTATTAAAATGAGCTTTTCGCGCGCGCGCAGCCATTCGTCGAGTTCGACAAAGCGAAGGATAATATGGCTCTAAGCGAGAGAGCATTAGGAGAGCTACTGCCGCTGTCATCCCTACAAATCACGCGGCTAATCTCATATTCTCGCGCTCTCGCGCATATTAAAAGTAGAAGCCGAGGAGACGGCGGAGGAGGGGGGGGGGGAGAGGGAAAAAAGACGGCGGGAGAGGGAGAGAGAGATGAAAAGAAGGAAAAAGAGGCTGAGTATGTATATATAAGAGGTCCATCGCAGTTATAATCGAGGCCGTTCTTCGGGGAGATTTCGCCGGCGAGCAGGCCCCGTAGATCCTATCGACGTCATATTAGAGGAAGTTATAAATCGCGGCGAATCTAAAATTGATCTTTTCTCCAGTAGCGCAGAGTAGTAGTAGTGGTAGTAGTAGTAGTGGTGGTGGTGGTGGTGGTGGTGGTAGTAGTGGCAGCAGTAGTATTAGTAGCGCGCCACCGCCATCTCTCTTTTCTCCCTCTCGCACTCGCGCACACACTCGCGCCTGGGAGCATTTAGGTGTACTACTCGTTCAGATATTGCCGGGTTATCTTGCCGCCGGCTGGCGCTCTCCCGCGAGGAGAGCTAAGACGACGCGGCTGCTGCTGCGGCCCCTCTCGATGTATTCGCGCGAGAGCGAGAGGGCAGAGAAAAAATGGACCTAATGCGCCCCGTATATAGGCGAGGCACAAATAAAGTATTTACAAATCGCGCACGAGGAAAGCTTACTCTCCCGCTCTCTATAGTGGGTGGCTGTGCGCGGGGGCGTATCGAGGAGCCGTTGCCGCGAGATATATCGATCGCGACGCGCGTCTGCGAGTTCGAGATAAGCCTCTGTCGCCGGCACCTACTCAGCTCTCCAATCCTCTCGGCCGTCGCTCTCGTATCCTCGTTTTCTGTTTCTCTCTCTCTCTCTCTCTCTCTCTCTCTCTCTCTCTCTCTCTCGAAGCTCAGCTGGTCGGACCAGCTCTATCTAACTCGTCCGCAAGTGAGAGAGGATCCGTTTCTAGCTGCTCTGCTGCTGCTGCTGCTGTTACTCGATGATTAAAACGCGCCTTTGCCGGATTACCGCGGGATTTCCGGCTCTTCGTCTTTTTCTGCCGCCCCCCCCCCCCCGACCCACCCACCTCTCTCGGTCTGTATATTCGTCTGCGCCAGATAAATACGCTGGAAATTTATGTACACACGTGGACACGTGTGTGCATTGCGAAATCGTTGTCTGCTGCAGCGTGTATTACATACTCTGCGAGGGAGAGAGAGAGAGAGAGTGAGAGAGACGCGTCAATAAAAGAGAGACGCGAAAAATCGCCTGTCGCAATCCGTCGGAGGTTACACGGCTCTATCCCATATATACGTATATACGTTCATTGAATAGTGCACTGCTGGCGTGTGTCGCGTTATCTCATGGAAAATCTGCGCGACGATCGATACCTCGTGTGTGTACGTGTGTGCGCGTTTACATATTGGACTGACGCAACGACAAATGCCAATGAAATATGAGCTTGAGTACGAGAGAGAGAGAGAGAGAGACAGAGAGACAAAAGCTGTTCAGAAGCTAAGTAGACTACGAAAGTGAGAGAGAGAAAGATCCCGAGTGTTCGATAAATATACACATACTGCATCGCGTATATCGCGCGCACGTTGCGTCCAGTCATGCGACTTTTATGCACTCGGGGCTCTGATTCAGTGATCCAGACGAGACAATCGAGGAGGAAAAAAGGACGGCTTAGAGAATCAATTAGGTGCGAGAACGACAATGAGACAGCCACAAGCGCGCCTCTGCATATAATGCCACACACCGGTCGCGAGAGATCTCGACCGAGAGAAATTCCGCGAACAAAGCGAGAGAGAGAGAGAGAGAGAGGAGAGAGAGAGAGCGAAGGTGCTAGCCGTTCGTTAAGGTATAGCTATTGAAATTAGCGCATCCGGGAGGAGAAGCTGGCACTATACTCGGTATATATATAGTCTTCTCGCTCTCTCGTCGAATCGAGATCCGAATTAATTCACCGGAGAGAGAGACAGAGAAAGAGAGAGAGAGAGAGAGAGAGAGAGAGAGAATCCCCCCACCCTCTCTCTCGTTGCACACACAACTTAATTAAGGAGAATCAAGGGTCCGAGGTCGCAGGTAAAAGCGAGAAAGCCTCCGCTGTGCCGTATAGTGTGTGCATCGTCTCTCTCTCTCTCTCTCTCTCTCTCTCTCTCTCTCTCTTTCCCTCTCGCTCTCTCTTGGGGCGCGACGCGAGCGCGGGAATTTTAATTGGCGGCAATTTGTCGAGCCGGCTCGTAACTACAGAAAGATCCTCGGGGATAACCGGCCGAAGACTCTCCCGAGCTTTTTCACGGGAGATTATAAGCTTTTATTTATCGGGCGATGCATCGCCTGGAGAGAGGAGCCTCGTCTCTTGGCGCTCGAGAGTTTACTAGGCACACGTGGGCTGCATAGATTTTTCAGCATATTGGACCAGTAGATCTATATAAGTTTTGGTTGATTGAGTTCTATGAAAATTTACGTATATAATTATATTTATGTTTTTGCTGATAGATCTCTCTCATACTGTACTTACTTCTCCTGGTAAGAAATTGACGAGTTGGACTTGTGAATACGCTAATATAATAACTCCCGAGTTCTGTTCGCGAATAATAGCATCAAGAACTTGAGATAAACTGGGAGCAGACTCGCCTAAATTGACAGTATAGATAAGTGTATATGTATACTGTATATCATGTAAACGCATCTGCGCATCTGTGTCGGAACTACACCTTATGGTCACGACATGCTCGCGATGCCCAAATATAACCTTCAAATTTGATAATTGTTTTATTTTTACATCGCAGCCTTCTTAAATCCTAAAATAAGTATTATAAACAAAGGAGGCGCAGTCCCCAAAATCGCCAAGAGTCAGGCTTGAACATCCAGGACCTCTGGATTACTATAGCCTGACCCTATACCGATTTGGCCATCGTCTGCATGATACATTGGATCATTTAATAAAGCTGATAAATTGAAGCCAGCATCGATTAAATAATAAATCATAATAAATTATAGCGATAATCGTCGAACAATTCATTGTTTTAAATTAAGTAATTCGCGAGTTTTTTCCGAGCAACACGGTAGTGTCAGCGTCCCAATTTTAGCAGAGTTCATTCACGAGTTTGTCACGAGTTCAATTAATTTTTCAGTCACTCGTTACTAGTTTCCTATTCCCGTCCAAACAATCGTTCATTTGATATACATATAACACACTAACATATAACGTTGCTCTACTGTAAAAAATCCGTTGTAATCAATAAATTGGATTTGATCTCCCATTTAATTGATAATTAATTTACCAAACACAAAAATCCCCATCGTTATCGAACACCGAACGTCGAGAAAAAGATCCGACTAATGCGTGCGAATATCCTTTCCCGACTTTCATCAGCATCGAACATACGTACAATTGTGTACACGCATATAATTGAATTGACGCGCGAGTCGCGATTGGTACAAGCGTGACACTCATTTCTTACCACGAATAAGTTTCGAATGCGTTGCATATACGTCGTCGCGACGACTGGATCGCCAGCAATTTAATCATTAACTCGGCGCAGACTCATCGCCGCAGTATGAACCGATATTGTCTCTCTCTCTTTCTCTCCCTCTTTCTCTCTCCTTCGATGCTTCAATTATACGCGCCGCGCAATTAGCGTTACACGTGATCGTCGGAAAATAAAAGAAAGCGATTATATTGAGTGTGCGGCGTCGCCGCGAGAGACAAGCCGCTCATTGTTCGATAACGACTCGCACCGAAGTTGTCTCTCTTGTAACGGCGACACGATGTCGACAGCAATCTGTCACGTAATTCGCGAATTCCTGCAAAATGCAATCTTTCTCTCTCTGTCTCTGTCTCTCTCCGCAGAAGTGACATGTACGTAAACAAGTGTGTGTATAACACATCAAGCGTGCTCGATAAATCAAACGCGAGAGAAATGCGCCAATCCGAGATCTCACCCGTATTCATTACACTCTAATATAGCGTACAATCAGTGCCGAGATCCTGTAATCAGCCCCTGAGCAAAATCCTAGCGAGAACGAGAGAGAGAGAGCCAGTCTGTTATTATGCAGTCCCGACGAGAGCAGCCCGGTAGCTCTCGCCTGGTGTATTACACATATAGGCGGGATACGGAGACCACCCCCCGACAGAGACCGGCTCTCTTTCGCTCTCGATTTAAACGCTATCGGTTTTAAAGTAAGCGCGCGTTCGCCGTTTTTATCGAGCGTAAATAATTATACGTGGCCTGGACTTTCCCCGCGACGAGAGAGAGAGAGAGAGAGAGAGAGAGAGAGAGAAACTATGCAACTCGGCCAACGTAAATAACATTATATTGCTAAATATCGGACATTTGCGTAAGAGGTAAAAATCTGCGTAGTGGCTATTAAAGCTCCGTTCAACAGAGAGAGAGAGAGAGAGAGAGAGAGAGAGAGAGACCCGCCGTTATGCAAAAACTACATTCCTCGCCGGACTCCGGAGAATTTGCAAAACGACCGTGTATGTAATGTAAACATACGAATTTTAAGACCCACACGCACTTGCGAAAGACGCAGCAGCAAAGCGCAAGTTTGGTCCTCTCTCTCTCTCTCTCTCTTTCTCTCTCGGCGAAAGGGACACGTGTATATACATATACAGAACGTTAGTCCAAGCTCCAGAGAGAGTGAGAGAGGCAAGTTCAGCGATTGGCCCGAGCAGCACAGCAGCTCCGACCAATCGGAGGTATCGCGCAAGACCTCCTCTCAGTGCACCTCGAGAGAGAATCGCTCGGCTCGCCGATCTCATTCATAGACGAGAAGTTGGTACCTCGCGGCGTGAGATCCTTGTCTCCTCGGCACACAAAGGCGACCATGTGCGCACCCCTCCCCCCCCCCTACACGTGTATAAATATATATATGTATATAGCGCGGTACAGCCTAATTGCAGCGCGACGCGGCGATGGTCTTCATAAAGGCTCCCGATCATCTCTCTCTTTCTCTCTCCCTCTCTCTCTCTCTCTCTCTCGTTTGGCTCGCCGACAGAAATATTCGAGATCGCGAGTGCGCATTGTTTGGAAATGCGCGGCAGATCGGCGCCGATATGCCCGTATAGAGGTGTACTCGTTTGCTCCTCTCTCGCCACACGGCCTCGGCGAGAGCAGATCCAACAAATTGCGAGGAATGCTTCGCAGTATGCCCGAGAGAGAAAGAGAGAGAGAGAGAGAGAGAGAGAGAGAGAGAGAGAGAGAGAAAGAGAGAGAGCAGATATGCTCTCCGATGATGATCGTCTGCCAATAAGTCCCTCTCTCTCTCTCTCTCTCTCTCTCTCTCCGAGAAAGATATTTACTCTTAATTAAAGCGAATAGCTTGCTTTACATATGCATATACACGCACTCGCGAATATCTTGGGCGAGATCGGTTGGGATCGATATTAAGCGCTTATACGTATATGCGCATCCCTTTCGAGGGAAACAATCGACGCGCGCGCGCGGCTTTTTACGGGCCCACAGCGCCAAGACTTATAAGGATACATATGTAGCGAGTCGCTGATGCGCAGCGTATGTATACATACCATATGATTACAAAAGAAAATTCTCGAAAGTGCCAACGATTTTTCTCTTCGCAGATTCCGCGGCCTATTACGCACTATCGAAAATTTACGATCGCGCCCCTCCCCCCCGCGTCCAGAGATCGATTCGTATGTATACACGCGTAAAAGCACCGAAAAGCCGCTCGCGCGCAGAGAATTATATATATAAGTCGAGGTGGCCGATAATTCTCGAAGTCGCGCGAGTAAATAAGAGAAGCTTCCACAGGACAGCAGCTCCGCTGCGCATGAATTAAGCCGTGAATCCTCGGCTATGCGTGTGCGCCAAGGAGAGGATATAGCTGCCCCCCTTCCCCGACCTCCCCCTCATCGATGATAACGAGGCTACGAGTAAATTTGCTGCCATTAGCAGGCCGAAAATAAAGGAGAAAGAGAGAGAGAGAAAGAGAGGAGAGGCGCGAGATATTAAATTAGCAGTCGCAGATATAATGTGTATACTTGTGTGTATATATACACGACACACACTACCGAGGAGAGAGAGAGAGAGAAAAGCCCGCGTGTGCTTTATGTGGCGGATTTGCATATTACTCATGGGCGCGAGCGCCAGCTCTCTTTTCCATTAATTCGATAGGTATTCGCGCGTCGAGCGCTGGCGCACGCGCTCACGCGACCGTCTCATTTCGAATGCCCCGCCGCGCCGCGTCGTGTTAATTATACGCGGGAGGAATTCGTCATTGGCCCTCGAAAATGTATGCATATATATAAGGCCGATCGACTGCAGTCGCGTAAAGTTACAGTGGGAGAGGCTGTGATTTTGATAGAGTATAGTGGGATACATATAATATAAACGTATACGCGCGCACACCTATATACTCTGCGAGATAAACGAGCCATTAAAGGGACGCGCGGTAATGTATGCGCTCGAATTACTGGAAATCGCGCGCGCTTAGAGCTCTCTCTTTCTCTCTCTTCTCTCCTCTTCTTTCGAGGTGCGCGCATACGGACCTTGATGATTTTCTTCGAGCTCTCCGGGCAACGTTACAATGCACCGATGCATTTTTAATCGACGCTTATAAGACTCGCCTTCTTTCTGTGCCAGAGAGCGAAATGTGTATAGCTGAAAAGAAAGATAGAGACATATGGGAGAGAGGAGGAGAGGCTTAATTAATTATTTAACGTCGCTCGCGCGCGAAGTTATCTCGCGCAGGATATCGGCCAACTCTTCTCTCTCGCCTCTGTGTGTGTGTGTGTGTGCTGCTGTATTGGGCGACAGCGACATCGATATCCCCGATCACGCGAAAATCCAAACTAATTATTCGAAAGACCCATACCTCTCTCTTTCTCTCTCTTTCGCTGAATATTTAGATTTCCGATGAGAGATTTATCGCGATATTTCGACATTTTAATTGGCCCCCGCGCCATTCGATGTATATACACAGAGCGAGCGGGAGTGCTGCGCGCATTTCTTACTTCTCGCTCCCTCCCCGATTAAAATTCTCCAAAGAGAGAAAAATCGCCTGCGGATAAGAGAGAACGCTATGGGCACCCGCGCGGCCCGCGGCGCAGAGAAAGAGAGACGGATAAGGAAAGCTCTCGCAAGAAAAATCCTAAAGTCCGCCGTAAATACGCGCATATAGGCGCAGTGTAATTGTATACTCACGCACGAGCGCGCACACCTATACGCGTGTATATACATACATATTACACACACATATATATATATAATACGCGTTATTCGTGTGCGCGTCCACAGCTCTCACAGACGTGGCGAAGAAACAATGCGGGCTTTGTGCTTAAAAGGGCCGCTGCTCGAGTGCGTGTGCAGTATACACGTATAGTGGCCAGTGGCAGCAGCAACAGCAGCAGCAAAATGGCCGAGTCAAAGGGATCGTAATCGCGAAAGGGGGTAAAAAAGCCAGGACGGAATAATAATCCGGCGGTGGCGTGTGATAACCCTTCCGCGTTATCGCGCGTTCGAGAGGGTGCACTGCTGCTGCTGCCGCTGCTGTAGTCCGATCTCGCTTCGCGATATAATAGCCTCGATGCCTGATAACACAGACACACACACGCACACACACACACACACACACACACACGTGCGTGTGCGCGTGCGAGAGAAAAAGCTCTCGGGATATTTTATTTTCGAAACACTGTTGCATATTACCGCTGCGATATATAGCGTTGGGTGTATAACTTTGAGAGAACGTGTATATGTATAGAGGCTGGTAAATTGTAGGAAAAGTTGTAGGGGTGTTGCGTATAATTCTTGCGGGATACACACACAGCTGCATACCTATACATACGTATATATATACTGTACAGAGTGGCGCTAGGCGCATTGCACACGGGAAGCAACAAGAATTAAAATTTACAAGTCGATCAAAGTAAATTTTATTTTGTATAATAAGGCCCCTTGCGGTGTTTCAGCTTCTCGACTGCGGAGACTCTTTTCTCACACTCGGCGCGCACAGCGCGTTATTACCGGGATGATCGATTGCTCGGATCCGCGTGCGCGCGGCATTACGCGTCCCGGACATTTTCCTAATCGATTCTCCTCCTGATATTCAAATTGGAAATAATTAAGGCCGCGACTCGAACGTAACATTCGCATACATCAGTTGCCCGGGGAGAGGGGGAGAGAGAGAGAATGAGAGAAAGAAAAAAATCCATACGCCAAATGATTGCTCGAGCGTACATAGAGTTTATATATATATATATATATATATATACGCGGAGAATTTCCAGAGCGAGTACAGCGCATAAAAAGTATACGAAAAGCGGGGCCGGGTAGAAAAGAGAGCAAAAGCGAATACAGCGAGAGAGAGAGAGAGAGAGAGAGAGAGAGAGAGAAGGGGGGGGGGGAGAGCGTCGTCGCGGGAGGTTTATAATAAAGCCTGCAGGGGCCAAGATAGGTGGCTGGCAGCCGTTATCAGGCAGGTCCAGCAGCGGCTTCTATATACCGCAAAAGCCTCCCGCCTCCTCCGGAAACCTGGGCTATTCCCCATTGAAATGTCTCTCTCTCTCTCTCTCTCTCTCTTCCTCCACAGTAGCTCTCTCTCACATACACACAGTTGGACGGACGCGTCAGCGCGACTTTGCATGGCTGCGGGATTTATTCCTGAACTTGCGAGTGAGAGAGAAAGCTTCAGAGATTGGATATGATGGATATACGTGTGTATGTGTGCGCGCGCGCGTGTGTGTGTGTGTGTGTGGGAGAGGGGGGGGGGTTTCCTACTGGAGATGTATTACGGCGAGACGACCCTTTTCTCATCCTTTTTACGTCTTTTTTTTATACACAAGAGCTTTGATTTTCGTCGTCTTTTACTATCGGAGCGCGGTATGAACGGCGCGCGCGGGATTCGTCTTGTCTTCAATCGTATACGAATCGATGTATGCGTTATATATATAATTTAACTTTTCTCTTGCTTATAGGAAAATTTTCCAAAAGTCCGCGGATTAATTTCCCTTTCCACGAGAGACAATTCACGGGAGACTTTCTCGTATGCAATCAACGCATCCGCAGGTGCGTATTGTACTTCAGCCGGAAATCCGTACGCGATACTTGCCCGAGAGAGCAGTGTCGATACCTTAGTTTCAAACGCACTGCAGCAGCAAAGAGAAAGAGAGACAGAGAGAGAGAGAGAGAGAGGAATCGAACGCAAGAAGAGACGTCGTCGCGCGTGTGTGTAAATACGTATATATATATACAGACGTAATATACATACACGTACACAGGGAGTACCGAGAGAGCTGCTCGAGGGGCGGGTGCAGTTCGGATCAGATATAGGAGCGAGCCCCTTCGCGGCCAGTGTACTGCAGCAGCACCTCCTTCTCTGCGTTGCTGCTGCTGCTGCTGCTGCTGTTGCTGCTGGGACCTCTTTATCGTGATCCCGTCGTCCTATGCAGCTCAGCTCCTCATTAGCTCGCTCTCTCATCAATCACTCGTCCACGAGTTCTCTCTCTCTCTCCATCCCTCCCTCCCTTCACTCTCTCGCCCCCTTTTTTCTTTCGCTGTCTCGACCGCCTCGTTTTCTCTTTTGGCACTCGCCGAGCGCGCGCGCTTCTCTCCCAATATTCCCTCTGCAGCGTGTATATAGTGTATGGGTGTGTGTGTGTGTGTGTGTGTGTGTGTACCGAGAGCTTATCTGAATTGTGCGCACCGCCACCGCGAGCAGGTTGCGCGCTTTGCACGTGCGTACGTCCCTCGCGGCGGAGATATTATTACGATTATTTTTCAATGTTTCGTTGAATACCTGCGCTCCTAATCTGAATAGCTGCTCTCTTTTGCTTTCTTTTGGGGAGGGGGGGAGGCTTTGTCACGCGATACGGGGATTTTTGGAGTTGCGGTTGGAAAAACGGGGGTGGAATTTGGTTTGAAGTTTTTCTTTTTACTTTACGTTGCCTTTTTGGGATTCTCAGTGTGTGGGTATGTATGAGCTTGTTATTTTTTTTTTGTTTTTTTCAGTATGACTTTGGGGTGAACGTCCTGTATTTTATTTTGACGATGCGCTTCGTTTTTACGGGGCATATTTTCGAATCAGCGATTTCAGTTTTATAAGTTTCTTCGAATGATTATTCCTTTTATAAAATCAACGATTCCGTAGAAATTCACCAGAAAAAGCATAAAAAAAGCATATATATTATATCTTTGCGATGAAATTTCTTAGCTGTAGTCATCGACATCTTTTTGTTGAGTGCACCCTTTGCTAGAAATCTGGCATGTCTTCTGTACTTAAACATCGAATCAAAACTATGTTTGTAAAATTTGTTACACTCATTTTCTAATCGTATTGGCCGATTTTGGTTTCAGCTATAAATTTAACCCAAACACACCTATATTAAAAATTTGAGTATATTAATTTTTTTATCCCTCAGCATTGTCCTTTCGCAATAATTTACACTAACGATCAATTAGTCGGTAGCAATGAATCGGCAGCGGACTTTTTCACTGCTTTCAAGCATACAAGCGTGCATACAGAACTGAGAACAAAAACAGTTGGCTTTTCTCGAAATGGGTAAAAGGGCAGCCTGCTTCACAACTCTCGAGAGATCCGATCGGTCGAGAGCGAGGCCCACGAAGTGAGAGAGAGAGAGAGAGAGAGTTCAGGACCCCAGAGCGCGCAGATCATGCGCCGATACAGTCTCTCACGAAGATTCCCTGGGAATCTCCCTCCTCTCTTTCTCTCTCTCTCTCTCTCTCTCTCTCTCTCTGTTTATTCTTTTTTTTCCACCGATTTCTTTCCTTCTGTCTTTTCTTTTATTTTTCTTACAATTATGGATACAAGTGGGCATACAAGAGCTCGATGTGTATCGACAGAAAGAATCGTAGGGAGAGAGCGAGAGAAAGAGAGAGGCAGAGAGAGAGAGAGAGAGAGAGAGAGAGAGAGAGAGAGAGAGAGACAATGAGAGGAAATCTGCGCGAGATTGAGATTCATTGATATGCGCAGTGCTCTATACTCGCGAGATTAAAGCTGCGCGCCAGCGAAATGAAAGGGAGTCTTGAGAGCTGCTGCCGCCGCCGCTGCTGCACCGGAGAGATTAGATCGAGCCGCGATAATTGTTACTACAGCAGCAGCGCCGAGAGTTATTCCGAGATTCTTCGCATAATGCATACATACGCAAATGTGCGCACACAAAACTCTATGACGCAACGAGTAGATCTACGCGTGATTAAGCGCATTATATTGTGTGAAATCTAGATCGCGCCTGCGTGTGTATACGTGTATAAATAAACCGGCCTTCTCTCACCCTCTCTCTTTCTCTGTATATCTGTGTGCGTATATATAAACGCTAGCGTGCGAGAGAAAAAATCGCACTCGCCGAGAGGAAAAAGCTTAGGGACGTTCACACGCAGAAAGAGAGAGAGCGAGAGAGAGAGAGTGAGAGAGAGAGAAGAGGAGGAGGAGGAGCTTCGCTTAATCTTCTCGCGAAGCTCTCTCTCTCACTCTCCCCCCTCCCCTCTCTCTCTCTCTCTCTCTCTCTCTCTCTCTCTCATATAGCTCGATATTGTTTAACTTGGCTCGTTATCGCGCGAGATGCACTCTATAGCCGACTCTCCAGGGTAGGCGAGATAGCGGTGCGAGCGCGCGCGCACCTCCGTTTCCCCTACTACACTCTCTCCAGAGAGAAAGAGCGAGACAGCGAAGGGGTTGGCGAAGAAGGGAGCACCGCTGCCGCCGCCACTGCTGCTGCTGCTGCATCCAGCTGATAACACAGCTCCCGGTCTGATAACAAGCCGGCCAGGCTATCCCTTCTCCCACTGCCTATGTTCTCTCTCTCTCTCTCTCTCTCTCTCGCGCGCGCTCTGCGCTTTTCTACGCCGACTCACGGAAAACCCGGGAATATAAGAAAGCGCTATAGGAAAAAACACGCGCGCCAGCCCCGAGATAAGAGGGAGCGAGAGAGAGCGAGAGCGAGGCCCGGGGATAGAGATTAAGCAGCCGCTGCGCTGCTGAGTTGCTGCCGCCGCGGCTGTTGCATCAATTCCTTTCCTAATTATATCGGCGCCAGGGCTTTTCCTCGTCTCTCTTTTTTCTGCAGTGTATGTGTGTGTATACGTGACGTAATCGATACTTTATTACCTGACCGTCTCGACACGCGCGGTTCTCGTACAGCCGATGCGAGTGAGAGAGATTTCCTCCCCTTTTTCGGGCTTCGCGGAGGGAGAGAGACGAATAGCGTGTGAACGAGCGCGAAATTTCAAAAGTGTCTCGCGTGTAGTTAATCAAAACTCTGATAAAACAACATAGTGTGTATAAGCATAAATCGCCGTGCGAGCGGGACAGAGAAAGAGAGAGAGAGAGAGAGAGAGAGAGAGAAAAAAAGATCGGAGAAGAGAAAAGACGTCTGGTCGCGGCCGTATAAGATAAGCTACGGAGCCGCGGTATCTCCTCTCTGTGTGTGTGTGTGTGTGTGTGTGTGTGTGTGTGTATAATGCCGGCCTTGTGCTCAGTCAATGTCTGTTCGGTGTCGTCGAACAACGTGGCTTTTCTCTCTAATCTATACGTCCTCTCCTCCCCCCCCCCCCCACCCCCACCCTCCTTTTTTCACAATCGCATAAAAGGGACAAAGCACCCCTATTATCAGAAAAAAATGATCCTTTAAAATGCAGTGAATAACATGTATTGATTGGAATTTCTTCGCAGTTTGGAGTAGAGCTGATATAATTGTTCTTACATATATATTTTAATGCTTTTTTGATGAAAGTATATAAATACTGTCCCCATTGCGCAATGCATGTTTCGACTGGGCTGAAAACTTTTGAACGTTATTCCAAAAAACCAGTATAGTTTTTGGGAAAAATTTTGTTTTCAAATTTTGTACTTTTGCGTGACAACGGGTTTGTTCCATCCTCCCCTTGATCTGCAAGGAGAACAATTCCTATACGTGTTTACCTCGTGCTGAAATCAACCGTATACTCGCACACTCACACACACATACGCGCAGAATACAAAGAGAAATGAAGAATATCGAGAGCGGCGTTTATCGCGCATTCCGCGGGCACTCAGCGCGTTATGCGCGAATAAATAAATAAAGGCGAAGCGGGCCATAAGAAAGCTCTGCGAATTATACCGTCTGCGAGAGAGAGAGAGAGAGAGAGAGAGAGAGAGAGAGAGAGAGAGAGGATGCATCTCTCTCGCGTGATAACGTCTTATCCGAAGAAGAGAGAGAAAGAGAAAAGCATCAACTGCAGTTATTCTCTCTCTCTCTTTTTCTCGGTGCAGCATTGATTGGGTCTCTCTCTCTCTCTCTCTTTCTCTCACCGGTTGAAAATTTTAAGGCTTATCGGGGGACCCGAGCTAGACGCGGCTGCCGGGGAAAGGTGAGGCGCTGCTGGACATAAGTAAGCATAAGTGACTTGCTCCGCTGATATAGTCGGCAGAAGGCTTCCACGAATCGGTATTTATTGTGACGCGATGAGATAGCGCGAATTATGGTCTTCAACGCGAGCTCACCCTCTTCTTGCTCTTATTTCTCGCCGTCTCTCTCGCTCTCTCTTTCACTCATTCCCTTTCCCACCTACTCTCGGCGCGTCGATGCGCTTTTTTCGCTTCTTTCCTTTGGCTATTTATGCAGACGCTCTTCCGAGAGTGCAGTGTGTACATATTATATATACGTTGTTTACTTTTAAACTGTCAGCGCAGGAAACTTGGCAATCGTCGTTTACTTGAACGTACACAGTATTAAAGGACCGAGAGCGAATTGAAGTTCATTTCGTTATTTTTTTACTTTTGATAAAACTTTTACTTGTTATACCTTATGTACCTGAGTAACTATAAACCCTGCCATGAGATCATAATCAAAAGAATACTAATTAATCAATTAATTAACTGAAATCGTCTGTAACACGTGCAATGAATTTCCGCGTATTAGACTGATAAGACAGGATCGAATAAGCCTATAGGTCTATAAGCTTAAGTAAAAAAAACGAGTGCTTATGTAACGCAGCGAAAGACTTCCCCCTCACCCTACTCGCACTTCATTGTACTTTTCAACTGGTTTTCGTCAAGGGATCGATAACGGGCTTTCTATCTCTGGCCGTCAGGAAAGTGGGTGTTCCGAAAGTTTGGTCGATAATTCGTTTTAGCTAATTCTTCTCTCCATCCCTTCTCTTTTTCCCTACTCCTCCCACGCTACACGTCTATTTTACCTCGCTATGTATATATACTATCGCTCCACATACACGCTGCAGACGCGTATGTCCTCACGGCCGTTTGACACAGTCCGGGAGGCCGACTAGACTCGATCCTCACGAAATAAGTTGCAGCGTATGTATTATACATACGAGTAGCGGGTTCTGCGCTGCACGAGTGTCGCAAGAAAAAGATGTTTTCGTCCGCTGCATTGCAATAATAAAGTTGCGCTTCTCTCTCTCTCTCTCTCTCTCTCTGCCTCTCTCGCGCGCGTGATAAAATTGAAAAATGAGCGCGAAAGCGGGGAAAGAGATATCCCGCGTGTGCGGGTGCAGGGTCGAAACCGCTGCGCAGATATAACTCAGATTATGATCCCCGTTGGTCTAAAGTTCAAGTTTTTGCCGCAGATAAGCGAGAAATACACGCGAATCTTCGCGGCCCGATAAGCTCTCGCCTCTCTTTCTTTCTCTCTCTCTCTCTCTCTTCCTCTCTTTCTTTCCCCTCTCTCTCTCCCGGGAGAAACGAGAGGAAATAGATGGCCCAAGTCTGTGCGTGCACTCGTTTCGACCAAAGCGTACATTACAACAATAATTATATTTTGACGACGCTTTGATTATTGCAGGCGATGCGGTGTCGAACTTTGGTCGCCGAGAGAAATTTGAAATTATCGTGACGGTGCATAAGTTAGGCAGCGTATCGGCGACGGCTTTATACGGCGTGACGAAAGTTCTGTTTACTTCCAGCGGCCAATCGTCTCCCTTTTATATATGTACGTAAAGCCTCGAATTCCTTCGAACCGACGACGACAGATTAAAGTAATTATGAATTTGTAATCTTATCCGGCGTCTATATTGCGGAGGAAAAATCGATAAATGATATTTATATACATTCGACAAGAATCGCTACCGATACACATTTTGGCAATATATATATATCGTATACACAAAAGAACAACAAGTACACATACGTCCGTATCTGTCTCTCTTGCTCTCTGATCTTATGTCCGATTTGACAGTGCCGATAACCGTCAAACGCGGTGATTTCGATTCGATAAAAATCGATGTGTATATAGTCACACGGATCGCCTCTGTCTGCAGCCGCAATCTCGCGGGTATAATCGCGCCGATCACCTCGATAGCGATCAATAATACAAAGTTTAAATTTAAAGTTGGATAAGACAAAAAATTATCGCACAGATTAGAGCACGATCCCCAACTACACGAGATATATATCTCACGTAAATATAGCATGTATGTCTTCTGTACACCCGATATCCATGCGCTGCATGCGCACACGTCACAGTGCGGCTTATTACAATTGTAACACTGCCGATAAAACAAGTCGAAAATACAACGCGTGCAGCGCGGCAGAGAAGGAGAACCGCGCCAACCTTATACTTTCAGCATTAGCACTAAAAAGCGAAGCAAAGTTTCCAAGCACCGTCCCATAAAGCCCTCCGTCCCTCCCAAAAATATCCAGTAAATTAAAGTTGCCGCAGCCCCCGCACGCGCGCGCACACATACTTACGCTCTCTCCGCATAAACGCATCAAGCTTAACAGTTAAAATCCATCTTTATACAGTAGAGTCGAGCGCGTTATACGGCGCGCCGTGGGAGAGGAGAGAAGACGTCGGTGGACAAACAGCCCTGCGCGCTATACTCGCGACATTGCTCGGCTGCTTGCTTGCTTGCTTCCTTGCTTGCTTGCTTGCTTGCGCGTGTGCGCGCCGAAGAAAAGCGGCGCGATATATTATTTACGAGGGTCCAGCAGTAGCAGCAGCAGCAGCAGCGGCGGCGGTAGCAGCGGCGGTAGCGGCAGCGCTGCAGGTGCCGTTTATGTGCCTGCGGCGCTTTTGGCTCGTCGCGGCGCGGTCGCTGCTACTGCTGCTGCTATTATGTGTACCGCCGCTTGCGCGCGCGAGGCTCTTGGGGGAGTTACGGCCGGTCCGTGACTTCGGAGCCGATGCGCTTTTGATCCTCACGCTAGCAGGGAGAGAGAGAGAGGGAGGGAGGGAGAGAAAAAGCTTCTCTCTGTCTCTCTCTGCTGGGCGCGCTGCCGTTACATAAATTCCCGAGAGAAGCGTCGGTGGCCTTATTCAATTTACAGGGCTTTACTAGCGATGACGGCGGGGGGAGGGGGGGGGGGGCGGCGGCTCGTAAAAATTATATATCTCGCGCGCGCGGGCCTGCATTATGCATTTATTTAATGTAGCGCGCGAGCGAGAAAGCGCGCGCGGATGCGAAATCATTTTTACGCCGAGCGGTCGTAGGACGGGGGACGCGTGACGGGGAAAAATGCGTCGAGGCTCGTCAAGTGTGAACTTTCTCTCTTGAATTCACACCTGCGTCGGGACGATCTCTCTCGCAACGACGACGACGACGACGACGACGACAACGACAACGACGACAGCGATGACGAGAGAACGCCGTTGAGGATTATATGGGCGGGAGGGATAAGCGAATGGAGGATGGAGGGAAATTTCAGTTTGGAGAGTTTGAGCTGGAGTTTTTAATCGGGTTCACTCGGTTTGGGTGTGTGTGTCTATAAAGGAATTCATATATATGTGCATATCCAGGAAATATCGGAAACACCTCTCTCCAGAAATTGTAAAATTTTTTTCGAAGGCAGATCAACCAGGTCTATTTTTTTCTCGTTCCTTAAGTCATTCTGAAACAGAAAAAACTCGAGTACATAAACGAAAGAATTCATAGATTTTTTTTTCGAAAGCTATGGACTTTTAAAAATATTCCATTAGAGCAAAAAAACCTTAAAATGCATCAAAGAATGCTTTGAAATTTTTTCAGATTTTTTAAGGATGTTTTTCGAAATTTCGATTTTTTTCGTTTTTCGAAAAATCAAAAATTGTATCGGATCAATCTAAAAAAATTTTAGAGCGATTTTTATTGAATTTTAAGGCATTTTTGTTCTAATGGAATATTTTTTAAAGTCTATAGTTTTCGAAAAAAAATTTATGAATTCTTTTTTTTATTATTTCTCGTTTTTCGAGTCGTTTTTGCTCGAAACAAAAATATACCCTACGATCGGTCATGCGTACGCGAGTTTTTTCTGTTTCAGAATGACCTAAGGAACGAGAAAAAACCGGCCTGGTAGGTGTGCCTTAAAAAAAATTTTGCGATTTTTGGGAAGAGTATTGTTTCCGATATTTCCTAGATATGCACATATGTATATTTCTTTTTTCATGTTTTGTGCAGGCAGTCGGAGCCTGCAGGTAGAACAGTTGCGGAAAGTTCAAGTAATCGAAAAAAAGATCATTTTATAAGTAAAAAAAATCGTGATCTCACTTTTTTTGTATAACTGTTACGTCTCTCCCGTTTTCTGTTTAAAAGCGAAAAATTACAGGATCTCAACAATCTGGTTTAAATTTTTCGATCTTCCTTTGAGATCTGCTAAATAAAGAGCAATCGTTTCGCAACTCGATTCTGAATCCAAAATAAGTGCACTCTCCTCATGGATTTCGTCACATATATTTGCATGTACGCGAAACACGTACTGGCAGCGACAGCATCTCGATGACGAGCGAGCAGGAGGTGAAAAAGCGACGTATACACAAGATTCCTTACGTATAGCCGCGCGCGTGTGTGTGTGTGTGTGTGTGTGTGCGCGTGTGAGTTTACCTGTAGATATGAAGCAAAGGAAGAGGAGGACACCTCGAACTATACCGGACGCTTTCAAGATCGTTATCACGCTCCGCGGAGTCGTTCTTCTCGTTCGGCGAATGAATAATTATCGATTAGCACCTCTCATAGAGGCCGCTTTGACGCTTTTTTTCTACATAATATTCAGAGAGAGAAAGAGGGAGGGAGAGAGAGAGAGATGCAGGCAATCCGAGAGAGAAACTGGTTTCATCCGATTGATTTTTGGATCGGCACTCAAGAGAGCCACGATAAAAAAATTTGGCACGTCCATTACGGGAGAAGTGACTAATACGCCAGCATATTTCACCGCGTTATACGCGCGCGCATATAAGCCGCCCGAGGAATTTGTCAGGAAATTATTTTTTAAAACCAAAATTAGTCAGTTCGAAACTCCTCGCCATCGAAATTAATGAAAATGAGGCCTCCAATTTCGCGACCACCGAGAATACCTTCTCTCTGCACAAGCGTTTGTCTCCGTGTGCGCGTGTATATATTTTATAAACATAATACAATACGTATATACATGCAAGTATAGAATAAAAGATAAATCCGTTATACACAATTCGAATTCAGATCGACGAAACGAAAGAGCAAAGAGGCTGGGCACTCGTATATATATCCACTACACAGAGAGAGAGAGAGAGAGAGAGGAGAGAGAGAGAGAGAGAGAGAGAGAGAGAGACAGAGCACGCCGCGTCGGTCCGCGTCGAGATCTCGACGATAGAAGAATTTAATAACCTGTGCAGCCGGGGCGAGAGATCCAGAGCAGTAGAGAGAGAGAGAGAGAGAGAGAGAGAGAGAGAGAGAGAGAGAGAGAGAAGCGAAAGAGATAGAGAGAGAGAGAGAGAGAGAGAGTGGGTAAAAGGGGTGAGAGAGAAAGAGCGCAATAATATCGATAGATATCGATCTTTAATTAGGCATCGCCGCGCGCACAGCGCAGCGCCGAGATTAGAATCTAGCTTAGATGCTAACCAGCCTCGGTCGCGGAGACTTTACTTGTGTACATATATACACACACATTGCCTTTTTCTCTTGGTCGCAGCAGCTTTATCTAGCTGCTCAATCATTCCTCTCCCCCCCCCCTTCACTCCTCCCTCTCCAGATACATTTATAATGGAGAAATTAGGCTTTTATGCTTTCGTCGATATTTCTCCTCTGGTTATACAATACTCGAGAGCTTCAAGGTGAAAATTATTACACGTTCCGAGCATATAATTACACACGTTCCGATCTTCCTCTATATACGCCGCGTAGATAACGATCTGCTATCTAAATGTAAATAAGCGCTCGCGCGCGCGCTGCCTCGGATTTATAATTTTTTTTTCTTCACCCGCTCTCTTCTCTCCTTCTTTTTCGGCGGAGGAGAGCAAAAAAAAGGAGCGAGCGGCCCATTGTTGGAGAGAATACATCTCGTTAATTCGAGAGGATGAAGTTTGACACGCGCAACGAGAGAATGAAAAACGAGCGGTGCGTCGAGATGGGGGAAACGATAAAGAGTCGTTACTCTGGAATTAATTTGATCAAAGTCGACAAATATTTCCCTCCTCCTTATTATCGAGCTCGTTCAATCTCTGCCCTCTTCTTCTTCTTCTTCTTCTTCTTTTGCTTCTTTTGCTTCATCCTCGCTTCTCTTCGTCTCGCTCGTATATACCCCTCGTCTTTCCATTTGCCGCTCTGCTTCGACGAAAATACATACATACACATACACACACATACACACACACACACACACGCGCGCGCGCGCGCGCATATATATATCGATGTAGCTGACCTCCCACTTGACATTTTCTACAAATTTTTTTTCTCCGATTATCTACACTAGATATAATTGCAAAAATTATTGCGAGGATCTCGTCTTCAATAGAAAATTGAATGATTGGACTGTATAGGTCCCTGAGAAGTGTTTACGTTGCAGTCGAAAAAATACATATTATCCTATAATGATCGTTGATATTAAATTTATTTGTTTCAATAAGTTTTTGAAGTGCTTGCGTCATTACATTGTATTGTTATATTGCTTTGATTGATATGATTCTATATGATTAAAAGCTTTAATGTGCCTTACAACACGTGTCTAATAATGTTTTACGTACGGAACAACGTTTAAGAGATATTTTAAAACTTAATTATAGTTGTCTGTCGAACGAACGTTTCAAATTTCATTTTGAATTTTATTTTTTAATTATCCAATTTTTTTCTTTTCAAATAGCTGCATAAAAATGTAAGCTCAAAATTTAATTGTCAAATAAGAGACTGTGACACAAGGGAGGGCAATCATTTCGAGCGAAGTCGATGGCGCGAAATTTGAATTTTCAAATCTTTCAGATCCTCTTGAGTCAAGTATTTGTGTGGGTGCGTGCGTGCATGCGTGCGTGTACTGTGTATTTGTTTGTGTGTATGTGTATGTGTGTGTGTTTGTGTGTGTGTGCAGTGTATTCATACGCTCAAGTATAAATCATGCGCGTGTTTTCAGTATAATATAAATCGCAAACCGTTATTGCAATGAAGAGTTAAGAAGAAGCGAATGCTCTCTCGGAGTTAGGCCACTGCGGGCAACATTGTTGTATGCGCGGAATGTGTCGAGAGATAGATATGCGCGGAAAAAAAAGTAAGACGACAAAAATGCAGGCGACTTAAAGAGATTGTCGAACGAATAATCAATTAGATGGAAGATCGCGTGCAGTAGCTGCACACACACACGCACACACACACACACACGTACGAGTTAAGAATTAAAGAGGTGGATCACGTATATAGCACACACAGTGTATATAGGAGTAGTTGGGGCCCTTTATCGGGGCCCCGAGTGTCTCCTCGGTGTCAAGGAGCTTTATCTCTTAATGACTACCCCATCTTAAGGCTTAATCGTCGACACGTATAAACCATCCTGCGGCTTCTGCATATTCAATGTCGCTCTCGCGCGATTTCTCGCCTCTCCGACTGCCTACTCGTTTATATTCACAGAAATTCCTTTCTCGCTTACACACTAACACATACACACGAGCACAGACACGCGCACACAAGCTCGTGCATATTTTATCGGGGCTCCGAAATCCTCTCGAAATTTCCGACAGCTTCGAGAAAAAATAATACGCTACGAGGAAAATCGCTGCTCATCTCTCCGAAGCGTCGAGAGAGTGAGGAGTACGCGTATGTATATATATAATATATATGTACACCATAAAGAGTGCACACATACAGACGCGCGCGGGTGACAGATGGCAAGGACGATAGCGTCCTCTCGTCCTTCGCAGAGTCCTCTCATGCCGGATCCTGTTCCCACCTCGAGATAACCGCTCGGAGGTTCCGCGCGCGCGCGCGCGTGTGTGTACACGAGGACCAATCACGCGCGAGATTGAAGCCGCGAGATTCTCTCCCTTCTTATATTCTCTCTCTCTCTCTCTCTCTCTCTCTCTCGGCCTCTGTGTAAATATCGAGTCCGATGATGCCGATGATGATGATGGATAGCGATACAGGTTTTTCGCGCGCGCGCGCGCGCGCAATTCCGCGGCCTCTACGTGAGGCGCGCGTTATTATTAGCCTCCTCGACGATCATCCGCGCCTTAATTAGATCGCTATCGCTTATCAATACAGAAACACACGCGCGCGCATATATGGTATACGTGTATATAAGCACGCGCGTGTATACACACACACACACACACACACACATATGTGGAACGTGCGAGCTTTACTTACATATATGCGTACACGTCAGCTCGGCGCCTCCTTCGAGTGTACTTTATGGGTATATACATATAGTTTTTGGCGATGACGCAGGACGTTTGAGTGCGCGAGCGGCGTTCTTCAAAACATTATACTCGAAAGTGCCGCGAAAGGGCGCCAGACGTTTTCCAGACTGACGACCGATAATCGAGCGTCGAACTTTTCGGGATTTTCGCCTTTCTCGTATTACTGCACATACGCATGCATGTAAATAGCCTTTCCTCAGAATTTAAATTCCGTTTCGCGAAAAACTTTCTCTCTCTTCTCTCTCTCTCTCTCTCTCTTTCGCTCGCTCTACACACCTGTGCGCAATGCCGAGGGAGGGAGAGAGAATAATGCGCTGGAATAACAGCTGAATAATGCATATATAGGTGGAGAGCGCTGCGCGTGTTTTTTGAAATAATTTCGACGCCTCGTCTCGTTGGTTTTCTCGAAATAAACTCAGTCGATCGCATGCGTTCTCAAATGTATGTGCCCGCGCGAGTGTGTGTGTCGGACACGACGGATTCGCATTCCATCGCGTATATCGCATGCACGCAATGACTTCATTTCACGGACCTCCATATTTCAGCCGTCTTTCCCTCTCGCGTATATATTTAGTATATATATACGTATACTGGCTTTAGTCGTATAGTTTATCTAGATAGCGCTATCCCATCTTGATAAAATTTTATCCTTGCGTATACAGATGCAGCGTTTTATATTTCAGACGGGCTTATCTTATCCACTCCTCTCTCTCCCTCCATCTCTCTCTCTCTCTCTCTCTCTCTCTCTCTCTCTCTCTCTCTCTCTCTCGACTATCTCTGGGAAAAATCGTCAGCATCGGCGCACACGCGATGTGTGTATGCAACGTACTTAACGGCCACGACTTAATCAAGCTCTCTCTTTCTTGGCTCAATTGATTTTTCGATTAATTCGATGAAAATTCCCGGAGATTCTTGGTATTTATTTTCATGCCACAATGTGTGTGTGCGCGCGCTAGTAGGTGTGTGCGAGCCTCGATGGGCTCGTAATGACGAGAGATCGGCGGTGTCGATCGGTCCCCTGTAACGCTCTCTATAATTGAAGCATTCAAGAGGGCCGAGAGACAGGCGAGAAAGAGCGAGGCTTATAAACCTTACAGCTGTTCCCTGAGGTCAGCCGTTAGTGTCACGCTCATACATGTATACTTTCTTGAGGAGAGACTAAATTGAGCGATCACGTCCTCAACGCGTGCAGAGCTTGCAAGTACGCGCCCTCGAAAGAGCTTTTTATCTTTTGCAAATTTAATAATGTACTATTGAAATCTGTCGCGTCAGTCAATTCTTTTGTTAATGAATAATTGCACATTAAAAATTTAGAAAATCAATCTCTCGTTGAAAACGTAGATTCTGGTAGCATACATTTTTGTTTCTATAAGCAGGTCCATAAATATCTTCGAGCGAAAAATCACTCGAAGCATATTTAGAGAGTAGCAATCATCAATAATTTTTAAATCGAATTCATAATTTCACTCACGCTTCAATAAATTTACAATTTTATGTATCGTAACCGCTTCCAGCCTCCTCGCCCAATACCAGTCGATTGAAAGATTCTTAACTAGCGTCTACGTTTCGTTAACTCCTGGCTTAACAAGGCTCTACATATATATATAACGCGAACACTTTAATTTTGTCAGAGCGAGATAGAGAGAGAGAGAGAGAGAGAGAGAGAGAGAGAGAGAGAGAGAGAGAGAATGATCCTGGAAGCAGGCTTCCGAGAAGCTTTTCTCCTCCCGGCGAAGGTTCGACAGAATAAGATCGCATTATTCATGCGTCCGATTCTCTCTCGCGACGCTGTAGTGTGCTCGCCAAACGCGAGAAAACAAAAGAATGTAATAAGCGATAGCGCGTTAAAGTCTTTCTCTCTCTGTCTCTCGCAATGCACACGATAATTGACACGTGCGCCGATAAATAATCTCGTCGGTAACGAGTGCATTCGCGCAAAACTCTCGTCGCGATTCTTATTTTCTTCTCTCTCTCTCTCTCTCTCTCTCTCTCTCTCTCTCTCTCTCTCTCTCTGTCTCTCTCGTATAATACACTCGTCGCACGCGGCTCAAAAATAAAGTATGACGAGATTCCCAGCTGTGTATTATCCTGACCCCTAAGCATGCACTCTCGCTCTCGAGATTTATATACTCGGTGTCGGCAGGAGAGGGGGACAGGTGCCCGGCCGTGTAAATAGCCAAGGGCAATCTATAACGTAATACACACTCCAGAGTCAAAGTGTCCTCCTGCTGCTGCTGCTGCTGCTGCAGCCAAGAGCAAAAAACCGTCGGTGGTGTGTCCCGAGACTCTCTTGGCAAAAAAGAAAAACGAAGAGAAATAAAAACAAGTGTACTGCACACAAGGAAGAGTGAATGAGAGAGGGCGAACGAGTTGAGCTCTCACTTAGCGAGCGCAGTGGTGTCACGATCGCTCGCATTAGCATATCGCTTACATATACACAGAACGAGAGTGAGTGAGAGAGAGAGAGAGAGAGAGAGAGAGAGAGAGACGGACTCTTGGAGCTCTCGGGGCCAGTGTACAGTGTAAGTACGCGGGTCGTGGCCTCCCCCCCCCTCCCCCCATCACACTCCATGCAACTCACTCAGGCCCTCGTCGTCGTCGTCGTCGTCGTCGCGTGTTGGCTGCGCCGTCACGATCAGGATCCTATTTGCATAGCGCCCCAAAGAGATGAAGCTGCTACTGCCTCGCGCGCGCGAGACTTGGCTTATATACTTCTCATCTCTGTTTCGACGAGCAGCTGTGCTTTCCTTTCTTTGTTTTTCCCTTCCCGCACAGCGCTTAACCTTTCGCAGTAGCAGAAGCAGCAGTTGTTTCTGATAACGACGACGCCCCCCCCCTCTCTCTCTCTACCGAGAATGAAAACTTTTCCCGAGCTCTCTCTCTCTCTCTCTCTCTCTCTCTCTCTCTCTCTCTCTTTCTCTCTCTGTCTCTTCTGCCGCGCTTAAGAAACCGGCGATTCGATCGTTGCGCTTCTGTATATCCCTTCTCTATACCCCGTATGAGCACACCATCTGTGTAGTGTGTATAATATAACGACGGAACGAGAGCTGCAGGAAATTAATGCTAATAAGTCTTATGCCTCTCCTATAATATTACTTTATTAAAAGGCCTCGACGTTTTCTACCTCTCGGACGCCACCATATACGAGCTGTGTGTGTGTCTGTGTCTGTGGGAAAGAAGTCTCGCTGCGCTTGGAAAAGCTCGATCTGTGCATTGCACCGCACGCGTATAATAGCATATATTATACTTAGATCGAGACAGCTGTGCGAGAGAATAAGGTCCGCGCGCGCGCGCTATTGCTTCCGAGAAAGGCTTCTTATCAGCGAGCTACGGATATGTTAATGCGCGCAAAGCTTTGCTCCTCTGCTCGCCTCGCGATCTATACACATTAACAGTCTGTATATAACGCAGCGAGTGTGTACACCCCCTCCTGCCCCCTCAATTAAAAGCGTCGCCGCGCGAAGCCTCGATATTTCTATTCTAAACATCTGCGCAGCAAAGAGAATACAAGCCCCAGCATCGGATATTATACACACACACACACACACACACACACACACACACACACACCTTCGAAAGAGTCATTGCTCGCGTGCACAGCAATTATAAGAATCGGATGCATAGGTGTGCGCGCACCTCTTGACTACTTACTCCACAGCAGCAACAGCAGCAGCAGCACACGTGCGATACAGCCGCTCTGTGTACTCCGGCTCGCAACACGAGATCCGAGACTCGCGATAATAATACGCGCGCGCGAAGGACTAGGAAGAGAGAGAGAGAGAGAGAGAGAGAGAGAGAGAGAGAGAGAATGTATGTATGTCCGTGTGTGTATAGCACTGCTCCCTATATATAGCGTGTATGCGTATATATATATCCTCTTGCGAACTATCTTCCCGAGCGTATCTCCCTTCTCGGGATTTCAGGACTCTAGGCAATTAAAACGTCCTCCTCCCTCGCAGCATCGATATTCCGGAGATTTCGCGAGAGACGCTCTATAGACGCATCGTACACGTGCGCCCGCGCGCCCAAAAGAGAGAGAGAGAGAGAGGCGGGAGAAAAAAAACTGAGACGAGATGTCCTCCGAGCTTTATCTCTTAATTAAGGGGGGGGGGGCAGATTCGTGTGAATACCTTGGATATAGTCAACAAACGACAAATTTTTCATTTTATTTTTGGATGAATTCTGTAATTTGTTTAAATGATGTTGAGAAGGATGGTGGTAATTCAAGAGCTATGCTAAGATACTGAGACAATCTTCGAAGAAAATTGTCATTTTTAAAATAATTTTCGTAATAGATTACGCGTAATCGTACTTAAAATCTTGATTATATTGTATGCCTTACGTTGTTACTTCTGCGTCTCTACGTAACGCTGTTTAACCCACCATTTTATACTATTTAAATATTCCTTTCTACGACTCTTTATTAAGGTCGCATTATATTCCCACAATTAACTCGCAACCGTAGCCACCGTCACCTCTGCCTCGAACAAGAGTAAAAAAAATCTTTTTTTTTCGAAAACCAGAAACCGTACCAGAGAAAAGCAACGACATTCCGTACTATCTCCTCGAGATATCCCGCGATAAAGGAAGGGCGACACAGAGAAAGAGAGGGACAGAGAGAGAGCGGGCGTATTCGGTTAGAAAAGAGAGAGAGGGGTATACGCAGAGGGGCAGCAGTAGCAGCAGCAGCAGCAGCACGGCTCAGATAAGGAATCTAAACGCACGGAGAGCATATACTTAGCGAGAGCTGCGCCGCTCGCGATATACAGACTGGGAGTGTAGTAGGGGGGAAAAGAGAGTCGTAGGGGGGGGACGAGAGAGTGTCAAAGGGAGGGGGGATAGCGCTTACGCACCGGCGTGCGCGCCTCCATTAGGGACGCGGACGCTCCGGGCGACGCTCGTCGTCGTCGTCGTCGTCGTCATCGTCCTGCTCTTCGTTTTTTTTCTCGCGCAGCTTCGAAACTCGCGCGCAACTCGCGTACGTTGTATAGTGTGTGTTTTTGTTGCTCCGTTGCCGCCGCCACTACCGCGAGAGAGACATGGTTCTACTCGCCAGGAGGATTTCCGGTTTTAAATGTACGGTTTGATCGTTGTTGCTTCACGGCACATGTGTTTCCTCGCTTCTTTTTCCTCGTCCTCCCTCGCCTCCTCTGCTGTAGACACGATTACATTTTTGTATATCAAGGGAATTGAGCTGTGCGCGGAGAATCCTCGCGAAGTCAGATCGTTATCTAGATCGTTATATACTGCAGCGGTGGTTTCGATTTTTTTGTTATTCTGTTTGCTTAATTGTCAGCGATACTTAAGGTGTATTTTGTGCTTGTTGTTCCAGGGGAGGATGAGGAGTGGAGCGATTCGGAGAAGACACCGTCCGTGAGCAGTGGTCTCGAAGGTGGTGGTTCCGCGGTCTCGAGTCCCTCGGGTGCAGCTCAGCTCGTCGATCAGGACGAGCTCGTCGCACTGCCGCCGCCGCCGCGGCTCAACGTGCCCACTGACGACATACGACTGAGGCTCAGTGTCCTGCCCGACGATGCCAGGAAGCGACTCGCCTCGCTCACCGAAGAATACGAGGTTGGTCAATAATTAAATTGAGAATTCTAGTTTTTATTTACGACGTTATGCGTACTTAAGAATCGGTAGTTATCTGAGTGCAAAGGAAGAATTAGATGCATATAAGTCTTTTGGAGCCGAATCATACAGGCTATTATGAAGTGGAAATTTTAATTGTGTAATGACAATTTCTAAAAGTTCATGAACTCAATGATGTGATACGTCATTGAGAGAGTGACGTTATCAGTATCGTAAAATATCAAAATTATATTTATGAATTTATTATATCAGGATTATAACAGAGACGCTATAGAGCTCAGTTCTCAGGCAAATTTAGTATATAGCTTTCACATCTTTCTATTTATTTTTTAATAACATTAAATTTTTATCAACACAAAATCGTGCCTCATAGTGCAGTGCTATAAGGTGGTCTGAAAGTCCATTCAAAATTCAAATTTCATGCTGTAATATAAGCAGACAAACAAACTCAACTTATGATAAAAATTAAATTTAAACAAAGTCTCGTGATGCTTTCATTATTTTACAAAGTTTCAAGTTTACATAATTGTATCAAAGAAATGTGAATTCTAAACTATTTGGGCAGGTAAAATTTCCAGTTAAAAATTTTTCCAAGCAAGGCATTTTATCAAAAAATCTCATCAGATTATTTCGGAAATTCTGAACTAACGTCTTTACGACATGATTAACCAGAAATTTTTCCGTTCGACTTGCAGCGGTTCACTCAAGTATATTAGAACAACGCCGCAAGTATATATACGAACTCGGTTAAACAACAGATAACTCCATTTTACATTCTTTGTTACAAGATGACAAAGCAATTATAATTTTCTCGCTTGTAAAAAGAAAAGAAAACAACGCGACCCGCTTACATAATTAACGTATAAGGAAGCAACGCGCAACGTGTCCAATCTAACTCAGCGTTATATATATATAATATATATGCCTTATCCCACAGAAGCATCAGCAGCAGCAGCAGCAGCAGCAGCGTAATCAGATTCCCTCGCGACCGAACTCGGTTCACGACTCGAGCCCCAAGTCACACGTGGACGAGGACTCGAACATGGTGGTGCGCGAGGAGGAGAACAGCAGCGGCAGCGCCAGGGCGTCCTCGGCCTCGTCTTCCAGCAGCAACGCGGCAGCCTCCGCCGCCAGTGCAACCAACGGCAACGGCAGCCGCCGCAGTCGAAACGAGCTGGCGACAGCAGCAGCAGCAGCAGCATCGACGGCGACGTCGACGACGGGGGGGCCCCTGACGACTAGTCGAAGGGACTCGGAGGACTCGCGTAGGTCCTCGAACGACGAGGTGACGCTGCTCTCCGAGGCCAAGAGGCCGAAGCTCGAGGACGAGATCAGCGCAGCGGCCAGCGCACCCCGACTGAGACTGAACGCTAGTCTGGCGACGGACCCGGCACTCAGACCCCAGGCCGTCGCCGCTCTCACCATCAAACCCGAGAGCGCCGCTTCGCCCCCGAATCCCACGCCGCCGCTGCCCGCTGGTCTTCAGAATGGTTAGAACTCACAGTGTGCAGCCAATATATTTATATATGCTTCTCGCGTGCGTTTATACACGTCGAGTGCTGCAGCGAAATCTTATCGGGAAATTAATTTATTGGCCTGCAAAGTCAATTAAATGCAAACGGTATACGATGCCTGAGGCGATATGCTGGACTGCTATTTAGTCGATTAAAAATTCAAATTTCGCGCCATATAATACGCACGTGAAGCGCGATGGGACAAGTGATTTGCTTCAAATAAAAATTAAAAATGCGAAATTACGCCGTTTCAATTGAACACATGTGATTATGCGAATTGGTTGATATACGTCAGATCGCCGCTGCGTATCCACTCGACGGAACGCTCGCGATAAAATTTGTCACGCACATACATTACTCATGACAATCCGACGTTCTTGATTCGCAGCGATAGCGACGGGACGGCTGTTCGTCCTGCCGAACGACGGCAAGGACGGCCTGAACGTGGAGGCGGCGGTGACGGCGGGTCGGCCGGCGGCCCTCATCTGCCCGCCCTGCGGCATCCGGTTCAGCTCGGCGAGCACGCTCGACGCCCACCAGAAGTACTACTGCTCGCATCGGCCGCGGCTCGAGAGCGACGCCGAGAACAACGAGGACGACGAGGACAAGGCGAGCTCGACCGGGCCCAACAGCTCGAGCAGCGGCAAGTTCGAGTCGCGCAAGGCCTACGCCTGCCCCCACTGCTCCTACAGCGCCGACAAGAAGGTCTCGCTCAATCGCCACATGAGGATGCACGCCGCGTCGCCGGTCCAGCCGCCGCCGCAGCCGGCGCCGCCGCCGCCGCCGCTGCAGCAACCTCCGCAGCCGAGCCTACCCTCGGCGCAGGCTGCCTCGGCGCAGGTCGCCTCCAACGGCTCGCTCAACGAGGAGGCCGAGAGATACTGCCGGAACTGCGACATCAGGTTCGTCGCCGGCTGTCCTATGCTCGCGCGAGAACGATCGCTCGCGCAATCGCCCAGCTCTCTAACCGCACGCTGTCCACTTTCTTCTCGCAGGTTCAGCTCGCTCAAGACGTACCGAGCGCACAAGACGCACTACTGCAGCACGAGGCACGTGGTGAAGGACACGCCGCCCACGCCGGCGGCGAGCGCCTCCTCGCTCAAGGGCTCGCCGCCGACGAGCTCGAGCCCCGGGGACTCGCCGCCGCCTCTGGCCTGTCTCGCTCTCCCCACGAATCCCATCCTCATCGTGCCCTACTCGCTCGTCCGTGGCGCCTCGCTCCTCGCAGCTCCAGGTCTGCCCGCCTCCGATACCCCCTGCTTCCTCCTGCCGAACGGCACGCTCCAGCCGATGACTCGGGGTCTCACCGCGACGACGCCCACGCCCACGAGCATCGCCCCCGCGGTCGTCATGGAGGCGCCGACCATCACCTCGAGCGTTCTCCGGGCGGCGAACAAGCCCACCACCCCGCTGGCTCTGCCGCCCGCCGCTGCGCACTCGCCCAACTCGGCTGCCTCCGCTCCGCTCGACCTCAGCGTCAGGAGATCACCGGTGAGCGAAACTCCAATTTTCTCTCAGCTCTGTGTATGTATTATATGCGGAGCTGCTCGCACCCCACGACGCGAGCAGACTGAATAAAACGATCGCGCGCTGCACAGGATCACGAAAAGGAGAATCGAGTCTCGCCGCTACCCTCGTCGCTGCCACCTCCGCCGAGCAGTCCGAGATCCAGGGGCAGCGTCAGCCCGCGCACGAGGTCCTTACCGACGGCGCAGGCACCGGATCGGATCCCGCCCACGCCGCCTACCGAACTGGCTCTCAGGCTAGCCGAACTGCCGCCTCCTCCCGTTCCCGGCGTTCTCGTCAAGCAAGGAGTCTCCAGGTATCTCTCCACCTCCGACAAGGCGCACGCTCACTCTCCGGCTAAGTATGGACTGACAATTAATCGTCCACCTGTCCTTCTCGCAGATGCAAGGAGTGCAACATTGTCTTCTGCCGGCACGAAAACTTTGTCGCCCACAAAAAGCACTACTGCCAAGCTCGCGAAAGCAGCGTGACGAGCCCACCGCCGGCTGGCACTCCCTCGCCACCGCTCGTTCAACTCATCTGCGCTGCTTGCGGCATAAAGTTCGCTTCGATGGACAACCTCGTGGCCCATCAAGCCTTCTACTGTCCAAAGAGATCCGACTCTCAGGAGCATCATTCGCGGTGTCCGAAATGCAAGGTCAGTGTCTCGTCAGCATCAGTCTCATACTCGCATTTTCTGCCGAGGCAATTGTCTCATTGAAATTTCTGATCGGCAGACGATGATCGAACCGGGCGTTTCGCACACGTGTACGAGCGGACAGACCGGTGGCTGGAGATGCCCGGTGTGCGGAGCGGTGAGTCCAACAGCCGGAGCAGCCCAGCGGCACATGGATGCGCATCAGGGTGTCAAGGCTTTTCGTTGCACGATTTGCCAATACAAGGGTAACACACTCAGAGGTATGAGGACCCACATCAGAATGCATTTCGAGAAGCGCGGAGCCGACCTCCAGGTACGTAGGGATTCTCAGCTTGTTAGCAACGACGAAAATTTATCTGCTTGATATTACATTAAATGATACAGTTTCTAAAGGCTATACATATTCTGAAGTTCTGCTAATCGGAAACATTCAATTCCACGGTCCAATCGGATGAAAACACATTTAAAATCTTAGCCCACGTATTCAAATATGACTAGTGGAGTGAACGTAAAAGTAACGAAGCTTTCCACTGTTACAGGAGGAGAATTACATAACGTGCGTTTTGGAAAACGACGTGACGGCACCAACGCCAGAACCAGCCCCGGCCACCACACCCGAGGAGATACCTTCGGAAACTCAGCAGATCAACGGCAAGAGCGAGTCGCTCGTTCGTAAGAGCCCGCAACCCGTGCCACCCACGACGTCACCAGCAGCTTCGCCGTCGCCGGCAGCTCCATCGCCCGCAGCAGCGGCCAGTGGCAAAGTGAAACAAGAACGGGAGGACACGCCGCCTCCAGAGGAGAGTCTCGACGCGACCAAAGGTGGGCCGCGCTACTGTCGATCCTGCGATATCAGCTTCAACTATCTGAGTACCTTCATCGCTCATAAGAAGTTCTATTGCTCGAGCCACGCTGGCGAGGCGAGCAATAATAATAATAACAACAACGCGGCCTCGGTACCCTCGCCCGCCACCACTACTCCCCCTGCCAGTGGACGCACCGAGGCATCTGTACTTTAAGTATACTGCGTTGTTAAGGTCTTTCAGTTCAGGAAGAAAGATCGTCTAACGCTTCGAAGAAAATTTTACATTTTATCCTTTTGAGAAGTATAATTTCGCGTTGAAATATATTATGGGTGGTAGTTGTCAGAGAGATTCTATGAAAATTGAAATATTGATCAAAAAAGCGCGTCGCAAGAAAGCTTTTGATTCACTATAGGCTCTCTGATAACGTACATCGTACAGTGACTGGTATTAGAAATATATTGCCCTGATGTAGCTTCGATGCGATCGACCAAGTTTCGTTTTAAAATCTCATAGATCTCATTTAAATGAACTTCACTTTTAATATCTCAATCGTGAATATTTGAAGACAGCGCTCGCTGACTAGGCAGCGCCACAGGACTGTTACTTGTTGCCAGTTTATGTATACATTAAAGAATATTGATTATCCCTTTAGTTAAATAACGATAAATATTGTGTGATTTCTTTTCGTTAATCCAGGGAATTGTTTGTACGTTTAAGATTCGAATTACCAACAATGTATATACGGCATTACGTTTTACAAACGACTTGCAAATGTTAGGCATCTGCATGTCAGCCAAGGGATAAACCTATTAGAATTACAGTACTGTTATATCAAATTGTACATAACACTGACTAGTGAAGGAGAAAGTGAGAGTGAACTAGCAAGTATGAGTAAGAGAGTGCGACAAGCGGATGAATATGATCTCCGATTCAGAAGCATTAGCCGAGAGCTCAAAAAAAATTATTTCCTTTGAGTTTTTCTAGTACAGAAGAAAAAAATTAATTGGTAAGATTGTTACTAAAATTTTTTGTAAATAGTACATTTCTTACATATTTGGTTCGTTTAAAAACGTTTACAAGTATGTATAAAAAATATAATTTAAAGAAAAAATGTCATAACCATTAATGACATGTAAAAAATTTTCTAATACTTTCGATTGATTTAATGAGTCTCGTATTAATTCTATAATGAGAACCTAAAACTCCTATTGCAAGTGGAAACACAATAAAGGTGTGCAATCTCATGACTCTTGAATAATCTCGTAGCATAATAAATATACCTTAAGGTTCGAAGGAAGTTAAAAAACAAGCCGAATGTAAAATGTTGTACAGTAGAGGAGTAGAGTATTAAAATCGTAGAAAAACACGATTCTGAATGATACCAATCTCAGTTTGTGAATCTGTTAAGTTATGTTGCAATATAACAATTAATATATTATTATATGATAATGGATAAATTAAGCGCCTCCGAATAATAAAAGCGCGCTCAGGCTCTCAAACATTGGGAAAAAGATTTCGCTTATTCGTCGCACTCGTTGGGTAAGTCTCCAAAAAATCTCAGAACGACTCTAGTTAAGTCTCGATATTTTCTTGTTAATAAGTGAACTTTTTTTACGAAAACTAAATTAATGTCTTTCAGATTCGACTGGGATATTTTAGAGACTAAAATAAATGTTTGATTTTCTTTCATCTAATAAACAGTTCTTATATAGTGAAATCATGAGTACCTTGTTTTGAAGAGGTGTAAATGTATAAATTAGATATTAAGGCCAGTGTTACATGTATACGCAGTGTACTACTCATATCATATGATGAAAAATCATGGAAATTCATAAATTTCTTCGCGCGAACATTTTACGACATGTATTTCTCATGCAGCGTGAGTGTTGACAATGAGTTTGAGCAAGAAGACGAGAAAAGCGGGAAGCGCGACGAAGAAGAAAATAAAGCAAATATGCGCCAGTATCGATCGATTGTGATATCAATTAATTATTCTATAAACTCGTGGAACGAAAGATTATAGCTTAGCAATCTGCAGTGGAAGTTAACACAATGAATGGATTGATCGCTAATGGAATGTACTCTGAGTTAAAATGTAATTAAGCATATGAAATTTGATATTACTTTATTAAAAATCCCGTGGATTATCGTTTACAAATTCAAGAAGCAGAGTACGTCCATCATGACATTCATTTGAATTACGCTGTTATGAAAGCATTTCTCGATTTTGGCATGTGTGATTATCCCCCTGTAACTACCTACTCCTTTTCTCTCCGTCAAAGTCTCAACATTTTAGACTTGCGTTTATTGTTTTTATTTTGATAGATGAATTTTACACAAGATTATATAAATATGTAATAAATATATAAACAAATAAAACTCTGCAACATTTAATTTGATCTTCTTTTAATAACTTAAAATTATTCTTTGACTTTTAGGATCATTTGTTATTATCATTATTAGTATTATTAAAGAAACCTGGGTAACTATTCAATAGAAATTTTTATATCAAATTCATCCTCCAATAATGAGAAATCTGAATACTCTACGTCAGAAGATTCGTTTGTAAGACCATTGTAAATACTGCAGTTACAATCGCTATCGTTAGCGTCATCACTATCTGTTTCGAAATAATCGAAACCTTTACGAAAAACAATGTTCCCATTTTCCGCATTCTTAGTTATAACGAAATTTTGTATACGTTTTTTTTGCTTTTCCGATTTTTTCGGAATCTGTAGCTCGCAATCGCTGTCATCTTGGTTGTCAAAGTTGATTTTACGTGGCAAAATTCCCTTCTTTTTGTAATAAAATTTTCGTGGAAAATGATCGTTAACGTCACTGTCATATTCGCTCATCGAGCAACTTCCATCTAATAATTTTGGCAAAGTTGAGAGGCTTAGTTTAGGCGTTACTAAATCAGCTACATTATAATATTTTTTTTCCGGAGTGTTAAAAAGTTTAGATGAGAAGACATCGATATCTTGATAATTTTCCAAGGTAGACTCTTCCTTATTAGTTTGAACGGCAGGACGTTTGAATGGTGTGATCAATTCGCACTTGTTTTCTCTTAACGGACTGTCGCTTGTCTTTCTTTTTTGAGCTGCGATTATTCGTAATTCAGGTTTCTTAAAAATGTCCTTTTTTAAATCATCGTTTTTGGCGTTGTCGATCTACAATAATAGTACGATTGCAGCGAAATGCATGGAATAGCAAAACTAAGCTCTGAATTATTACCTGATTTGTGGGATCGGCATTGTTTTCCGAAGTAGTAGTGAAGGAATCAGCGGAGACGGTGAGTGATCGAAAATTTTGAACGAGATTGTTGCGATTTCTTCGGGAAATTTCCTTTCGTTCTTTGCGTATACAATCCACTAAGTAGCTGACATTGTGCATTTTGCAATGATATTTGTACCTTTTTTTGAAATCTGACGATGTTACAGGTTTAACGGACTTATCAATGAATTTACTTTCCTGCAATAAGTGAAGCAAAAATTACATCAGGCGCTGCCCGCTGGTGACTGTAAAGCTACTTTACGAGTTCATATTTTAACGAATTTATCAAATTCATTATGGAACGAAAATCGTTATAATTCATAATGAATGTCAAAAACAATTTAGTAAAAGGTAACTTTTACCGAAAAGCCAGCTTGATTTTGTTCTTCTTCTCGGATAGCTTTAAATATTATTTCTTCTATTTTTACACGTTTGCGTGAATTAGTTGTCTCTTCTATTAATTCATATCCATCGTCTTCACTTTTTCTTTTTGAAGAAGTACTCATTATTGATTATACTGCACAAGACGTTTTTCTAAACGCATTTGCTTATTTATACTCTCTGTTTGCAAATTCTGGTGAGTACTTACAAAAAATGTCAACGGTTCTGCCTAGAATTATTTTTTAAATTTAATATGACAGATAGGTTTATCGTCGGTCGGTAAGTTCACGATGAAATAAATATAGCATCGGTTTGAGCGCGAATTCGTATATGTACAGTATAGTCAACGAATAATATATCTTCGTTGGTATAGTGCAATCAATATATTTCAGTATTGCTGCTCGACTCGACTGCTCGTCGGTTGCTCTGGTGTTGCTACTTCGAACATATGTGTACCTACATATATATATGCTCGAAGGTTGCTTTCAATTTTCTAACCTAGAAAATTAGAAGTCGAGAACATTTCGAGTTCAAGATTTTGTTAGCTTTGTATTCAGTTGAAAGTTCGTAATATTTGTTAAGAAGTTTGGTCGTTATGGCGGCGATTCTTCGTGTGAAACGAAAAAAGGATGATGAACCATTGGATGCCCTCCTGATATCGTGTAAACGTCAAAAAGTAGAACGTGAAGAGGACACTGTCTTAGCTCCATTAACAGCTATTGTGAAATTTGCAGGAACTGTTGAAAAGCAGGTATGTTAATTAGTGATACTAAACTAGATTTTATATGGGTTTACAATTTGGATAAATTTATTGTGATTGTAGGATGACTGCGTACTCGAACATATAACCAAAACTCTAAGCAAAGACGATCTGAAAACCAACTATAAACAGCACATTGTTGATATTACCAAGAAAACGCGAGAGAGAAAAAAGCAGGAATCTAATGAAAATCGTTACAAAATCATTAACAGTATTCGATCATTAGATACTTCATTACTAGAGGACCTCGAAGAAGATGTTGTGAATATTATTGACATAGAAGATACAAAAGCCGCAGCCAGTGATAAGGTTTGAATGGATTAAAATTACCACGTATTTACTACTATAACTAGCTAAATATGATTATTTATTTCAGAGTGACTATGTGTATGATTTGTACTATACTCAAACTAAAGAAACTATCCAAATAGAAAATCTATTGTCTGTTATACCAGTAGAGGAAGATTTAGTGTTTGAGGATTATTTCAAGGACAATGAGAATCAAAATGAAGAATCAGAAGATTCCAACTCTGAATCAAACTGGCGAAATGATTATCCAGACTCTGATCATTCAGAAAATTCGATTGGAGAAAATGATATAAGGAATGCTATGAAAAAGTTAAACGTTGATGATGATTCATCATCCGATGACAATGAATTTGTATATGGACTCGATGAAGATGATGTTGAAAGATATGGATGGAAATATGCTTTCTATAAAGCAAGAATGAAAAAAGAAATTGAAGGTGATAATGAATCGAATGGAGATGATCATAGCAATATGGATGAATATGCAAGTTCTGATTCATCATCAGATTGTAATTTGAATTATGTTGATGATGATGATGATGAATAAATATAATGCAATAAGTTAGTCAATAATTTAAGAATATAATATGTAAATAGTTTTGTATGTTCAATAAAAATTAGTTTTTATATAATTACAAATAAATTTATTTACAATTTACAAAATATATATATATATACTTTACAAAATTAATATTAATTAATTTCAAACAGAGATCAGCCTTTGCCTGCATTATTTTGATATATATTTATTTATAAAAGACTCTCCATTAGCGTTATGTACTCCTTGACATCATTCACATACCTACTAAGAAATTTATGATCTTTTTTTATATTTACTATTAATTTCTTAATATCGTTTTTCCTGAAAATAAGATTTTTTATAAATACTTCTCGAGTAATAAGGAAGTAAAAGTTAAGAATGAGTTTTTACCTTACGTCTCCTAACACACACGTTATGTCTATATCATTAGGATTGATTTCATCAAAAAGTTTAAGTCTTAACATTACTTTTAAAATAATATTCGACTTTCTTGATGAAACCATAAACGTTATTCTAAAATGCATATAAAGCTATTATTTAATATACTTTATCCTAAAGAAAATATTTATAGATTAAAAATTACCTATCGATATCCATTGTTGTTAAATTGAAAACGCTGAGACGTTCCAAATCAAACATGAAGTTCATAAAAAATTTTACTTCTTTTGATATGTATTGCAACATAGGTAAGATATCTTCATAAGTTGTAAATTTATTTATCATTTCTTCAGGATTCAATTTTAACAATAATAGTCTATGAATTATTTTTAATAAAACATTTGTAGAAATAGCTGAAAAAAATTTAGTATTTGTACATTTATACATTTCTCATTTGTATTAAACACTTTCATTTTATTCATATCAAATACTAAAGACATTAAAACTAAGTTACCAGAAATGGCTGAAATGAATTCAATTTTTTCAACATCCCTAATGCAATTCATTGTTTCCGTTTCTTTTAATCTGATAATAACAACAAGTGATCTTGATATAAAATCTATTGTTATTAAATTTGACTTGATCGTTCGAATCATCCAAATACAATCATCCCTAAAAAATATAAATGTATATACAGAGTATACATTTAGAAAATTAAACTTTAATAGATTTATATGGCTTTCATAACAAATTTTACCTTGTATGCTCAGTTTCCAGATTCTGTGTTAACTTTAAAAATGGAGAAATGGTCTCTTCTACCAAATCTTTTTTATCTTCACTATTCACTGGAGAAGGCGAAATTCTCTGTTGTTCTGAAGACAAAATATCATTGCTTGTATTGCTGAAGGAATGATTTGAGTTACGGCTTGACAGTCGTTCTTCTACTTCAGAAGGTCGGCTAGTTTCTAATGTATCATTGAATGATATGTTATCACTAAGTTTTAGCTGATCAGCTAATATGTACGGCTCGTTTGAACTGCTTAAAATTGAATCCAAACGATTTTCGTTGGATAAACGTTCTAGTTGCCCAGAAAAATCTTCGTACATGCTGTCTGAATCTAAGAAGGATGGAGGTTGAATTTCATCAAGACCTTCTAAACATTTTTCTGGAAAAAGATTGATCTCAATACTTGATTCATTAATTTCTTTCGCAAACATTTTATCTTCATTTAAATTATTTAAAGTTTTGTTATTTTCATAACTTTTCTCATTTTGGGCTTGATTGCCAATTAAAATACTAGATTCTTTTGGATAAACTTGACTTTTATCCACAACATATGATTTATTCTTCTCAATGCAGCTTTCTATATTTTTTTCAACATTATTAGATTTGTTTGACATCGATTTATTAGATACTGTTATTGTGGTCTTTTCATTTATAATAAGAGGATAAGTCAATTTTGTTTTAAATCCCATAGTTGCTATTAACACGTCAGTGTTATCTGATGGCAACCTAGTTAAACTATTTTCCATAGATACAGCATAATTTTGATTTTCATTGTTATTTACAGAACTAGACAAAGTAGTCTTATTAGATTCTTTGTATAAAGTTAATGGAGAAGTTGTTAACTCCGCAGTTGTATCATGATAAATTTGAGGCCTACTATTTGCTATTTTTGCAGGTTCTATAGATGAGGAGAAAACTTCGCTATTTCGCTCTTTTTCTAATAATATTTTTAAACTATCTGTTTCAGTATTCACGTCCATATTCATAATAGAAGCTGTGACTGACTTATTGTAATAGTTTTCTGAAGGTGCATCCATCTCATTTGTATTAAACACTTTCATTGTTCCTCCTCTTCGGATTTGCGTAGAATTCGACTCTTTCATACTATTACTGATAGACATACTTACATTTCTTTCTGTATTACATTGATTCGGAATTCGGAACATGGGATTTTTTTCTAAAGAGTTTCGCAAAACATTTACATCATTACATGAAGGAATAAAATTTGTCTGCGTATTTATACTTTCATCTCTGGAATATTTTTGTGTAGGCAAATTCATAGATGCACAAAGACTATTTAATTCATCAGAGGTAATCCTATGAAAACTTTCATCTCTTATACTAAATTTATCAGTAATTTTATAATTACTGTTTTTGTGAAAGTTGTTAGATATATCCATAGAATTTTGCATTGTATTAACGTTCCTCGATAAAGTATCAAAATCATTCTGATTGAACATTTTTTGATTGTTACAAGTATTAGAAAAAGTCGGTGGTATCTCTGTGAATTCCATTGTAGCATCGTGAAAAACTTTAGTGGCATCATTTAAATATCCATTATTTTCACATGCATTAGTATGGGCTTGTATAACATTCGGTACTGTAGAAATTTGTGACGTAAACTCCAATGAAGTACTGGGGAAAATATCATCTGGAATATTGCTATGCTGTGTATTGCACTGAGTTTCGTTGTTGCGTATACCCAAGAATGCAGGAGCTAATTGATTATTCTGCAAACTAGGCAATGGCAGACACTTTTCTGCTACATTTTCTGCAGTATCCATGGACTTTTTTAACAAGGATTCTATTTTATTGCCGTTGAAATTTAATTTTAACAACTCATTAGATTCATAGGCTGTTGAACGCGCTGAAATAGCTTCTGTTATCTCCATAGACATATTGTGAAAAACTTCCGTTTTTTCATTAGTTATATCATTTCGAATGCAAAATTCATTCATCTTAGTCCTGTCAATTTCTTTAACAGGAATTGATTCTGATATATCCACTGATCTTTTAATAAAAACTACCTCTGTACCATCCATATTTTGCTCATGCTGTGATATTTTTGCGAGCAAAGGAATGTTTGGTGAACTTCTTTTACATTCATTTGTGGGTTCAGAATCTGATTGTCTGCATCGCTTGTTTGATTTCTTATGTATTTCGTTTGCATTCTCTACGAATTCGCAACTACTATTGTAACTGGGTATTGTTTTTAAAGTTTGAATGTTCCCTTTTTCTTTTTCTGTTTCAGAAAAAATTTGTTCTTGATAGTTACTAGGACCGTCAATGGATTGTTCGGTTGGTATAATTTCTGAAACTTCTACCAATGCATTCGAGAATATTCTAGTTTTGTTTTGCATCTGTTGATTGTTATTGTTAGGAATTTTTCCTAGGTCAATATTTGATGGTATTGTAGAGAATACCGAATTCTCTTCTGGCATCTCCATTGATAAATTTATATCTGTTTTTATTTGCTCTAATTCAGCACCACCTAATACGACTTTAACAGGATCAACAAATTTACTGCGAATCGCAAGAGTTTCTGTAATTTCCACTGATTTGTCAGCAAATATCTTGGTTTTATTTACATTTTGATTATTTGTTTGTAAAGATAATGTGGAATTTACTGCTTGATTTGGTATGAGTTCTGTAATTTCCATAGAGTTGTTCATAGAAACTTTCGTTTCTTTTTCAGATGCTATACCTGCTTGTGTTCCTAGATTAGTAAAAAATTGCTTATTACAAATGGTTTCTGTAATTTCCATTGAGTGATTAGTAAAAAATTTAGTGTTTTCTTTTGCCATTTGATTATTAACGCGGTTATGAAAATGAATACCTTGTGTTGTTTCCATACAAGAATAATTTGAAAAAATGTTGGATTTTTCTGTTATTATTGAATGAGTAAATGGTTTTTTAGTGTTGAAAATTTTATGACTATAATTAAAATTATTACCTGGAACTGCTTCTGTTACATCCATAGAACAATTTAAGAAAAATTTAGTCTTCTCTCGTGATGACGAGTTATTCAACGGTTGTGTATTATCGTCTAATTTGGGAGCGTTGTATAACATTGCAACGGCTTCTGTCATCTCCATAGAATTATTTTGGAATATTTTAGTTTTCTCTTGTGATGTCATATTATTCAATCGTTGCGTTTTAGCATTCAATTTATTAATGTCATTTAAAACTGGAACTGCTTCGGTCATCTCCATAGAAGTGTTCTGGAATATTTTAGTTTTCTCTGGCAATGATGCATTATTTAATTGTTGTGATGGTTCTTTGACATCCAATTCACTAATACTATTTATAATTGGAACTGCTTCTGTCATCTCCATAGAATTATTCTGGAATATTTTAGTTTTCTCTGGTAATGTTGCATTATTACTCAATTGTTGTGATGGTTTTTTGACATCCAGTTGACAAACTTTATTTATCATTGGAACTGCTTCTGTAATCTCCATAGAATTATTCTGGAATATTTTAGTTTTCTCTGGTAATGTTGTATTATTACTCAATAGTTGTGATGGTTCTCTGGCATTCAATTGACGAATTTTACTTAAAATTGGAACTGCTTCTGTCATCTCCATGGAATTGTCTTGGAATATTTCAGATTTCTCTTGTGATGTCATATTATTCAATGGTTGCGTTTTGTCATTCAATTTATTCATGTTATTTAAAATGGGAACAGTTTCTGTCATCTCCATAGAGGTGTTCTGGAATATTTTAGTTTTCTCTGGAAATGATGCATTATTCAATTGTTGTAATGGTTCTTTGACATCCAGTTGACAAGCTTTATTTATAATTGGAACTGCTTCTGTCATCTCCATAGAATTATTCTGGAATATTTTAGTTTTCTCTGGTAATGTTGCATTATTACTCAATAGTTGTGATGGCTCTATGGCATCCAATTGACGAACTTTACTTAAAATTGGAACTGCTTCTGTAATCTCCATAGAATTATTCTGGAATATTTTAGTTTTCTCTGGTAATGTTGCATTATTACTCAATAGTTGTGATGGCTCTATGGCATCCAATTGACGAACTTTACTTAAAATTGGAACTGCTTCTGTCATCTCCATAGAATTGTTCTGAAATATTTTAGTTCTCTCTTGTGATGTCATGTTGTTTAATGGGTGTATCTTGTCGTCAAATTTATGCAATTTATTTAAAACTGGAACGGCTTCTGTCATCTCCATAGAATTATTCTGAAATATTTTAGTTTTCTCTGGTAATAATGTGCTAGTGAATTGTTGTGATGGTTCTTTGACATCTAGTTCAGAAACTTTATTTACTATTGGAACTGCTTCTGTCATCTCCATAGAATTATTCTGAAATATTTTAGTTTTTTCTTGTGATGCTGTTTTATTTAATGGTTGTAATGGTTCTTTGACATCTGATTGATGAATTTGATCTAATATTGGAACTGTTTCCGTCATCTCCATAGAATTATTCTGAAATATTTTAGTTTTTTCTTGTGATGCTGTTTTATTCAATGGTTTTAATGGTTCATTGACATCTGATCGATGAATTTGATCTAATATTGGAACTGCTTCTGTCATCTCCATAGAATTATTCTGAAATATTTTAGTTTTTTCTTGTGATGCTGTTTTATTCAATGGTTGTAATGGTTCTTTGACATCTGATTGATGAATTTGATCTAATATTGGAACTGCTTCTGTCATCTCCATAGAATTATTCTGATATATTTTAGTTTTCTCTTGTGATATTGTGTTGTTCAATGATTGTGTCTTGTCGTCAAATTTAGGAATATTATTCACACTTGGTATTACTTCTTTTAAAGGAGCATTTGATTCCAAATTTCTTTCTATTTGTCGAATCTGATCAAAAATAGATACTACATTCGTCTTTTCCATAGAATTTTGAAGAAGATTTTTAGTTTTGCCTTGTATTGTTATGTTAGTTTCTTGATAATCATCAACATTTTCTGTATTTTTATCATTCTGAATAGTATATGGCACAGCCATACTAAATTTCGTGGTTTTAATTGAATTTTTTGTTCTGTCATCATTTTGGCATCTACTGGTATTTATCCACGTTGAACTTGGTAGTACTGAAGTGAATTCCATAGCTACAGTATTTGAACAATCAATTTCACTTTTAGAAGATTCAGCATGGGGGATTTTCGAGTTTATTGGATTAACTGATTTCTTTGCTAACCCACTACTCAACAACGTAGAAATGGATTGTGTTAGATCAGTAGAATTACTTGCCGATTCATTTTTATCACTCAACTGATTTTTTAAATTTTGGAATAAAATTGGTGGCAGGTTTTGTGAAATTTCTATAGACATGTTTTTATCACAAGTTTTTGAGTCAGATACATTATTAATATCACTATTAATATGTCTTTGATATGGAACAATGTCTGATGGTATATAGTTTGTCATGTCCATGCCATCATCACAATAGATAGTTGCGTTTTCACAATCGCTTCTATTATTAAAATCTTCTATGTTTGTTTCGTCCATTTCGATATTACATTGGGACAAATTTTCATTTTCCATTTCAGCACTTTGCAGAACCTCTTTACAATTAAGTTCATCATTTTTCAAAAATAATTGCACTGGAAAATTTTCCTTGTCATAGCATGGCACGCTTATTATAACTGGATCATCATTGCTACTGTTTTTTGTACTGCTTAAATCATGCTCTTCGTAAGTATCATCCCAAACTGTTCCTTGTTCAGCTTCATTACAAAATTCTCTAAATTTTGGTTTAACATGAAACAATGAAGAACATTATAATGAGTAGTCAACCAAAGTTAAAACAATTGTACATTAAAAGATCTTGTACCTTATCCGCTTATTTTTTGCAAAACTAACTCTTCTTTTAAGTTTTATTGTAGGCGAGTTTTCCGAAGAAGATGGATTCGCAGCCACACACTGAAGAGGCTGCCTTTGCTTTGGTGCTTTCAGTATCTAAAATATCAATTTTCAATGATTTAAGGCCGGAAACCATAGAGCATTTTAAAATTGAAAAGTTATAAAATAAACATGAAAAACTGTGTCATTAAACTATCTTAGTTTAACACTCACCGAAGACTGTCGTGAAACACTTTCTTGTTTCTCCCTAAAAAATAAATGACAGATTAGTAAATGCATTTCCAAACAACAATCACACAACACTAAGTACAGGTTACATGTAGAATCTGATATTTAGAATCAAAACAAATACATTTTCTAGGTTATTTCCCACTAACAAACACACAGTAAGCAGAAGTAGATGCTCGTGACAAAATTTATACTAACATTATTTTTAACAGTCATTAATTCTTCTTTAACTTTGACATTTACAACGCTTAAACCACGCGAAAATTCAAATTTAAGAACTGACAACCTCTGGAAAACCATAAGAATGGTCGCCCCGAAGTAACATGGCGTCGTCGTCGCGCCATCTTAAATAACGAACTCGACGTCTAGCGACATCTACGATTCGGTTGGTAAACATTGCGAACTGTATTGCCGACGTTCAATCGGTAAAGCTGCAATGTCAATTTATATATTTTTAAAATGTTTCATGTGTAATCGAAGATTTTTATGTATATGTTTAATGAATCGCTGTAGCAAGCAAAATGTATCCGATTCGTATAAATGAGAGTTGGTAAAAAAAACTGCGCCTTGAGAAGAGCGATTGGAAACGCAATTATTACATTTTTACGCAATTGTACGCGGGTTATTGCTGTTCAAGATTTTTTAACGCGCAATACAACGAAGTTTTTCTCACTTTTATGTTAAGATCGAGTGAGGAGCTCACGCTCGAAAAACTTCATTACAATACCCGAAGTTATACCGTAGGAAAAAAGAAAATTCACTGTTTGATCTGGTAAACGTGTAAATAACTATTATTAAATATTCAATTTTAAATGATAATGCACATAGCAGCAGAAAATATCATTATTATATTTTGAAATTATAAATATCTATTTTAGAACACATCACGAGAACAAATTTTCGCTCAATTTAATTTTTCTGCAATGAATAATGGAAAATTGGTGAAAATCTCTCAAAAAGAAATTTTTTATATTATGCGCATACATACGACCAATTCTCCTAAAAAAATGCACTTTTCGGGGGTCCAGAAATCGAAAACATTTTTTTAAAGCTAGAGGTTTCGGACCGATGAGACTTTTTTCTGTAAGTTGAAAGATAGTCAAAAATGCAGAGGAACATATGGAAAACATGAAGCATGAGAATTTAACATGGAGAGGTATATGGAGAAAACAAGAAAATCGGCTATTCGGATTTTTATTTATTATTATTTTTTTTTAATGGACATAACTTTTGATCAGAGCATCGAATCTGGGCACATTTTTTAAAAATTAAAGCTCTTTTGTTGTACTTTATTGTAGTGTAATTTAAAATTTTATTTGTGCCTCGAAAACATTTGTAGTTGTTATTATTCCAATACTTCGACGCATTAATTTTTTGTAAGAAAAAGCGTAAAATGGCTTGAAAATATGGTTATTACTAACTTTCTCCATGTTCCCCTGCACTTTTGATTGTCTTTCAGCTTACAGTTGTTACATCGGTCCAAAACCCCTAGCTTTAGAAAAAAATTTCGATTTCTGGACTCCCGAAACGTGCATTTTTCTTAAGAATTGGTCATATACGTAACGAAAAGTTTACCAAGCGATTTTCTGATTTTCAAATGCCAATTCTTTTGTTCGAATCTTTCGCAATCGAGTAGGAAAAACTTTTTCATTGACAGTGTTCCAAATATGAAATTCGTGGTTCCGATAGCAGCAATTCTTCGAAAATCTCTCAAAAAAAAAGAATCAAAAAGAGAGAAATTGAGACTTTACCGAAAAAAGGGTATTATGGATCACAAATGAAAATCCTCTCACAATCCGCTATTTATAAGTGAACAAAATCCGTATAATCCTGATTGTTCGGTCGCTCGCAAAAAGTCGATTAAAACTTCGAATTTCCAGTCGCAAACGCAGCCAGCAGACAAAAAGAAAAGCTCATGCATAAAAGTAATAGAACAAAAATTATAAAAGAAATACACACGCATTGTGATATATATCAAGCTTACTTTAGCGTTTGCGCTAAAACGTAAAAACTTCAAGCTTCATAAAACTGAACAGTCCATCTCTCCATTTTCCCGTCACTGTTCACGATATCAAAGCCTTCGTTTCCCCCCCCCCCCCTCGCCCCCGCCAACTTACGGCGGGAAATTTGAATGCTTAATTGTCTTCAGGCGCCATTTCGCAATATTCGCGACGTGCAAAGCCTCAAAGTCCGTATATGACCAATTCTCCTAGAAAAATGCACTATTCGGGAGTCCAGAAATCGACAATTTTTTTTTTTACGCTAGAGGTTTCGGACCGATCAGACTTTCTTCTGTTAGCTGATAGGTAGTCAAAAATGCAGAAGAACATGGGAAACACGGAACATAAGAATTTAACATGGGGAGGTATACGGAAAAAAAAGAAAATCGGCTATTCAGATTTTTCTTTACTTTTTTTTTGTCAAACGGACATAACTTTTGATCAGAGCATCAAATCTGGGCATATTTTTTTTTAAATTGAAGCTCTTTTGTTGTACTTTAAATTGAAGCTTTTTTGTTGTACAAATTACACATTGTAAACATTCGTAGTTGTCATTATTCAATTATTTCGACGTATTAATTTATTGAAAAAAAAAAACGTAAAATTGCTCAGAAATATGGTTACTAGTAACTTTTTCCGTGTTCCTCTGCACTTTTGACTATGTTTTGGCTTACAGAAGAAAGTCTCATCGGTACGAAACCTCTAGCTTTAAAAATAAAATTTCGATTTCTGGACCCCCGAAAAATGCATTTTTCTACGAGAATTGGTTGTGTATGCATCGGTCGTGCGCGCGACTGTCCGTCATAGTTGTTCTCCTCAAAAGTCGAAGCAGAATCCAACTGGAAGCCGCAAACTTTTGCGTGTGCATGTGTAGATGATGCACATAGGTGCGTATTGCACACATATATAGACACGAGGTCTAGAGGAGAAAGCGAGATAAAGAGGCAGTAGTGCAGCGCGCAGGAGCCTCGTTTCGCTCATGCACACTCCCCGCGCGAGAGAGGTGCTCACACGCGGCGACAGCCGACGAAATTGCAGTCTCTATCTCTTCGCGCGCGACGAAATGACGCTGGATTATATATATACATGTATAGACGGCTTTAAGAGAATTGTATAAAGAGAAATGTATATTAGGTGTATATATATTACAGTACAAGAGAGAAAGAGAGAGAGAGAGAGAGAGAGAGAGACGCTAGAAATTTTCGTCGAAGCGAAAAACAATAACGGAGTCATTTCATTTCACACTCTATCTATTTATCTATATACGATACTACGTATACCTATTACCTATATAAGTATATACACACACACACATGAAGCACAAAGCGCGCAAGGGGGTGCGTAGAAGACGGCAAAGACGTTCGGGGCAGCTCTTCTCTCGGAAGAATATAGCGGCACACGTCGCACGGCGTGTGTCTAATACCGAAAGCTCGACGGATGGAAGACTCTGCTCTGGCTGTATAGTATATGTGCGCGTGTATATATTGGCGGACGCCGTTAAGCCCTCGCGTTGATCCCTCATATACAGGCACCCCATTTCGGAGCCGATGCGCCGCCGCGTGCACCGCTTCCGCACCTGTTTGCACACGGCTTACGCGCGCATCTCGTATTATCTGAAAACTCTTACTTCAGTTTTCCATCCTTCATGTTTTATATGCATAATATGCAGTAATCAACTTTACGCTACATGCATGTATATCTTAAAGTGCGCTGCACTCGGCGCTTTGCCGCGCGCCGCGTGCCGCCGCATCAGAGGCGCGACTTGATCGAAACTTGCATGAAAAAACGGAATATATAAGTGCATGCGGACGACGACGCAGAGAGCTTGCGTTAAAATAAAAAGGGAAAGTCACTGATAGGCAGAGCGCGAGAGGAAGAGAGAGAAAGCAAAAAGAAAGGTAAATAATATATAGAAGAGAAGCTCGCTCTTTACGAGGCATTGTGTAAAAGCGCGCCTGCTATATCGCTCTACGTGTACGTGTGTGTGTGTCTCTGTGTGTGTGTGTGTGTGTGTGTGTAGTCCTCCCCCTGCGCTTCCCCTCGCCTCCCTATTGACGGGAGTTTTAATAAAACTACCCCCACCAGCGGCAGCTAGAGAGAGAGACAGAGAGAACAAGAGTCTACCCGGCCGGCTAAACGTCGCAGGGGCGGAAAAGCTGCCGCTGCCGAGGGTAGGGACTCGCAAGATATTGGGCCAAGCAGAGAGTGAGAGAGAGAGAGAGAGAGAGAGAGAGAGAGAGAGATCGTAAGAACCCGAGAGATCTCCTCGTAAGACGGGAAAATGAAAGAAAAATGGCGAGAGAAGGGGGTCTATAACAAAGCTACCGGGAATAAAAAAAAGACTTGCCGTTTTCATCTTCAGCTCTCTCTTTCTCTCTCTGCATACACACCCTCCGGGCGCGTATTACTGTACATACCTCCCACAGATTTTTCGACTTTGGCGCACACACGCGAAACAAAGGCGATCGACTCCTCGCTAAATGTTTTCATCGCCCATATAAGAGACTAGAGAGAGAAGAGCAGATGCCGATCGAGTGGCAAGGGCAAACAGAGAACGAATCTCCTGAATGGCCACGTCGGATGCATACAAGCGCAGCACTCGTCCTCGTTGCAAACGGGAAAGGGGGTGGGGGGGGGATTTTACGCCGAAGCGATAATCGCCTGTATCGCGTGTCAGTCCGAAGCTTTCGCGTATAAGAGAGAGAGAGAGAGAGAGAGAGAGAGAGAGAGAGAGAGAGAGAGAGAGAGAAGTGGCAGGAAGAAAAAGGAAAAGTCGCTGTCTCTGTCTCTCTGCGCCGGGGAGGAAAAAAAGGAGAGACAGAGCGGATCGATCGTCGGGTGTTTTTGGGGGTAGAAAAGCGCAAGCTGACGCGCTTTACCCTCCAGGACTCGAGTCGTCATCTTGGAGCGTCCAAATGTTGCCGGCCGCGATATTGTAACGGGCTGTGCAGCCGGTGTCAGCTGCGCTGCTGCTGCTGCTGCTGCTGCTGCTGCTCTCCTTTCTTTTTCGCCTCTCACTGCCTTGGCCCTCGTGTGCTTTTGCGTTGCACGTATAACGTATTAGAGTCGAGATTCGCGTATCGCGTCGACCCTGTCTTCTCTGCATACGCATACGTATGCGTATAAGTGTACACGCAAACGTTTTTCCTTTGTAAGCAAACGACTCGGTTTTTCCCTTCTCGTAAAGAGGACTGCGTCGAAATTTAGAGTCGAGGCGAATTTCATCTCTCTCTTTCTCTTTCTCTCGTGTCTATTCCTTGATCGCGTGGCGCAGCTGCGTAACTTCGTTTGCGCGCTCTACGAGACGCAGTTCGTAAATTTCGATTGGTTACGATATCGAGAGGCTGTTTATAACATTTCGCGTTGGACAGAATAGAAATAGCGCAATAATTGTTGCGAGCTCGCGCGAATTGACATTCGAATTTAATTAAACTTTATCGAACGCGCGGCGGGCCGTCAATACAGCGACAGATAACACTGGTTTATATATATTGCCCTGTTTCACAAAGGGATAACGAAGTATCTGCGTCGAGAGGTTCAAGCTGCACACACATTCTTATCGGTCGGCTCGACTTGAACAGCGCACAAATAGCAGGTGAATTTTTCGATCGAAAAAAACAAATTTGTGCGCGAGAAGTGAACAAAAAATTCGTATTTCGCGCCGAAATAATTCGATTATGCTATTCGTAGACGCAAGTATTTCGTCCGTGCTACTCATCATCGAGCGAATCAGTTACTTTTCGTCCACTTTTCAATCAAGCCAACCCCAATCCAACCCCCGTTCAGTCAAATCCTCTGTTAAAAAAAAGGTGAAAAAGAAGGAAGTTTCCTCGGAGTAGGCCCTGTTAAGTTCGCCGCAAAGCGACGTGCAAGCACATTACTTTACTTTGACCAATACACTCGCGCCCGACTCGAAAGATCAGCCGAAGCTTCCCGTCTTCGATGAGCCGACGGCGGAGGCTAACAGCGCTGACGCTGCGGCACTTTCTGCCCGAGATCCAGGGACCTTCGCTCAGAGCGATTTGAGAGTCACTGACGAGAGAGACTCCCGTACGTAGCTCCGCGGTGGCACTCGAGGGAACCTCCGCTTTACACGTGCGCTTCGTCGCTCTTATATACAAACGGCGAGCGATTCTTGCCGCTCGTGGGTACGGGGTCACGGGTTTCGGGAGAGCGACGCCTGTCGGCGAGCGGAGGTAGCTTTTTTCGAGATTGAAAATTCATGGGGATTGCTTCGTTTTTATGTTGGAGAGAAAGTAGGGGTTTGAAAGTGAGTCTTAAAAAGTGTATAGGAATGCGTAGTATGTTTTTCTTGTCAATGAAGCAGTTTTCAATTCACCTTGATTTGTCGAATGTTCAAATCGGAACTTTAAAGGTGTTACCTATAAATTGTTGCAAGTTTTCAAAACTTATTTTTTTTTCAAAATTACCATTTATTCATTTTCTTCAATTCATATTAAATATATAGATAGACATTTCAATAAATGGTTTCATATTCTTTTAATCTAATTTTTTTTTTAATAAAAAAAGTACTCATTTGTCTACAGCTACACACCACACAAATATATGTACGTAAACTTAATTATTCATAAGCCAACGTAAAGCGTACTAAGCGGAAATAGCCGAGCTTCAACCCGATACTGCATAACAATGACGTCGAAGTGACGGTAAATCAGAAAAGTAGGCGTAGCACCTCATTACGAATGCATACCCAAGGCAAAAGCCACAGAACGATTAAGGCCATTAAAAGCAAACTTTCGCAACATCTCTCTCTTTCTCTCTCACTCTCTCTCTCTCTCTCTCTCTCTCTCTCTCTCTCTCGCTCACTCCTCTCGGCTACTTAATCCCTGCATACATATACCTATATACGTATAATATAATATACAGTAAAGCGAGCGCGCGTCGGGCACGCGCGCGGCGCCAGTCTATGAAAATTCATCACCGTCGGGGCCGTGTCTATATATATATATATATATATATATATATATATACATCCACGGGCTCTCCTATGTGTGAAAATCAAATAATAAATATCCAACTCATAGACTCTCGCTGTAATCCCGGCGGGTAGAAAAGTAGCTGTAAGCGCGGGCCTTTTATTATATTCGACGATCGGCGTCGGCGGGAGCTAAGCCGTGAATTCGACGATGTTTGCCCGTAGCAGATATTAACTGTATCCCAGCGGATGCGGCACCGGGTTCTGGATATTATGATCGTCCTTCAGGCACAATTAGTAATCCCCGACACGCGACCCGGTCACGTGTCGACGTCTATAGTCGCGCTGTGTATAGCTATAGAGCAACCACCACCCCCCCCCTCCCGACACCCCGTCCCACCCCTGACTGAGATCAAGACTTATAGATGTACATATATACGGCGCCGGACGTTTTTCCTCCCACATTTTGGGGATGAGAACCTGCGGCGGATTGACACCTCCCACGCCTCGATCGAGCCTACCGTTTACAACTTCATTTCTGTATATTTTTATATGTGTACGTGAAATGAAATTCCCAGTTGTGGGAGACGCGCGTCGCCGTTTAAGCGGGCGACATAAGGTGCTGCGGTGCACTGCGGCTGTATTATGGGTGCAAGGGAGATTCACATGGGTTTGTGTGAAAAAATCTTGCGGCGTTTAGAGATTCATTGGCGATTCCGGTGCTTGGCGGTGCCGTGTCCATCCTCCAGGGATTCGGGGAGGACGATGCTTTTTTAGCGATGTGATAAAACTTTTCAACGCGGAGAGAAAATCGATAGTTGCTCTAGAGCTTTGATGTCTAAGTCATGCTGTGTTGATTTCATACAAATTTGAACAATTATTGGCCGATGATTGGAAATTGTTTTTATTTTTGCGCAAATGGCAAATAATCAATTTTTTATAGTAATGAATTGCGTATCTGTAGATTAAATGACTATATCTGTAAGGTCAATTAAAAATTCGTGCCACATATATTACAGTAGTTAAGCACCGAACTTCGAGAAATGGTTGACAAATAAATTATACGTCGAAACGGACGGCTGTGTTTCATTTTTTATATACCATTGCCTTTGCGTCAGCCACATTCTGGCGCGAAATTTGAATTTTTAATTGCCCTTATACAGCATCGTGTCACAAGAAACGGAAATCTAAGTCTCATCAAATCTTTACGCGACACTCGAACACAAGCTATATTTAATTCCCACCGTGCTCGATCTCTCGCAACCCGCATATTATGTTTACCCAAATCCAACGTCAAGCGATCGCCGCACAAATCCGCGTGTACGCAACTCCACAACCCCCCCCCCCCCTAAAAGAAAATATTTCCATCCGCATCACCTCGGTCTCTCTCTCTTCATATTTTTTCCCAGAAAAAGTTGTGATTTTTGCGCGAAACTCGCGACTATTTGCCAAGTCGCTTTCCCATAGGGCTCACTCGATGAGCTATACGCAGCGTTGGCCGCACGTGAGCTCTGACAATATGATAAGCCCGTGTGTGCGAGATCTCTTCCTCCTGACTTCCATACCACCCCCGTCCGTAAGTACACACACTCGTATATATAGATATATATATATATGCGTATATATACACACACGGTCCGCTTACGAGGCAGGCTCCATTCAAGCAGTTCTCTCTCTCGCTCTCGCTCTCTGACGTGTGTCGGGTCTCTCTCATCCCCCCCGTCGAGAGAGACACTGCACACGGGCAAAATTGACCCTCTATCCCACACATGCATACGCACACACACATAGGCGGGCGCACAGAGTCGCCGCGGGCGAGGACATGCTTCTGTAAATATTCGCCGATGTATATTGTTCTCGGCTGGCATATATATATATAGAGCGTGTGTACTGTACTGTGTGCGCCGACGAGGAGCGAGTCTTATATGTGGGAAACGATGCGCTTTTCCGATTTTCGCGCAGTCGGACACACGCGAGAGCTCTATCGTTTCCACGGGCTACGTATATATGCCGAGATTTTTATGTGGAAAACTCGCCGCGGGAGCCTCATGCATAGCGATGAAAATTCATCGTCCCATGTATCCATATACGACGACACGCGTATACGTATACGCACGACGATATATCGTGAGAAGAATCTCGAGTGGATTGTATACGTATCGCGAAGCGTTTAATAAAAATAAAACGACACCCCCGGAGCGCACCTATATAGGTGCAATCGAGCTTTTTATCTCCGACGTCTGTACATGCGGCGTAGGCTCATCCGAGCGATATCTATCGCGCGAGGCCGCGTGCGCCGACACGTGCGGGCCTAAGCGCGCGGAAAATCAGCCGCTTTGAAGTGCAGCACTGCGCCCGTGTATATACTTATATATTCGATGTTGATCGCCGTCTAACGCTCACCTTTATAGCTGGTCGTCGGCTCGTGCGCAGCGTGCACCGAGTGCCGCTCTGGTTATTCACCCTGTGTACACTCGGTGCATTGGCTGATATTTGGATTTCGAAGTGATTAGCCGCGGGGACGGCTGTACCTCCGTGTGCGTATATATGCACGGGTGTCCAGGAAGGTCATTCTCAAAGAGAAAAAGCTCGCGTGCATGGCAGATCGTAGGGTATGCTTTTTTTCGGAGCAAAAACGACTCGAAAGACGAGAAATAATTAAAAAACGAGAATTCATAGACTTTTTTTTTCTCGAAAACTGTGGACTTTTAAAAATATTTCATTAGAACGAAAATGTCTTAAAATGCATCAAAGAATACTCTTAAATGTTTTCAGATTTTTGACGGCGTTTTCCGAAATTTCGATTTTTTTTTTTTTTTTGGATTTTCGAAAAATCAAAAATTGTACCGGATTAATCTGAAAAAATTTCAGAGCATTCTTTCATGAGCACAAGGACATTTTCGCTCTAATGACATTTTTATAAAAGTCCATAGTTTTCGAGATAAAAATCTAGTGGTTTTTGCTCCAGAAAAAAGTATACCCTACGATCGGCCATGCACACGAGCTTATTTTCTTTCAGAATGACCCAAGGAACGAGAAAAAACAGGTCTGGTAGGTGTGCCTTCAAGAAAATTTTTTGCAACTTTTTCGTTGTTTCCGAAATTTCCTGGACATACTCATAATATATACGGGTGTCCAGTCGGTGGGGCGAGTGTATATAGCTTTTTGAGAGATAGAGCGGTCAGTTTAGAGCCTCTAAACCAATATTTTTTTAAGGCTTCTTTAGAAGACAGATTTTTCTGTCCCCGAGTCCCGTTCTCAACTCACCCAAAATTTTGTACGGAGCGCTAGCAGTATAGTCCGATTACGAAATTCGCTGCCGCTCGATAAATTAAGTGCAAGAATTAACTTTAATTTTTCTGATTGTTGTAAATTATTATGATTATCATTATTATTATCATTACTATCATTATCATTATTATTATTATTATTATTATTATTATTATTATTATTATTATTATTATTATTATTATTATTATTATTATTATTATTATAAGGAAAAAATTTGGAAAAAGTTTTGAATAGATCCACATCCTGGATTTTTGTTTTTTTCGTATACAAATCAGTTCTCATGATATACGCACGGCTGCGGGCCTGCGATTGGACTTATTTAGCGAACAACATTGCATCTCAGCGACATGAAGAGCTCAGCAGCGCAAGACTCTCCACTCGACATCATCCCCCTCTGCTTTCGATATCGGCAAAGTTTCGAGCAACCTCTCGGAGAATTCCTTTCGAATAGCTGCTTGTTACTTTTGAAACTCGAAGCCTACAGTCGTATTGCCTTTCTCTCTCTCTCTCTCTCTCTCTCTCTCTCTCTTTCTCGGTATCTCGCAGTACTTTAATTAAAACTATCAAATATCTCGTATCATTCTAACGACGTCTTGCGCTTTTGACTCTCTCCGGCCTGTAGGTCAAATTTAATTGAAGCTATATAATAAAATCCAATTGCATAAAGGGAGTTTGCGTTTCAATATCTCGGGAGAAAAACTTGAGAATTCGGTTGAGCGATAAATTATTGTATAACAAAGGGCAAAAACGTTTCATCGCCAGCTATGCACCGATATATAAGCGTAAGTATTGCAAGAACGCAAAATTTCCGCACTCTCGCTTTCACGTATTTCCCGTACTCTCCAGCTCGTATACTCCGGATAATCGCTTTCGAAATAGCCAGTGATTCTGCCAACAGCTTTTGTGCATCCCGCCGGGGGTTTAAATAAAAAAACTAAACATACAAGCGAGCGCGCACACACACAGTCAGTGCACTCGACCGCCCAGAAAGAGACGAGAGATACTCCACTCCCGACAAAGTAGTCATAACGCATTGCTGAAACGCAATCGCGCGCGTTGCCCGGCCCCTTGTTATACTCTCTCTCTCTCTCTCTCTCTCTCTCTCTTTCGCGAACGCGCTCTGCCTCCCCTTCACGCACTATATATGTACGTATACATGCGCCCACCCGCGGTATATATATATATCTATTCATCTCTCTCGGTCTTGCGCGCTTCTTCACTATATAGGTATATGTACAGCACGTGAAACGTGCTTTTCGAGACAGAGCGTGTTATTGCATTTTATACGAGAATCTCTATTGTCCTCGTGGCGCGGAAAAGGGTCGCCGGCATGATCGCGCACTGGCCCCGTCGCCGCAGTCCGGCTATCTCTGCGTGTGTTTCTGTGTATACATGTATACCTATATGTAGAACGCATTACAAACGAATAGCTGAATTCTTTACCTCTATTTTTTTTCTGCCTGATGAGATGCGCGATTCTAACCCTGACCCTAACATCCTCGTTTCCTCATTGTTTTCTAATTATAGGGGAGGAAAAACGGGGGGTTTTTTCCTTTAAATTGTCAATGATGGATGCGTGGATGACGCATGAGAAACCTGACGTGTGTAACACTGTGAAATCGAACGAAAGCGTGGCGAAAGGCAGCTGGATGCGTTTTACGATGAATCAGGTGATTTGACGCGAGAGGACGAGGAAATATCTCTTCTTGAAAAGTCGAATTTTGCGCCATAAAGCAGCAGACCGAAGAGCCAACTGATTTGGTTTGTATAATGAAGCAATAACAGCGAAATTATACGAAAGCCCATCAAGACGTGGTTGCAGTCAGTTGCACGTGAATATCTGGTTTACCATTTCACGATGTGTTCCAAGATAATGTTTATATATCCCTTCAAATGCCGTATGAATCGTGTGGTTTCCATATCGTCAATATTATTCAAATGCCAATTTTAAAAGTGAGATATGTGAAACGTCAGCCAACACCAGTGACACTATATTTTGGTGTGCTACGTAATATTGTTTTTTATACTACTTGTCACAAAACAGATCAGCAATTATTTCACCTACTATACAGAGCGCACAGATACCAAGTGGTGATCAAAAATCAAATTTCGCATAATTAAATTCTAATGTTTTCAATGCACCCGAACCCAGACCACGAATCATCCCGGACCAGCCGAAAAATTAAAAGAAAATCACGCGCAGCCTCGATACCCTTGTACACGCACACAATGGAGGCATCGCACGTGCACCTTACCCATTAGCGTAATAATTACACGGCGGCGCGCATACGCTTTGAATGAATTTTCATACGCTCGAGCGGATCTAAAGATCAGTATATAATATATATATGTATCCACTTCGCGCGCACCGCACGACTCCCTAAAAGATCATAAATTATCTGATTAAGACTATAAAGTGTCGGAGGGTAGGTATCGAACTCCCTCGCACTCTCTTTCTATTCGTGCACTGCCTGCAGCGCGGCATAAATAAAAAGACGCGCGATAGTTTGTCTCGACGCGCTATATATGTGTAATAGGGGGTACGTGACGTCCATATACATACGTCTCCTGCGCTCTATCGCGCGACGACCTTTCAGCATAATTACACGCTCGGCATTTGAGACGCGCGAGCTTTGCCTTCATAACATACAGGGCTCGTGTATACCTATAGCTATAGCGCGAAGGGGGTGCGCATAGGCTGCACCTGCGGAGCCGCATTTTTCATCCTTTGTCATTCTCCTGCTGCCCGCCTGCAGTGACTGTGTGCTCCCTCATACGTGTGTTATACACACATACACATCACTCACACACACACACACACAGTGTGAGGCGACTGCCTGCGCGACACGACTTATAGCGTAACTCGATTAGCGATGACGAATCGGCATCGCTGGCGTTTAGCAGCTTGAGCGCAAGCTCATTTTCGCGATTCGGGAATCCGGGGGGTGTGTCGCTCGGGGGGTAACGAGGGGTGAGATTTCTCTTTTCCCTTTATTTTTTTCCTTGCTCGGACGAGAGACACGGGAGACGAGCTCGAGTGTGCGCGACGATCGATTTGTTTCGCGGTGAAGATTGTTTTTCGGGCGACGAGGTTGACTTCTGTGTAAAAAATGAAATATACATTGAGAATTCGTTAATTTCTTGGCCGAAGTTGAGCAATTCTTTGGGTTGTATACGGAAAAGAACTGAGAATCGTAACGGGTAATAAGTTATTTGGAGAATGAAGAATGACAGTTAGTAAATCATGGACAAACTTTTCAAATGTTCTCAGTTTTTCTTGGATACTTTTAAAAATTTTTCTATTATTAATTTAATGAAAAATAATAATTGTGACTCTGACGACTTATATGTACAATATGCTGCGTTAATCCGATGAATTATGCAATTGCAAAAAAAATATGTATATGCCAACCAATGAGCAACAAATTACTTTTTTAAATTTAATTATTAATTTAAAAAAAACATTACGTTGCTCTTCACGAATCTCTGCAAAACGCGTACAACGGCGCAGTAAACAAATAAATATCGTTAAAATGAAACACATTGAAACAACAAAAATTAGTTTATTCGAATAAATAATCAAAAATGCTCGTCCCCACCTCTCTATCTCTCTCTCACTTTCCTCCGCCAGAATAATCCAAAGCATTCGCTCCTCTCGCTATCAAGAAGTCGTCGCGGCATCGATCCCGACATCGGACATCGGCGCACAGCATATCGCACAGCGAAAAAGCATTCTGTAGAACGCGATCGATACCCATCGCGATCCGCTGCAGCAGCAACGAGAGACACGCTAAGAAAGCTGCTGCCCCGACAGTTCACGCGCACATCCCCACCCCCCTACCTCCCCCGACCCCGTCGACGCACGTGCGTTTCTTGGGTGGACCCCCCCTGCTCGAAATACTTTGCATTGCAGCGCGTCAGGAGCTCTCTGTCTTTCCCCGCGTGATATGTGCGCACACAGCCACCCCCTCCCCCTGCCATGCCATCGGTATAGTGGTGCGCTCTCTCTCTCTATAGTCTCGCTCCTCTGTCCCGACGGTGACGGTGGCGGCGACGACGACGACGACGACGACAACGGCGCGGCATACCAAAGTTTAATGCTCAACTAGCCGTATCATCGAGGCATTGTGTTTACGGGCATAAAGAGCCCGGGCTTTTATTTGTCAAACAGGGACGCACACTCTGCCCCGTATATTGTGTGTGCGCATACGCCTAGGTATATAGAAATCCTTGCGTGGACGAATTTCACGCTTTTAGGCGGAACGCATGTGTGTACGCTGTATATACGGAGCGTCTAATTGATTTGCGAGAGACGCAGCGAGGCTCGAGAGTATCGAGCCCGGCTTTTTCCTGTTTTGGCCGAGGCTCGCTCTCGCGCGCTTTTCTTTTATTCTTCGGGGGTAGACCGAAGCTTCGGGAAATCGCGTGCGGATCGATGCGCGACTTTTTTTGTTTTTTTTTTTCGGCGCTGCACTACGCGCGCCAATTATTGCGGTCGCAACGAGACACGAGAGTTATTGCAGTTCTGTTTGTATGGATGCGAGACTGAACTAATATGTATTTACATCTAATGAAGCTTTTGAATAAATATGTAGGGATAATATGTTTCGGGGGTTGGAAGGGGGACAATTTAATTTTAATCGGAAATGGGGGAGGGTAGTTTGTAATGTATAGAATTTTGGGTCATTTTGTTTTTTATGGGGTAAATAAAGCGATTACACGGAACCGATCTTTCGTTATTGTGGATTTTACAATGTCGAGCAGGGTGCAAGCTAACATTTTATTGTAGTATTGAACTGCAGTAAAAGTGGTTTTATTCAAAATAATTTGTTTAAATCGAATACGATTTCTTCATTTTTGTGCAAATTTTTAAACTATATTCATCGAAGTGCTCGTTTGGAACAGCACTCTTTAGTCATCCTTACACTGGTGTAATAATATTTTATATCATAACTTTTAAATGAAGACATAAATTTATGCCGTATCGCAACTTTTTCTTGATTAACGATAAAAAAAATGTTTGCTCACCTCCAACTATTGAGCTCATTATTATTTCAGCTAAAAAAACGTAATGTCAGCAACTGCCGAGCATATGCTCAAATTAATATCAAAGGCGGGTCTAGTTTTAATATATTGATATTTAAAAAATTGTCCAGACAATTCAATGTAATGAGATAAATATAGTGTGTCCACGAACACATGGTTTATCGAATATAGATTATGAAGCAAGTCGCGCCAGAAACTGTGACCCTCGTTTTGCGCAACGATTATCTTATACTGATACTCGTATCTATATACGATGTACAATATTACACCTGTTGTGCAGTTTCGATCCTATTCTTTCTCTCATGTTTGTAGACCGATTAATTCGGCTTTGTATAGGAGATAAGGATAAGCACGACAAGCACTTGCAGGTGGATCCAATATTTTTTCACGTACATATCTGCGCGAGCGGCTAAGCTCGTGTTGATCTTGAGATTAAATTATTTATTTTCAGCTGGACATATATCAGTTATAAAATTATCAAAAAATCAATTAAATTAAAGACTTTCCTACAAGACAAGCGTGCAAGCATTATATTTACGTTTACCCATTAAGGCCTTTTGTCCCCTCTAGCCGAAGCTAACCTATACCAGTCTCAGCTCTTAAATTGCTTACATTTTCATACGCAAGGAAAAAGTCGCACAGCAAACGTCGCAGACGAAGCCGAAGATTCTTAAGAAACAACGCCATCTTGCCAAGCTCACCTCAGCCTCACATCCCCGCGCAGCAAAGCCTCGCCGCTCGCTCCCTCCACCTCTTCTCCCCTTGCCCACATGAACATCCCTCCAATAAGCAGAAAAGTTACCCAACAACATTCCACACGTCATCGCAAAAGATTTTTTCCTGAAAGTCGAGCCAGAGAAAAATTTCTCCTACATCACAGCAGCAGCGCGCGCACAACACATCGGCGACGACGGCATCCCACCTACAATTCCCGCCCTCGTGACCACCCCTCCCGATCGTACATCGCAAGCTCCCCCCTCCAGACGTGCGCTGCGCGCGCGCGCGCGCCGTATCATATTCCTTTCCTCTCGGAGCGAGCTTGCGACCTCTCTCTCTCTCTCTCTCTCTCTCTCTCTCTTACCCTTCCTCGGTGAGCTTTCTAAGAAAGAGATAAACTTTCCCTCCCGAGCTTTCGGCCCCGTTTCACTCCAGTTTATTCTTCTGCAATTTTTCCCCGGGCTCGAGGTATGAAGCGCTCTGCGTCTCGGGGCCGGGAAGTTTCCGGCGGCTCGGGGTCTTTGAGCTTTCGGGGAAATATTTTGAATGCGGGGGAGATGCGAGGCGAGCCTCTCGGCTGTCCAACTTTCCCGTGGATGTTGTTTATGTCGGCGAGTGTGGATCGATGCTTCGCAACGCGAGAGGAATGTCGGTGTATGTGGTGCGGATATAGGCCTGTGGCTGGATTTGCACAAGGTTAAAGGGACGAGTTCTCTATTATACTATTTGTAATGAGTTATAGGAATATATAGAACAAGCATTGAAATAATTTTTTTCCGCCAAATTAGAGGAGAATATGAGTCATCGGTGAATGACATGAAAAATTTTGATTTATGCTGTGCAGCAGGTACGACAAGTCGTCGAGGAGGAAAGGAATTTTCTTTAGCGTTTCATTGTTGCAGGTAGAGCTGATTGATATTGAAGACAGAAGGCAAATAAATTGCAATTTTTCAGGCTGCGATCACAGAGCTGAATAACCTTCAGCTTCTCAAAAACAAGCGTAACAAAAATCAAGTAAATAAGTGAAAAAGGCAATTTCTGTTAAGTCCTTGATAACAAAACGTGCGATCAAAAAACAGTACAATATTTACCAACACTTATGTAAGATGCTGCATACATTTAAAAATGTACCTCATTAATATATCATAAGATTTTCTGAAAAGACTATGAGAGTTATTAGAACGAAAAATAATTATACTATATACCGAAATGAATTTATAAAAAAATCAAAAAATATTAAATATTATTCAAAATTTGATTTTGAAATGTTTATATTTTATGATTATTGAAGCGTATTTTTACATTGTAATAGTACCTATAATTTCAATAAAGCAAGAAGACTTAGATAGGTCTAGAAACAATAAATTTTCAATCCAATATTTCGAGTAATTAACTGATGATCTGAATATACAAAATATAGCAGATAACAAACAACTAATTTTGTTTTTAAGAATTAAAAACTAAATCATCCGGCACCATTGTATGCGATTATCCATTTGAAGAAGTTTTAAGCTAACAAATAATATCTAGACAGATCTGATACATTTTCCAGAATGTATCACTGGAATAAAAATTTAAAATTATGTAAATGACATTCTACAAGGCATATGTAACCTTTAAATTTCGTAAGATCATGTAGGATAGTTACAGAAAACATAAAAATTATAGCCTTTTTGTAAGAATTTGAACTATACGAATTGATTTGCAATACTTTCAGAAAAATGAAATATATTTTGAAAATTTTTGCAGTTTTATTGTTACAGTGTATGTATTTATTGTAGTTTTTTTTTCATACCCAGCCATAAAGTGCCAACTTTATTTCTAGAACGGGAAGAGACAGTTGGCAGTTTAAAGCTGTGCGTGAAAAAAAAATGAAATATGCGCCACGGGAGTAAATAAAGAATGCATCAAATTGCATATTTATGCGATTCGAGGCAATCTTTATTTTTACTCCCTAGATGCATAATGCACTATTTACAATGAGTTTTTCGAATTGATAAAAAAATACGACGACGAGCCATACAATATAGGTTTGTAGGGTTATAGGGAAATTTCTCATACAAAAATATTATATATTTCGAAAACGCAAGACTTTCCAAGTTACTTAAAGCCACCCCATACCACCCTTGAAATTATCGACTTTAACTAAATCCACAACAGCGCGGCGAGCAGCTTTCCAGACCGTCCAAACTCAAATTTACCCCTCTCGCTTCCAGATAAATCCTTCACCCTCCACGTATATACCGATGTACACGCATATTACACGCGAAATCGCAAAATACAGCATATTTCGCGGAAGTTCCATCGGCCGCGCTGCAGCGAAAAGCTTCGCAGCGCGAGCATTAACGCTCGGAAGAGAGCAGCCCCCCTCCCCCGAGCGATAATCATCTCTCTATAACTGCATCGCAGCCAGTAACCAGGAGCGAACTAAAAAAAGAAATGTCCGCGTCGAACGACCCAATATCGCGAGTTACTTTTTAGAGCCGCCACATAAGCGGTAGCGCGCTATATACGCATCGGCAGGTGTGCGAAAAAAGGGAATGCAGCCGCGCGCATAAAGGAACAGAGAGAGAGAGAGAGAGAGAGAGAGAGAGAGAGTACAGCGGGTCCGAGAGCAAAAAGCTCGAGGAAAAAAGAGGAATAATAATATCGAAAAAGGGGCAAAGCCAATCGGTCGCGCGCAGAGAGGGAGAGAGCTCTTTTGCGAAAATATACGCGACTGATAGGACTGCAGCCACGCAGCGATAGAGAAATACGTGTGGCATTCCTCTCTCCCTCTCGCGCGCTCTCTCTCTCGCTCTCGTCGTATTGATTCGCGCCGGGAGGGATCCGAGTTGAGTACCGCTGAGGTCAGGCCGTGCAACCCCCGCCATTGCGGCGAGTCCGGGGCGTGACCCCGAGCGACCAATGGGGCTGCAAGGGTTTTTCGCCGAGGCGCCGCCTACCCTCACCTACCGACGGACAGACGGAGCTCGGCTGCGCGAGGGGGTGAGCGAGTCGCTGCTCGGGACTGCGCTGACACGGACGTCCGCCGTCGCTCGCTCTCCGTTCACGTTATACTGCAGCAGACAGGCAGGGCATCGAGACATCGCAGAGGCGCGAAAAGTGCGGCTGATATGCCGGGAAAGCTTGGCGGCGGCGAGGGCTCGGTCTAGCTGGTGAGCGATCTCGGTGTTGTTGCTTCGAGGCCCGCTGCGAGGGAAGGGCGATGTCGAGGAGTGTGCCGGGTGTGGCGAGGAGCTCGTGACGAAGGTGTGCGCGAGGACCAGCGAGCGAGTGCGAGAGAGAGAGAGAGAGAGAGGAGGAAGACGATGTTGGAGCACTACACGACGATAATGCAAATCTCGCTGAGCACGGTTAGCGAGGTCTCGGTAAGCCCGGCCCTCTCCGCCGGAGCTCCAATTGCCTGCCGACAAGCGGTCAACAATAACGTGGGCGGTGAGTATTGTCTCGTGTGCAGCCGTCGGGCCGCAGCTCGACTCGCGCCACTTGCATCCCTATAACACGAGCCGCCGCTCCTCTTTGCGCTGCAGAGGGGACGATCTCGGTGAAGCAGGAGTCGAACCTCATGGAGGGCGTCTGCGCCAACTGCGGCCGCGGCATCGTCGACAAGTACAAGATGCTGGTGGACGAGCGCTACTACCACGAGACCTGCCTCTCCTGCTGCGAGTGCTCGACCCTCCTGTCGCACGTCTGCTACGCCCGGGACTGCAAGTTCTACTGCAGGGCCGACTACCAGCGCATCTACGGGGCCAAGTGCGCGCGCTGCCGGCAGAAGATCGAGTCGACCGAGTTCGTCCAGCGGGTGCCCAACTGCGGCCAGTCGGCCGTCAACGGGCCCGTCTTCCACGTCAACTGCTTCGTCTGCTGCATCTGCGGCGACCAGCTGCCCCGCGGCGCCCAGTACATCCTCGACTGCCACGGGCTGCCCCTCTGCAAGCGCGAGTTCCAGAACAACATGTACAACATGAACAGTCCGCACGGTGAGTCGCCCGCTCGCTCCATTGCGATCTGCATAAAACTCTAGTCTGCAACGTTTACAGTAGCGGCAGGATCTACTCTGCTCCTCGACGAGGCGGCAGCTGCAGCGTTGCAGACTAGGCGCGATTGCAATCGGCTGCAGGTACAATAACGTCTCGCTCTCGCTATATGCCTGCTGCGCTATCAATGCGTGCGCGTTTCCCGCTTTCCGTTCCAGACGACGACCTGCTCGACGACAACCGACCGAGGGACGGCCGACGCGGACCCAAGCGACCCAGGACGATCCTCACCTCCGTCCAGAGGCGGCAGTTCAAGGCCTCCTTCGAGATCTCGCCCAAGCCCTGTCGCAAGGTTCGCGAGGCCCTGGCCAAGGACACCGGACTCAGCGTCCGAGTCGTCCAGGTCTGGTTCCAGAATCAACGCGCCAAGATGAAGAAGATCCAGCGCAAGGCCAAGACCGAGCCCGGCTCCGACAAGGAGATCAAGGACGAGCGCAAGCCCGAGAGCCCGCACAGCGATCACAGTCAGTTTTCACTCGCACTCTCGCATTCGCTATCGCATTCGTTCCGCTTTCCGCCGCGTCTCACCCTCTCGCGCATTTTTCTTTTCCTCCGCAGGCCACTACATGAACGCGCTCACCATCAGGGACGGGGAGTCTTCCAACTTTCCCTCGGCCACGCAACCGCTCAATCCCAACAATCCCTATTCGCCTGGTACGTATTGCACGCAATCTCCGCGCATATTATATCGCGAATTCGTTCGCAGGGTATAGGGCCCTGCCTGACCGCTCGCGCATGTATCGCGAGCGATTCGAGGCCAGCGTTATCGAGCGTCCTTTCTTATCGACCGACAGTAGCGCGCGAAAGCGCAGTGCTATCACTGCTCGCCAGTATAGAAAGGGCCTGCACGTGCGCTCCGCGACGCGAGTGACGACGGAGGATAAACCGCATCTCTTTTCAGACGCGTACCCGGGCCACTCGGGTGACAGCTACTGCAGCAGCGACACGTCGATCGACAACACGGAGGCGGCTTTCGAGCTCGGCGGCGAGAGCGAGAGTGGAACCGGCCCGGACGGCAGTCACCAAGGTGGCTCCCACTCGCACCACGCAGTCGGCGGCGGCAACGGGCCCGGCGCTCCCGAGCTGCCGACTCTCTCCCAAAGCCTCCAGCTTCACTCGGCCATGCACAACCCCATTGACAAGCTCTTCATGATGCAGAGTAGCTACTTCAGCAGCGCTGATCATCCCTAAAGGACTGCGACCACCCCCCCACCCCCTCGATCCCTCATTATCGTGCAGACACACGCACACACACACACACATACACACACGCACACGCACTTATATATTTATATATAGAGATCTCTATTTTTCCTCGGCATCTTACGATCTATCGTTGTGTACATTGCATATTGATTATCCTCACGACTATACTTATTATTGTACTGTCATACGGTCAGTTAAAAAAAAAAAAAATCGAAATTGAGATACTTGCTTGGCGCGTCGAGACTTTGAGGCGGGTATTTTGATTTTTTGAACATCATATGTTATTTTGACAGAAATTACTACGAATTTGTAGGAATGGTCGGTGTAGTCATACAATTTGTGATACGTTTACGCAGTATTTTTGTTTTTCATTACTTTAATGTTTCCATTTGGACTGTAAGATTATTCTCATCGTGCTGTATCTCAGGAATGGCTCATTTATTTCGTGGGCTTAAGGATTCCAGAGACACTAGTCGTATCCAAATTAAAGTTACATGGAAATCACGTAAAGTCGATAAAAAAATTGTTACGTACTGCAGAAGTCGAGAGGTAATAAATAAGTTGTAAAAATAAATTGCGCTTAAGTGAATCCTTAAGACTACATAAGTTGTAAAAACATCAAAGAAAGTGTTTAAGAATAGCTTTATATAAACATATACATAAATATATATATAGTAGACTAAAAATGCGTTTATAAAATTCCAAGGAGTTATTTGTTTATTTATCCACGTTTATTATGTCGAACCTATGAATTATAAAATTATAAATTATCGCTATTCGATATCATTAATACATTAGAATAATTATCATTGTCAATAAACATGTCATCGTTGAATAGCTGTGAAGCATGTGCATTGGTGAACGAAGAACAAAAACAAGTTTTAATCACAAGCAGTTCAAATCTGTCGTTTGACACAATGTAAAACGATTGCCTTGGCAGAAGAATTTCCAGACAAACTGCCGCGAATGGAAGCTTAAGCTCGCGCGGTAATTTATACAAACAACATAGAATAAAACGTTTAATTCACTTATCAAAAACATGCATTGATTCCTTAGTTCTTTCCTTGATATAATAAGCACTTCGAATATTGCACGTTTATAGAATGAAGTTATATTAAGATAAATGTAAAATCAAAATAAATAATTTGTTAAAGAAAATTAAGGTGCTCAGTTATTACGAGGAGAGCTTCAACAGACCAAACATGAAAATGCATTATTGGTTCAATGATTTTTATTAAGAGATCAAGATCATAGACAAAACATTGCTGAAAGTATTTAAATTTAAAAGATATTTTTAATTTCACACTGATTTTCTTCTTTATCTGAAATCACTAAAAACTGAATAAAGGAAATAAGGGTTAACAGATGGGCTTTAATAAGTTACCCTATAACCCTTAGAGTATAGAACCGTCCTTGTCGTCCTTATGAGATTTGCAAGTTAATCCGATATTGCTACTAATGAAAGTACAATCTTTTAATGTACTTTTACTATTACTCTTTTACTTTTAAATAGTCTTAGGCAACTTCTTTAACGCTGGATTATAGGTATCTAGGATTAGCATGTGTCAAAGAGTCAAAATCATTCTGCATCATTGGAATTTAGAAGCATCAAATAGTTTTTCGATTGCTTTCAAAGATCGATTTAGTTAATAATACTTGTAAAATTCCTAGGCATACAAACTTTCAATTCCCACTGACAAAAGTGTCCTAGATAGTAATACAAAACTGTAAATGTATAAAAGTGGAGGCGAAAAGACTCGGAACTTGTATCCAAATTGCGATGGTATATATTAAAGTTACTAAATTTTCGCCACATGATTCTAAATTCATAATCTCACGTCTTTGATAAGAGTATTTATTTTTTTCATTAGAAAGTTTTCTCGATTTTTTCTTTTATCTAAGAACAAAATTTATGTTGATTAAAAATTTTGTAAAATCGTTTGATAAAAACATTCGATAAAAACTTCGCATTACATACAGAACAGGATATTAATTTCAATACAGATAAAAGCAATTCACTGCTCTAAATAAGAGTTCATGAACGTATAGAAAGTGTAGAAATCACGTGATGTTTCGCAAGTCGGGCTATATCTGCCCATAATACTTAAAGAAAATAAATTAATAATCAAACGATAATCTTTAGCAAATGATAAAATAGAACTTGATTATTTGTTTGAACTAATAAATTACTCGGATTTATCCCAACGAATCTACGGCAACCGTACTCAGTCCCTTTGAAGTGATTTTCGTTTTAAATTGTTCAGGAACAGGATACTCCGCCTGTAAAAATATTAAGTAATGTAAATCTATTTTTTAATATTTTTAATATTATGAGAATATATCTTACATAGTCGTTATTTCCAATGGGTACCATAACGTTCATCTCACTGGACTTGCTTGTAATCAGTTCAACATCCAGTGTATCCTTGTTGAGATACATTTGACACCCATCAGTCTTGTCAATTGAAATTGTTGGAACCTTTCCAAGTACCTGCACACAAGTATTAGAGTTTGAAGTTACACGTTGTTGATTCATCGAAATTAAAAAGAAACAGCACAAATCACTGACAACTTCAATGTAAACTTTAGACGTGTCGAAAATCCTAGCCTTAAAACAAAATAACCACAAGGGCGATGAACACAATCGCTAAAAACTTTTACTATCATCTAAATCTTCATAGTAGATACGAACATAACGAAAATGCGCTTGAGATTTGGTAAATAGATACTTAATAACCAAATATGATTTTTTATGATTTATTTACGATTCTGTCAATACAGGTGGAGATTTTGAGCCTGTTATAACAACTTGCGCTGTTAATTGGATAGAATGTCCGTTTGCTTTAACTGATTACATTTGGTCTGAAGTTGTGACAGATGTTGCAGAATTTTTAGCAAAGGAGACAATACTTTGGAGGGTCAGAAAAATGTTTTATTTTTCAATCATTGGACTTTTTAAATATCTTTGATGTTTATATAATTGTCAATTTTGTAAAGATTTTAGCATTACTGTTGATATGTACGACTTTTGTTCATTTGATATATTGGCAAATAAGATGGACGAACGAGATTCGAAGAAATCATCAAAATCTAAAACAAGTCGATTATAAAGTTCAGGATCTTGAATTAAAAGTAAATATTCTTTCATATAAGAATCAATACGGAACTTGGCAACTACTGGGTTTACCAAAAGCAAGCGCAAAGAATAACTTGCGGGATAAAGAAATCGATTTTTCCAAATTTAACGAAGATAATTCTTGGATCAAAAATATTTTATCTCGGTATCGTATAGTTTTCTGTGGGTAAATGAAACGTTATTTTGAAGTAATACATTTTAAAAAAATACGCTTCAACTTTCAGAAAGAATAATGATCAAGCTATCGTACGTGGCTATTCAACGGGAGCTCAAACTTGCAGAGATACAGAAATATCTCAATCTGAATTCGATTTTTCGGATAATAATTTATCAACAGATATCACAGTATTTTCAAACTCCTTAAAACCTTCATGGGCTGGCGAAGTCGTGAGATCTGCTCCCAGCGATGCAGAGGTTATACACAATACGCGAAAAACGCTATATGAAGTTAAAAAAAGATTGGAAAGCATACATTCATCGTTAAAAAGCTGCAATTTTCGAAATTGGTTTGCAATAACTCATTCTGATTCATACCAAGGACGAGCTTCTACCCGTCCTAAGTACAATAATTTGAGTGTCAGGAAACGTAAGAATAAGTTTAACACGTCTATTAACTTTCAAAAGAAAGTTCAAAAAAGTGATATTCCTAACTTCATTGCTTTGTATACAGCTTATAAAGCAATGGTATTGAACGGAGAAATTCCAGCAGAGTCATCAATTGCAAATGTGACGGAATGCAGTAGAAACGAAAGTTGTGTCAGTTTTAAAGATGGCAGATCTAGTATTTCTGATAGTAAAATTGATAGCAACAGATTAATCGAAATGCATAGGGTTGGCGGTGATTTTGAATATTCTTCTGAGAAATCTACATCAAAAAATACTGACAAAATTTCAGTTACTTCGGGAAAGTTGAGTGTAGAGGACTCCAAAGAGTCTTCCAAGGATGTCGATTCTGACGTTAAATCAACAAGTGATCTATTAGATGAGGCATTGAGAATTAAACAAGAACTTTTATTACTTGTAAAACTGCAGGAAAAGTTGGAAAATAATTTTAAAAAATTTAATGTCGAGTATACAAATGATGACTGTAATTTATGGAAAACTGTAGATAAACCGTTACACGGTACAGTAACATTTAAAGAAAATCAACCGAAAAAGAAATCGTCTAAAAACGAGACTGTGTTAATCTTTGCTAGTAGCGAAAATGATCAAGAAAATTTTAATACGAAACTTTGTCTAAAAGATGAAGAAAATACAAGGATGGAAATTTCGAGCTTAGTAAGAGAATTTAGTTTAAATGAACTTCCCGAATCATCTAGTGAAAATAGTGTAAATGAATGGATTGATAGACTGATCGAAATCGAAAGAAGGAGAACTAAATTAGCACAATGTTCGTCGGAAACAAAAATAAAAAAGAGTCTTTCTATTGAGTCTATAAATAATTTCATTGATTCATATAAATTTTTCGATCCGATGCGGTCAGAAACTGAAGAATCGAATGACAATTCACAATCACGTAACTTGAAATTTGATTATGAACAAATCGTGCTATTTGAAAATACAGGAAATCCATGTGAAGTCCGAAATGGAAACATGTTGGAAAAAGCAGATGATAAAGAAAGTGATATAAACACTATAATATTAACACCAAATTCAGAAACAAAATCTACAAAAAATGATGTTCAATCTGATACGAGATCGAGCCATAAATCGAGTAGTTCTACAGATGAAAAAGCATGTGTTGAGTTACTCAAATTTGAATACGACGAGTTTTCACGAAAAAAAGTTCGTGTAGATGAATTAATAAATATGAAGCCCTTAATAAAAAACGAGAACAATTTTGAAACTCAATCTTTACAAAAAAATACGATAACAGTTAATAAAAAAAACAATTTGATATCTTCTAGTAAATGCCATTCTGAACTATCTTCAAAAGAACCAATTGAAAATGAGAAAGATATAGTAGATATCAATACAAAAATTTGTTTTGTATCACCGCCTTCATCGAATAAATCATCTTCAAAATCGTGCATACCAATTTCAAAAAAGAAAATAGACTCTGTTAAAAATAATACGAATGAATCACTCTTAAACTCAATACAGGAGACTTCAATTGTCGAAAACGAAAACCTTAAAATTACTAATGCAACTCGTGATCCAGAACATTTTTTCAATTGCAATAAAGATAAAGAGATTCTACCACTTCAGAATAGTACCCATTTGATGATTATGCCTGATCCAAAAACGACGAATTTAAAACTGACATCAGAAAATAGTAATTCGACCGATTTGAATTGAATATGATTTTTGTAGTTTGCGGCAGTCACAGAATAATTAATTTGAATTTTTGCATTTCAAAGCTGATAGCTGAACCTTCAACGTTAGATGTTGGAGTACTTAAATAAAAATGATAATACCATTGATTGGCGAGTACTTTGCACCGCCAATTAGCGATGAGTATATTTCATCGTTAGAATTTAATACGCAACTTATACATTTTTCTATTTCTGTACCAAATAAATATACATTTAAATTAATATCGATTGTCAATGATTTATTGTTTAAAATTCGTTGGTTAACTTACCTGCATCTGAACGCTTTGACAATTCACGAATTCAATGCTTGCTACAACTGAGTCAACGACAACTGCAGATTTACGACATGAATCCATAACAACAGAGTTAATTTTGCCTTTGATAACTAAAGAACTGTCTTGGCAACGGAACATGTAGACAACATTGTTCATCTCGGTGTTATCAATGACGAGATTTTTATTTCCTTTATGATATTCCTGGATTGAAAAATGATATATTTAAAATAGTATTTTGATATTAAGGATTGGATTAAAAAAAAGACAAGAAATAAAACTTACAACCAGCCACTTTTTACCATCACGTGTGAAAACTGGTGGTTTATCAATAGGTACATTAGCTGGAAGTGTTGTCTTCACTGGTGATCCTGTATTATTACTTACTACTGGAGCTTTGAATGGAGCTGGTCCCGTTCTTAAACTAGTATTCTTATGTGTTTGCATATCTGAAGTAACTTTTTTTAAATCTGCAATAATCAATATTTTCATGCTTAGTTGCTTTCAGGCATCGTTGACTGTGATAAATCGATTTCTAATGAAAGTAAGCTTATGAAACAGTACCAAATATGAAACAACGTTGTTTTTTTGAGATCGATAATTATAAGATAAAGATATAATCTGTTCCTCATTTTACAAACAATGTGTACGTTGTAGTTTATCGAATATAGAATCCATAATTAATGAGTTAATGAGACAAACATGTTCTATAAGTTTCATTCTACTGGATATAGTTTTTACCGCTAAACATTCTTGTTCCATAACATTGATGTCAAAGAAAAGTTACACATCTTATAACAATTACAGGCATTATCATCTCGTGTGTAAAAAGATCAATAAACATGATTATGGCTCAAGTGTTGTTGATTATGAAACTTAAGACTAGCATGACGTGTTATTCATAGATGAAATCATAAAAAATTAATGTTAACGAATCCAAGAGGGAATTCGAAAATGATTTGGGTCAGCTATGTTATAACTATGATCATGAAGTTTCTTGCAGAGTTGATAACACTTAGTACTGAATATGATTTTATGCGATACAGTTGATTTTCTACGATCCCACAGCTGCTTGCAACATAATAGGAAATTCCTTCGTTTAAACATGTTTCAAAACTAGCATTTCCACTAAAACTCCATCAGATTATTACAGAGCAAAGAATAAAGTCACTTACTTTTCGTGATATTCTCGCCTTGATTGATTTCGGCGAAGAGCGCGCTCCTGTCGTCGTTGATCACTGGCGCTGGGTCGGCAATTGGCATCATGCAAGGCGGCGGCGGAGGTGGTACACCGCCAGCCGGTACAGATCCAGTTTTTGCCCACACCAATCCTGTGGTATGCTGCTGTCTGACAAACTGCTGGAGGTCTGTCAGAGTTTTCACCCAAGCCTTGCACCACTCGACGTGCGTTTTGTCCCTGCAACATAGCCATCGATCAAGCAAATAATAAATAAGACGCCTTCGCAGAAAATACAAAGATAGCGCCCCGTTCCATTAGCCACTCTCGTCTCGGCTCAAGCCTCTCCGATTGAAAGTCCTTCCCGAGCTATCGCGAGGTGCGATAAAGAGGCGAGAGAAGGCCGGAATGTAGAGCAGGCTATGCATCACAGTTATAGAAATAATCCGAAAGAACTAACTTCTCCTTCCAGTCTTTGAGCACGCGATTGGTGTAGAACTGTCCGGCGTCGTTCATTTCCTTGACGTAGGGTGCCGGAGTCGGCGATACGGCGACCCATCCCAGAGCCGGTATACTCTCGCTGATGGCCGATAGGTGATTGAAGAAGGGCGAGCCCCTGTGCTTCTCGCGGAATTCCTGAATCTCCTGGATCTGCTTCGAAGTGGGCCCGAGAAGCGAGACCTGCTCGGACTGACTTGTCGGCGCTGGCCGGGACGCTGCCGTCTTCAAGAACTGAAGCTGGATCCTGCGGGACAAATCCCAGAGCTACAGACTTTCATTCACCTCCTCTTGTTACGTTTAATTTTCAGATTAAATTAATGAAAAGTCGAAGCATATATAGCAGCCGCATTGATACTCACTGGAAGGCCTTATCGACGAGCTTGCAGTGGGCGGCGACGTCGCCACCGATCTTCTGGCTGAGCAGCAAGTAGTCGTGAACCGGACCTGCGAGAAGGTCCTCGTAGCCGGTGACCGACATGCTCTTGACGACCTCGACGACGGAGGCGACCGAGACCGTGGACTCGCGAGAGCTCGACGACGACTGGGACGTCTCCTCGGGCGGCAGCTCCTCGGTCAGCGAGAGCGAGCGTTCCGGCGACGGCGACTTGGTCTGTACCGCGATCTCTTGCGTCTGCACGGGCGGCAGTAGGGAGACCTGCTGCGGATGCGTCGTCACCTGCTCCAAGCGCTTTGTCACGCTCTCCAACCGGTTCACCAATTCCTCCAGGTGCTCCTCGCGGTCGTCGTGCTCGCAGCCTGCGTTCCGTCGGGTGTGCAGCAAGGGCAATAGTGTCTCTTTAATTTAATTACTCTCGAGATAGCCAGAGCGACGCAGCGTTGGAAGGTATATAATTATATAGGCAGCTTTTCTCATCTATGCGCTTGTCGCATGTTTGCAATTGTCGTTAAACTGTCAGGGGAGCTGAGCCTTCCAACAATGCGCTCTCGGAAAACGTCTGTACGAAGTAGTATGGGCAGGGAGAATATATAAAACGGGGAGAGACTGAGAGAGCTACTTTTCAAAAGAGAACCAAGTATAAGTGTTGCGTAAAGTTTGGATTCGAAGCCAGGGTTTTATAAATATAGCGCAAAATATAAATAAGTCGCGGCGGTCTATAGTAGCATCTCGCATACACAGCCACTGTCGGTTATCCGCATATCGTGCAGCCTTATGTCGTCATGCAAAAAAATTAGTCGGTTTTCCCCTGCTCGGCCCCTCCATGTCTAATTCGACGATTCATTTCAAACTCACTCTATACACGCCGATTTTTATTAGTAAACAATACCGCATGTGTATCGTGAAAATGTACGTCCCAATTTGAGAAAGGCGCTCCAATTAAGTCAACACAACGCATATTAATCGAGTTCTTTATAATTATTCCTGGAATTTATCGCACGCTTTGCTCTTTACAGAATCTCAACGCCACGTACTGCGCTTTCAATTATAATTACTTTAAACAGGCGCGCAATTAGAGAGAGGCAATCATCAAGTCCAATTAAACAAGAAATTTCCCTTGTTAATTCTATTATAGCGATGGATCGCGTCGCGCGCAGAAGCGAGCGCGTGCAAAGCCAAGCGGCTATTTTCTAAAAAAACTTTTCATTCACTGCAGCAGCAGCAGCGCGCCGGCTATTCGAGACGTGCTCTTTCCGAGAGAGAGAGAGAGAGAGTCTCGTGATTTCGCGCTCTTGTCACGGAAAATACGTGTTCAAAACACCTCTCGCCGAATTATGCTCGGTATTCGTACTTTCTGCGCCCGCGTCTAAAATCAAAGAGAACGACCTAGACACGCTGCGCTGACACATATATGCAACGTGTACACCGCGTGTATGTATTATAATGTGTGTACGTTTAGACAAGGTAGCAACGGCCAACGGCCTACAGATCAGCGTGCAGCTGCGGCGGAAAAGTGGAAAGAGAGCACTTTATTATTAGAGAATAGACGCGCGCGTGGGTGTGAATTCGCGTCGTAGATTACATACACGCAAGAGCATCGCGGAGCGCCGAATTTTATGAGTTTTCTCTTTTTCTTAATAAGCCCTGATCACTAATTGTTAAAAGCCGCAGCGTCAATTGTATATGACATGACATACACGTATCTCTGTCTATAACGTCTATATGTATATTATATAATATAACTATATACTGACTCTCGCCGCGCATCGTTTGCTGAAATTTCTCGACTCTGGCGGGGCGCGCGTATGTTTAACACGTGCTGTATACACGCGAAGTTATTACTTATACTTCGCAGCTATAGAGATTTACATCTTAATATAATTACTTTTGGAGTTAATCCAATTCTGGGAACGGCTTTTCTAATGAAAATTTAGGGGATCATGGCGAGTTTTATAACTTCGCGCGGCGAGAGGCTCTCGCCGCGACGAGTGCGTAGCATTTCGGGGCCAAGTTTTACGGTAAGATGCTAATTTGGGATGCATATGAGTTATTCTCCGCGTGTGCAATTATTAATTCTAAAATTATACATTCATCGTTAATTAAAACGATGAAAAAACAAAGCGATCGCTCTACTCCTACGGTATATCTCGAGCTATTTGTATAAGCGAGCGCAGAGAGCTGCTTCCGTGGGAGAGCCGCGCAGCCGGAGCTTTTAAAGCTCCAAAGTCTGCACTATCGATAATCCATATATTCGTTAAATCGGGTCAAATTTTCCAAACAAAAAGTCCCGCTCGGAAAGTCAATAGGGCAAACAATGCGCCGACTATTAAACCCTCAACACACAGACACTGCACACAGCTTCCATTAAATCGTCGTATACATCGACACGCGTATACACACGCACACACATACCAACGAGACAAAGATGTAATGAGAATGAGGAGAGAACAGAGGGTATGACGTATACACTATAGACACACATATAGCAGATGTTAAAAGTGACGTCTCTAACCGGGATGCACCAGAGGTCCCAGAGGATCGAAGCTGACGCGATGCTCGGCCGTGCTTCTGGCCGCCTGTAGGAGATCGGAAAAGAACCTGTGCCTGCGCAGGGCCAGCTCGTCTCGCGCCACAGGCGTCGCCGGGGGCTCCTGCATGCCGCCGAAAACCTCCGAGATCCCATTGTTATCCGGCTCGTCGTCCTCCTGCGACAGCCATCGCGGCACCGGCGGAACTGTCGGCCAACAAATAACCCATTTTTCTCGCGCTCCCTTTCTCTCGTGTCGCACACGCCGCCTTTCTCTTTTTTTTTTCTTTCCTCGCGCTCGCATACTTGTACGCGAGATTTTCCAGTTACACAGAGAGGCACGAGGAAACCTTGCGCGCAACCGGCCGCACGTGCGCGGGGGCTGATGCGACGTGGTAACGAGTGGTAACGACGTGGTAACGAGTCCACGTGTGTGTGCAGCTTCTTTTTTTTCTTTCTCTCAATCTCGAGAGAAAGAAAATAAAGGTTTCTGCGCTCTTCTATTTTTACAAGCGACGCCTTTTCCTCGCACTACTCTAGAGATTTATTTCTCCGCGTGTGCGCGATGAGCGCGTGTGTGTGCGAGGCTCTCTCTGGGGGAAGCTTGTTTTTCTCCCGAGGCTATGATGATGCCGGGAAAAAGAGAAGCGGCACATATAATAGCGCGCACGACTTGCGCGATGTCTCCCATTTCCTCATGCGGGGCACGTGTGTATCGCCACACGAATTTCCGCCTGTTTGTCATTTGTGATTTTGCATGCGCGGCTTATTTCGCCGGAGGTTTTATAATTTGGACACTCGATTGGACCGAGTCGAAGAGAGATATTTTACGGTTTAACGCAGAGGGATGTATAGCGGAAAAAACCTCTGAGAACTTTGATTATTGTTTTATATAAGTTGCGTTTTTATGAATATAATAGCCGACGTCATATACTGAGTAAATAATTATTTTGGAAATGATTTTTCTGTATTAGGCAAAGTGTTACGTGGTTCAATTTGAATTTATTAACCGCACGAGCGTTTAATTTCAATTAAGCACAAGTTGCTCTACATACAACGAAAGTTTGATCAAAGTATCAAATTTCGATTTTAATGGAATAAGCAATGTGTCTCCTGAGGTTGATTCCATTTTTCCGGAATTTACAGTGGACGTTTAATCTTTAAGACACTTGTGCACATGTTAACATATCGATAAACGCATTCTTCGAGTTTTTTTTCAGATAGTCTTTGCAAAATATATAACACGACGTATAATACTGAACCTGTAAAAGTTGAGAAAGTCGAAATAAACATTGTTCAATATTTAACAACTGGCAACCATTATTTATACATATTCTGGCCAACACCTTTCAAAATCTCCGTGTACGTTTCAAGCCAACTTTCAACAGACGCGCCAATTTCAACTGGATCAAACACCAGACGAGACAGAAATTGCACTAATAAATTTACATCGAAAAACTATCACAAAGTCACACGTTTAGTAAAAGAGCATCAAGCTCGCTACAAAGCTCAAATAAATAAAAATGGCCTTCGAGTCATATACACTCTGTGCTGGTTCCCGTGCATTTTAACAGTGCGTCAAGGCGTTTCTCGGAGTGTGTATACTGCATAATGTATATATCTATATTGTATATACATTATACATACACACATACACACAAAAGTGCATCAGCAGCTCATGCATCATTCCCAATGAATTTCTATTCGCGGTGTGTATATACGTATGTATAAACTTCATATCTCCGTCCTACAAGATTTAAAGTTATACTCGTGCTACGTCATCTCCATAAAGTAAATTGTGGCAAGCAAGGCACTATTACGTGTACAAAACGATACTGTGTGTGATTGTATGCGCGTATACGTATGTGCAGTGTAATATGAATTACAAGGGATTGCGCATTATCGAGATGTTTGTCGAATAAATATTTGCAAATGCGAAGAGAGTGCTAGCCGAGTCTTTGCGAGGCAAGTGCAGAGCTCTTCTCGATCCACAAATATTTGCGCGTGTCCATTCCATTAGAGAAAATTACTGCGGATGTGTGTGTAGAACGGGCTGTAAAAAAAAAAATTGCTATATGCGTACGTGTGTGGATGTGTTGTGTATCGCTAATAGCTCGCTATGGCCTCGATTTACAGAGTTGCGAGTATATTATACTGCTACGGATATATATGGCAAATAAAATTCGAACTTTTGCAAAGACTATCCTAAAACTGCTCGGGGCGCAGCCTTCCTGCGAGCTGGACTATACATATAGTAGGTCAAGCAGTAGAGATGCATTCGTGGCATCGAATTTACTTCTGATTTGGTTTCCGTTGTGGATAAACCAAAGAGGGGAGAGAGAGAGAGAGAGAGAGAGAGAGAGAGAGAGAGAGAAGAGAGAGAGGGAAATTGCTTTTGTAGTTTATTGCTCATAACGTAAAAAGTTGTATACTTTTTTTTTGTTTTTCTGCGCGCATTTACATGGTTATCCGATTTAATCGTTTAACAGCGCATTTTACTATTGCTTTTATCGTTTGTGATTGCTTTTAATTGTTACTTCATGTGTTTCCATCAATAAAAAAATTTAGTTTTTTTTTGTATTTTTCGTTTAGGTGTGATAAAAAAAGTTTGCAGATCGATTTCCGAATTCAAAGCAATATGGGCACATCGCAGCCGTTTCAGAAGTAGATTCAACGCGACTTTGACTACTTGTATCGCTCTATTGCTCGAGCTGTGCAGCTGTAATACCTGGCCGGGGCGGGATGTCCTTGGGAGTCTCGGGGTCTTTGGCGAGGGAGGTGGACTCGAAAACGGAGTCGTCGCCGTCCTCGTCAGGGCCGTCGTCGATGGTTCTCTCGATGTAGGCGGTCTTGGATCCGCAGGGCACGAATTTGACGACGGCGGTGGTGGTGGTGGTGGTGGTCTGCTCGTCGCTGCTACTCTTGGACTCGACCTCGGTCTCGGCGCCGGGGTCGCTCGAGGACGAGGGTGGACTGGGGGGACTAGGCAGGCTCTTGCTGCCCGGGGACGAGGGTCCCTTCGACTCCGTGAGCAGAAGGGGCGAGAGCTCGCAGGCTGGAGGCAGGCTCGGCTCCTCGTCGTCCCAGGGTGGCACAGGTGGTGGCTGGCTGCTCGGGTTGCCGCACTCCTCGAAGTCGATGGGCGGCGGCGTCGGAAAGTCGAGCTCGGCGTTGCAGCTCTTGTCGGAGTCCTCCTCCGGTGGCGGAGTGGCCGGGGGTGGGATGTTGAGGAGGTCGCCGACGCCGTTCTCGGCTATCGTCTCGCCGACAGCCTCGGTCTCGACGGGGCAGACGCCCCGGCTGACCTCGACGACCTCGAGCTTGTGTAGCTCGCTCTTCCTGATGCCGTCGACGATCTCGACCTCGCAGAACGGCGGCGGTGGCGGCTCCTCCTCCTCGCTCTCCTGCGGCGCTGGACTGGGGCAGCTTTCTACTTCGGCGGGAGCCGGCGGCAGGGGGGTCGTCGTCGCGCTGCTGCTGCTCGTGATCTGTTCGTTGCTCGAATGGACAGACGGCTGTTGGCCGTCACTGTTGACGGTCTCGATGATTTCCTTGAGTTCCTGGACGTTGTCGGCCTCCTCGTTCAGTTCGTTGATCAGCTCCTCGATTATCATCTCCTCGATCTGGTCGGTCTTGCTCCTCTCCGAAGGCAAGCCTCCGTCCCTTTTGATTTCCTCGACGATCTCGTACTCGCCCTCCTCCTCCTCCTCCTCCTCCTCCTCTATTACCGTGATGACCTCCTCCTCGGTCTCCTCGCTGGCGATCTTCTGAAGTTCGGGTTTCCTCTCCTCGTCAGGCTCATCCTGCCTCTCAGGCTTCTCCTCCTCCAGCACCTCGGGTTTCGGCAGCTCCGACTGCACCGGCGGCGCTGGCTCGGGCTGCTCGTCGACGAGGGCCGCCGGCGAGGCGTTCCTGCTCTCCTCGGCGGTCTCGGTCTCCTCCTTGATCTTCTCGAGCCTCTCCCTCTCGCCTCGGCGGATCTCCTGGACGATCTTGACCGCGCAGTTGAGGATCTCAACGACGTCCTCCTTGACGGCGTCGCGGTCGATGGCCTTCTTGCTGATCTCGTCCCTGAGGCCGCGTACGTCGCCGTTGAGCTCGACCTGGACGGTCTCGGCCGGAGGCTCCGCGCTCACTGGCGTCAGCGCCTTATTCTGGACGGGGAGCTCCTCGTCCTTCGGTGGGCTTTGGCACTTGAATTTCCGGGCGAGCTCCTCCTCGATCTGCCTCTCCTCCTCGTCCTCGTCTTTCGAGTCGGAGGAGGACGAGGAGGAGGACGAGGACGAGGAGGAGGACTCCTCGCTCGACTCCTCCTCGTCGTCTTCCTGGCTCGTTCGCCTCGACGTCTTGCCGTGGCACACGCAGCACTTGAACATCGCCGACGATTATTTGTACACGCGCAACAACAAACTTTTTCCTTCCTACTCCCAAACTCTTACGAACTGTATATACTAGTAATTGAGATAACGTCAAATATCTGTTTGTATATATATATTTAGAGCTGTGTATTTATGTATAATATACTTTTTTTATAAGAGCCTCTTCTTAGTCTTCTTGTACATCTAAATGCTCGTGCACGTTAGAGCCTTCAATTATCTTGTACGACGAGTACTTTAATATATCGAACTCTATAATCTGTCTGCGTGTATGTATATATATATATATATAATATATTCATTCATATATAATCGTGTCTATTCTCCTCTATATAGTATCTTGTGTATAAATGCTCCGCGCGTAACTGTATATCTATCTATATAGTTTCGAAATTCGTCTCGGTCGAAAATCCATAAAAATTTGTAGAGATAAAACGGCAACGTAACGTTCACAATCCATGGCACGCGCGCGCGCGCAGGGTGTGTGCACTGCACGCATTCGCGCGTGTGTATAGATGAGGAGAGTCCAGCGACGTCGAGGAAAATTAACAAACTGCAGTGGAATCGCTGCAGGCGGGCAGTAGTGGCAGTAGCATCGGGGGGACGAGGAGGAGGAGGTGAAAGAGGAGTAGCGGTGACCCGCGCACCGCGTAACACGATCGGAGCATCTTCCACCTCGTCTAATGCAATCTTCGACTGGCGTGTCACATACGCAGTATAGGCCGTGAGCGCGCGTTGGATGATGGATGCGAGGGGCGCGAGAGCGAGAGAGCTGCAGAAAAAGAGTGCCCTGCACACACGCTGCACGCACAGATGTACACACACGCGCGCACACGCGTGTCTTCTACTCTCACTCTCTTTCTCTGACGAGAGAGAAAGAGAGAGAGAGAGAGAGAGAGAGCTTACGCAGTACGCACTCTATAAACAAGCAGCCGGGAGACTGCAATCGATAAGCAGAAGGTGCAGGCGGCGCTCCGTCGTGCTCTCCTCGGCAATCATAGCGCTCTTCTCACTGCACAGCAGCCGTTAATCACAGCGACGAAGCAAACGTCCTCTGCTGCCGCTGCTCCAGCGGGAATCGATCGGCGGCCGCCGTTTCCTCTCCCGCGGCTTCACATCCTCGCTGGTTCGAAGGTGCACGAGTCTGCGGAGCTCGGGTGCTTAGACACTCGGCGCTGGGGCTGCAGCCGCTCGCTTCTGGGCAGCGACGCTCCGGTGGTCCATCAATGCGCCGCGTCGGGACGAAAGCTCTCGAGGAGAGGAAGTGCACGAGTATTGTGTACAGCGTTGCGAGACGTTGGTGAGCTGTGCTGTTGCGGCCGCCACGCCTGACGAGGAGCCCACGCCTCTCTCTCTCTCTCTCTCTCTCTATCTCTTTCGCTCTATCGCGATCTGGAGCGCAGCAGCCTCTCCCTCTCGGCAGCGGGACGGCGCGCAGGGATGCTGCGTTCGTGCGTCTGTGTGTGAGCGCGCCACCACTGCCACCACCGCCGCTGGAGAGCAGTAACCCCGGCGATTCTGCGACTGCGTCCGCGTCCGCGTCTGCGTTTTCGGGCTCGATGCAGCGCGCGCCGGCGTCTCCCTATCTCTCTCTCTCTCTCTCTCTCTCTCTCTCTCTCTCTGGGGGTATATACGAGGTGTGTCTCTCTCTCTCTCTCTCTGTGCGGCTGCACTTGGCTTTTTTTCTTCGGGGGACACGCACGCTGCGAGCGAGAGCGAGAGCTTTCTTATACTTCGCGCTGAAAGCCGCATAATAGCCTCGGAGTATTAATGCTTTTCCTGCCCGGTTCGAAGGCTTCTCTCTTTTTTCAATCGGTGGATCGTGCGGCTCGCTTCGGGTTTTTTTCCTGTCTCTCTCTTTCTTTCCCCCCGATTTGCGGCGCGGATGTTGGGGAAGCGCTTACGCCGCTGCTGGGATATCGATTTTGCATGCCGGGAATTTTTTGCGAGAGCGAAAATTTCGTCGATAGTTTGCTGGCAGCCGTTTAAGTCGTTGGAGAATTTCGTGCATGTGCAGTGTGTCTGTGCGGTGCGATGCTTGGGAAATCGATTTTCTTCGAGGTTCAAGGGGTTAAGAGGTGCATCGACGAGCTCACGTGTGGAGGGAGTGAGCTTTAAAAGGGCTGGCCTCACTTTGCTCGCAGCTTTCGAGTCGTTTGTAAACGTCGAGAGAGAAGCGAATGGGGAAAAAGTTTGTTGGTAGATCGAGACTGATTTCGCTGGGTGTACAGGTCGGGGAAAGTTTTCGGGGAGAAAGGACTGCGCGAGAAGTGGCTCGCTCTTGTTCTTGAGGAAATTCGAGCGAACTTCACTTATTGAAAGTTACTTCGCCGTGTTGCGAAATAATTGATTTTTTGGTTACGGAAGCACGGAATCGAATGTCACGTATAGTCTTGTGTCTCTTGTACATCTACCTTACCGACACATAGAAGCGGTGCTCGCTTATTGATTCTGGCAAGTGATATATATAACGTATTTCGTTTGGCGATTTTCAAATTAGAAATTTATCGGATCAGTGATACTATGTGTAAAGTCGTATACCAGAATTATACTTTTGAAATTCTATCTCGACTTTAATTTAATCTCACATTCCAGTTTATTATTTCGTCTGAGTTACATAGGAAACTGACTCCAAAAAAAAAGGAAGAAATATTTTTGTTCCTATTTATATTACAGTTTTTTATCAGTAGAACTTGGAAAAAGCTTACTTTGCGAGTGATAAGGCCGCAGTCAGTCTAAAAATGCTAGTCCGCTGCATTATATTTTTAGCGCTAAAGGAAGCAAATGCGTGTTGAGATATATTTTCGAAATATTTTGCAATATATGCTTGTAACAATAAAAAACATCGCACAAATATGTTTATTTGCTTAAAAATATCGTAAACAACATCGTACCATTAGAAAAATAAACTGTTTTAAAATTCATGTCAAGGTTAAAGTTATGCTCGAACTTGACTGATACAATTATTTTTGTATGTCTTGTAGCACTATCGTACTTTATCAATCTCGGTAATCCTTTTAGATCACCTGATCAAGATATAAACTGCATATCTGATTCATTCATTGTGATAATTTTATACACGAGCAAAAACTAATAACACCGGTTTTGTGCAAAATTTAATGAAATATGCGCTTCAACTATTAATTTTCATGTGTTGTAGAGCAAAGTATAACCAACGCACCTGCGCCAATAAATATGCAATCAAGAATACCGGCGTGAACAGCGGTAAAAATTTGAAGAAAACCCACCCACAACACGTGCTACAGCATAGATACATATGTCTTGTTAGCTTAAAATAAACTTAACGTTCACCCCCCGCGAATCTTATGATCTAAATAGCTATTCTCACTCCTACCCATTTCCATAAAACGGTCTAATGAAAAAAAAAACAGTGTGTGGCATGCACATTGCACACATGGCAGATGTGAATAAAATTATGTACATGCTTAATAGCGTTCATATGCGTGAAAGTTGCTTCACTGAATAAAGTGGATACGAAATCAAAAATTAGCTAATTTGTGTATTGGTAATGGTAGATTGGGGTATGGATGTAAAAAAAAGAATTATCAAAGAATATATTGTCGTTTCTACCGAAGACTAATACAGTTCAAAAAGTCAATTTTCAATGGTTAGAGTTTTACAATAAATTGAAGATACTGCAACGTATGGTAAATTTTGTATGTAGATGAAAGTACAAATTATCTATAAATTTAGATAAATTTATATTATTCGCAGACATTCAATAAAGCCTTGAATTTAGGCCGATATTGAAGTTGCTATCGTTGCTATAGTCTTCGTTGGAAGCGACGATATGGGTTTACAATATTTTTTACGCATTAAAGCCGCGTTTGTTTACGCGTAACGTTCTATTAAAAAACGAGCTTTGCGGACGACGCTGTGTACATAATTAACGTTTTTGTAACATTTATACCATTTAGCCATAGGATCAGATAGGATTCAGTGCGACCACCTTCTGCTGCGTTTGAATGCTCCGAAGAGATTTGTCAAAACATGCGTTGCTACTCGAAAAAATAAAAGTATGAGAACCCCTGGGATTTCCCTCTTTTTCATACTTGGGCTGCGCGACTATTATACCGGCGAGGGGTGCGAGTCCTGCGCGACAGTGCCTACTTTTCTTTATTCTTTAAAATATTTTCCATTTTCGCTGCGAGCAGAGCTGCCAGCTAGTGTGAGGCTACAAGCGCTACTGTCGGGTATACCTGCCCACAGCCACCCGCAGCCACGCGCGCCTCCGAGGAAGTGCATCTGTTTTATTGCGGTTTTATGATCGTCAACTTTGAAAATAAATTTTAAAAAAACTACAGAATCAGTTTATTTATCGACTATATAATAAAAAAGGCATTTTTAAACAATAACAGGGAAAAAAGTAAAAATTTAGAGAATTCAAATTTTTTATGCAATTAACTCAAAATAAATCGATTTCTTTCATTCGAAATTCCTGTTATTGTTAACAAATGCCCTTTTAGTATATAGTCGCTAAATAAATTAATCCTTTATATTTCAGAAAATTTAGTTTTCAGCCACCATATATGTTCCGACAAAATTCTGGAGAGCCCATTTTGTTTTATTACGGTTTTATGATTGCCAAGTTTAAAAATAAATTTTCTGAAAAACAAAGAATCAATTTATTCAGCGACTATATACTGAAAGGATATTTGTTAACAATAACCGAAGTATGAAAAAGGGGGAAATCCCAGGGGTTCTCATACTTTTACTTTTTCGAATAGTGACACATGCTTCGACAAATCTCTTCAGAGCATTCGAACGCAGCAGAAATTGGTCGTATCGAATCCTATGGCGTTGCCCAGCTCTCTTCTAGTCTCTGGCTAGAACATCCGTAAAGATGTTACTCACATAAAAAAAACGTGCTTCGCTAACAACTCGAAAGTGCGTCCCCAAGTTAAAAATATACGTCTCTCGGATGCAGCGCAGAAGCGCGTCTTGAAATAGCGAGTAATTTTTATACGCTCATTCGCTGCACGCTTCCCAAAAGCCGCAAAGTACTTAGGTATCGGGCGAATCAAAAAGTAAACAGCGCAATCAAGCAGTGCACATCAGCGGCGAACTTTGCTTCGTGAGCGCGATAAAAGCGCATGATTCACTGCGCAAGTCGCTGCAGAGCGGATTAACCATGAAAGTATACAAGTATAGCGTCAGCGACGGACTCGAAACGGTTCGTGAAATCATCGGCTCGTAATCGTTCGAAACTCGTCGCCCGAGAGAAAATAAACGTCATCCTCCCGAGGCGCAGGTGTGCGATCATCTCACAAGTATATCTCGTCCAACTCGTGTCTATGTACAGTATCTCCGCGCGCGTGAGTCAGAGCAGCAGCACTGCGCAGCATTTTCCGTTAAAAAAGAGAGGGCGAAGAAAGAGCTGCGCGATTTTTCGAAAGCCAACGGTACACGCGAATCGCCTGCACTTATATCTCCGGCTGAATCGTCTTGTACAGCTCTCGTCCAGCTCCGTGTATAATGTATACTGTATAGTGTATATAAATATATAACGCCAGGTATAAAAGAGCGGCGACTTCGAAACCGTATATGAGGTTGCTTGCAGCCCCCCCCCCCCACTTCATGCTGTAATACGCGTCTATATAGGTGGATGGCGGCTGCACAGCTGAGCGAATTGCTCTCACTCTCTCGCTCCAAATGGAGCAATGACCGAAAAGAGCGAACGGACTGTACATCTCGCCGCGCGAATATGGAAGTGCAGCCATGGGCTTGGCGAGAGAGAAAAAAAAGGAGCCAATAATAAAAACTGCATACGCGGCCGACGGCAATGAGCACTGTACGCGCGCACGCACGCACCGCTGTACGCAAGTGCGATGCACTACTTATCCGATAAACGGAGCAACGTTTCGGCGTCCGATGTTTTCGTAAAAGTCTGTTTACAGAAACGCGGGCTGTGCATAATGGACAGGGTCTGCGTGTATATCTATGCTTTTCTCCGCTGCACCGATGCTCTTATATAGACAAAACCTCGATCGGTCTCTCTCTCGAATCGTCTCTCGGAAAGGGAGGAAGAAAGAACGGGACTCACCTTGTCGCCGGAGAATATCTACGCGTGCGAGGAAACGCCCGGTGTTTTAAAGCAGCTTCGAGAATCCAGTCTCCTGCTGCTGCTGCTTCGACGACGATGTGCGAGAGAACGAAATATGCGGCGCTGCTGCGGCGGAGATGACGCTACTTCACTGCGGACGAGCCTTTCCAACGAGCGAACAATTCCCGACGAACTGACATTAGCGCGTACAGCGAGTCGGCAGAAGTTTCTCTCCCTCGTCTCGCTCTCACCGACACAAACGCGCGCTTATTCGCGATGTGTATAGTGAACTATCGGCAGCACTATACAGACTATACTTATACACACGATGACGACGGGGCAGAGGCAGCGCACACTGGCACACATCAAATACCCTCGCGAGCAATAACACATACGAACACGACGTGCGAATAGAGAGAGAGAGACGTGTTGGTGTGCACGATATGATCGTGTGTGGTTGGTACGTTGGTAGAAACAGGGGCGTCTGCCGGATGCGCGGCGAGCAGCGACGGACGCGACGCCGCCTGCGCTGCGCAGGCGCGCGGAGATCCGAGCACGCGCGGGTAGTTCGAAAAGTTTTTGCGAGACGCTTTTCTGCGCGCTGATGTTCGCCGCGACTGCGATTAAGTATATGCGTTGTTGCCGTTACGCCATGCGCGTTATCGATGCGATAATTGTATAGAGGAGGGTACATACACATCTTATGCTTTTGTTGTGCATTCTTGCGCCGGCGATTCACGTTTCTATATTGCTTGGAAAGGATGCATAGCGGAACGCAAAGGCATTCAAGGCCACGAAAGCAAGTGCTCGGACGATAATACAGGGCTCAGATTGGAGAAGACCGCATTATTGCATATATACGCAGAATATAACATAATACAAGTAATACACACACCACGCACACACCCAGTATCGCAAACATTCTATAATTGGAAATTGGAATCCCTTTGATTGTTTATTGTGGAGTAAGTTATTGCTTGTTTAGATGATGATAGAAACAGTGACAGCTATTGCAAAGTAAACTCGATAATCGGATATTTTTTTATTCGTATTTGAGGTTCGGCTTTATCTCTAATTTATTGATTTATGTCATTCTTTTCCAGAAACCATTAAGTCGGTAAGGTTAATTGTGCAGCTGTTGAATGATAGACATTTTTGTAGAGATAAGATAAGAAACACACAAAATGAGCACAAAGTTTGTATTTTTGGAGTCCATGGACATACTGGGCACAATACCTCAATACCACGCAGTTCTTGCATTCATTGTACTTTGCATAGTGTGGTCTTTCGCTAAAAGAAGATACCTTTCTGAAAATAATTATTCTGGCGATGAGGTGGCAAGAAAATTGGAGCAATGGAGACCCGAGCCTTTGATTCCGGATACTCCAAAAGATCATCCGTCCTTGAATCCTAGAAAAGTCACATCGAGAGTAGGTAAGAGAATAATAGTTGACGGCAAGGATTGTTTGAATCTTGCTACGCACAATTACTTGAACTTGACAGAAAATACTGAGATTGAAAAGAAAGCTATTGAAACTGTAGAAAAGTATGGAGTTGGTTCCTGTGGTCCTCGTGGATTTTATGGAACAGTAGATGTACATTTAGAGTTAGAACAAAGCTTAGCACAATTTATGCAAATGGAAGAGGCTGTTGTTTATTCATATGGATTCAGTACAATTGCATCAGCCATTCCAGCTTATTGTAAAAGAAAGGACATGGTATTTGTTGATGAAAAAGTGAATTTTTCAATACAAAAAGGATTGGATGCATCCAGATCAAACATTAAGTATTTCAAGCACAATGATGTAGAAGATCTTGAAAGAATATTAAAAGCACAATCAGGTTTAAACAAGAAGAACACCAATAATGTGGAGACCAGAAGAAAATTTTTGATTGTTGAAGGTATTTACATGAACACTGGAACCTTATGTCCTCTACCTCAATTAGTAGCTCTGTGCAGAAAGTATAAACTCAGAATTTTTGTGGATGAGTCTATATCATTTGGAACTCTTGGAGCTACTGGTAGAGGAGTTACTGAACATTTCAATGTTCCTAGGCATGAAATTGACATGATAATGGGTAATATAGAATGAATTTAATGTAATCATTATTTTACTATTAAGTTTACTCAAAAATTTTAATACTTTTTCAGCATCTTTGGAATGGACCATTGGTTCAATTGGTGGTTTTTGTGTAGGATCATCATTTGTCATTGAGCATCAAAGATTATCCGGACTTGGATACTGTTTCTCTGCTTCACTACCACCGCTTTTGACATCAGCTGCTATCACTTCTCTAGATATTATGGAGAAAAATCCAGAACTCTTTGCTACTCTCAAACAAAATTGTCGTGCCTTTGACAGTGCATTTAAAAAAATCGCAAGCCTTGAATGTATAAGTTTTATAGATTCACCAGTTAAACATTTGTGCTTGAAGGAGAAGCTTGATTATGACAAGGAGGAAAAACTGCTAAAAGAAATATCTAACAAATGTTTTGAAAATAATTTATCTGTTGTAGTTCCAGCATATCTGGATACTGAAAGAGAATATCCCAGGCCTAGCTTAAGAATATGTATTTCTATTACTTTGAATCAAAGCGATATTGAATTTGCTTTGCAAACTCTTCAAACATGTACTAATGAAGTTTTGTCTGCCTAAGCTTTGTTATAATCAAATGCTACAAATGGAAGCTTTGAACAAAATTTAAATATCACGAATTATATTAAGAGCTAAGCCAATGAAATTGTTTAAATTGTCACAAATATTTGTTCGTGTAAATAAAAATTATTTATTTAATTTCTTTATAAATTTGAATACTTCAAGTTAATAGTATTAAAGGTATTAACTAATTAATACCTTTACCTTTTGCATTTTTATTATTTTTTTTTCTAATTCCTATAGTGGGTATCGTTGAGTGTAGCGGGTAGAGGGCTCTTCTACGCTCTGTCGGTATAACAGATCTGAAAGTTCATCGTAATTCGTATATTCGTATACCCACTTCCGGATTTCTCATCCATTGCGTCCACCTACTTCGCTGAGGTATGTACTGCTGACTATTTTATTGTTCAAAAATTGTAATTATCTTTACTTTTAAAGGGAAGTAAACCTTATTACATAACTAGAAATCTTTATTAATGATGTAAACTAATAAATTTTTTTTTTGAAACAAAGTTTTAAGGTTGAATTAGTTTAAAAGAACAGTGTGAGGTTATGTTGCCACGTGGCGTCGGTTTATGAAGTACACATAAAAAATTTTATTTTGATTTTTTCTTAAATTTAGCAATTCTAAAATGATGAAAAAATTTCGCGTCTAAAAAGCCGATCAACGTACAGAAGCTAGAAATAGCTGAACCCATCTGTAGCGTCGGCTTCAATGTTGATAAAAACATTTTATGCAGTCTGACTCCTAGTATTGATAAAAAAATCAATTACCTTGGCTATAAATAGTTTTTTTAATAAAGGAAATTATTTATTGTAGTCCTTAAATCTCCGTACGGTATCCCTACACACTTCACGATGGGTAGGGAGGACAAGGCATCCTGGAAGGCAGGTTACTTCAGCAAGCTTATCGTAAGTATTTTAATAACTGATAGAGCAAATTGATGATTTCCTACTTTTAAAAGTTGATAGTAATTGATTTTATTTGCATTTTACAGCAACTTTTAGATGATTATCCAAAATGCTTTATTGTGGGCGCGGACAATGTCGGATCAAAGCAGATGCAGCAGATCCGTATGTCTCTGCGTGGCATTGCTGTTGTTCTCATGGGTAAAAACACCATGATGAGAAAAGCCATCAAAGGGCATGTAGAACGTAATGCCGCTTTGGAGAAGCTGTTGCCACACATCCGTGGTAACGTTGGCTTTGTCTTCACACGGGGAGATCTCGTTGAAGTCAGAGACAAGCTTCTGGAGAACAAAGTCCGTGCTCCTGCCAGAGCTGGTGCTATTGCCCCATTGAGTGTCGTCATCCCAGCCCAGAACACTGGTTTAGGTCCTGAGAAAACTTCTTTCTTCCAGGCTCTGAGTATCCCAACAAAGATTTCCAAGGGTACTATTGAAATCATTGTAAGTATTTTGCTTATCATTTTCGATTTAATGTTTTTTTTTAATAAAACATTGTATCTACATTTTTTATTTCCAACTCCAGAATGATGTCCACATCCTGAAACCAGGTGACAAAGTTGGAGCTTCAGAAGCTACCCTTTTGAACATGTTGAACATCTCTCCATTCTCATACGGTTTGATTGTTGAACAAGTCTACGACTCTGGCACTATTTTCGCCCCTGAAATTCTGGACATCAAGCCAGAAGATCTTCGCGAGAAGTTCATGGCTGGAGTTGCCAATCTGGCTTCTGTCTGTTTGTCTATTGGCTACCCAACTGTTGCCAGTGCTCCTCACAGCATTGCCAATGGATTCAAGAATCTATTGGCTATTGCTGCTGTCACCGAGGTCGACTTTGCTGAAGCTTCTACCATTAAAGAGTACATCAAGGTAAATCGATATAATGTACCATTTGGAGCAGTAAAATTACATTTTTTTTTTCAATAATCAAATGATGAACGATTTCGTGTCCGAGTAATCGATCAACGATCAGACGCTAGAAATAGCGGAACCCATCTGGTCGTCGATTACGTTGTTGAGATAAAGCATTCAATGCTGTCTGATAAAACAATGAACAAGCAGTTTTGAAACAAGTGCGTGGAGGCCTTCTAATTTAACAATGATGTTTTAATTTTATAGGATCCCAGCAAATTTGCCGCTGCCGCTGCTACCGCTGCTCCAGCTGCCGCTGCTGCAGCTCCAGCTGCCGACAAGAAGGAAGAAAAGAAAGAGGAATCCGAGTCTGAGGATGAGGACATGGGCTTCGGTCTCTTTGACTAAACATCTGATCGACGTAATTGGCTACTTACGACATTACGTTATCTGCTACTGATGCTTTTACTGACGTCCGAATAAAGTACCAGGATTGACACCTAAAAAAATAACTTCTTTTTCACATTTTTGACAAAATCTTTTATTTTCTTTTCTATTTCTTCCTCTTTGCTACTCGCGAAAATTCTTCGTCTATGAGAGCGTTGCTTTGAGAATTATAAGTAAAAGCGGCAAGTCCTTGACACGATGTGCCTTTCAAAAAGAATAAAATATTTATTCTAAATAAGCAGTCCATGAAATTCCAAAGTGACAATGACAAGGCTTCCTAAAGCGCGTAGAAAAACGACTAAACAAGAAACAAATGAAAGTCGACAGAAAAACAGCCTCAGAGAAGTCGTGAAGCGGTTGAAAAAAAAAAGTTGAGACGCGGGATCGCAGCATATTTATTCATGTATCTCGAGAGAGAGAGAGAGAGAGAGAGAGAAATATGCAAATGAGTAAAGGTGGAAGAAATCGAGGCACATTTATATACACTTATAGTAACGCACATGAAATATAGAAGTGGAATTTCGCAATTATCAGTGAAGCATCGTTGCTCGGCATAATTTTCTTGGAAGTCGCTACTAAGATAGGAAAATCGAAAAAAAAACACTAAAGTGGGGAGGCAACAGGAGGTCGTTCGCGACACTCGTCCGTATCCTCTCTAACGTATTATGCGCGTGTATATATAGGTATGATGACGGTAGAGGAGGAAAGAGCTACAGAGAAGCACTAGGCTTGGTACTGCTTGGTGGGTATTAGCGGCTCGGCAGGACAGACACCTCTCGCGAAGTGCAGCAGCAAGAGTTGCGCGCGCGGTTGTACGTATGTATGTATATTTGTGCCAGTCATCGGTGTGTACAGTGTGCCCACTGCTCAGGTCGCCAGGTCGCCGCCGCCTACTCTACACACTGCATATGCCTGTTATTGCTGTAAAACAACTTTAGTGTCCGTGCATATCTATAATTGCGTGCCTTATACTACTGTCCAGACGTGCATCAGTTGATACTTATACCACTGGCACACTGCAGACAGACTCGGTGTAAGTAGTGCAGTGCAGTGCGAGCGAGCGAGCAAACGGTGCAGCGGTAAGCCGTTTTTTCGCCTTGTAAACATAACACACAGTCTGTGTATAACACACGCATACACGCGCGCTTATTCATACATCGAATCGCGAGCCGCGCGCAAGCGTGCATGCGGCACGCAGTCACTCTCTGCACGCCGCGCTGATTCGATCGGATCGGATCGCATCGTCATCCGGGCCAGCCAAGCTGCGAGGAGGAGTGCCGTCATCGTCGTTTTCGGGAGGCGCGGCAACGAGGACCACTTGACACGGCAATATAAGTACTATACATACAGAAGCGGCGCGACGACCTTTACGCTGCTGCACGTGACGTGAGCCCGCTGCCCGCTCTCTCTCTCTCTCTCTCTCTCCCGTCGCAGGTTACACATCATCGCAGGTTGTCGCAGGCACGAGTGACAATATTATACACACATACATAAGCTATCCGCAATGGGTCTACTTTCGGAGGGAAGTCCTCTGAGCTGGGAGGAGACGAAAAAGCTCGCCGATCATGTAAGGGAACACGGAGTCACACAGTTTATTAACCTCTACAAGAGACTCCGGGACAAGCAGGGCGACGTACTCAAATGGGGAGACGAGGTTCGTGTTCTAGCGAAATTTTTCTCCTCTTTTCTTTTCGCATGTCATGCGGCTCTTTTCAGCGTGTGGCAAACGGAAACCTTTTTTTTTTTGCTTAGGAGTTAATACTTACGCTCTGTGCAGGCGCCGCACACATTGTGCACTTAAGTGCGAGGGAGCGGTTATTTTCTCTGCGAGAATTAGTTCTCAGAACTCATTGGAAATGAATAACAGAGCGTTATTTTGTACTAAATACCGCTTGTGAAAAATTGCACAACTCGAAATGCATGGTGTCTTACTTCTTGCTTTTTTTAACAGTTGGGTTCTTGTTCTCATTTTTGATTGAGCATTCAAAATTTAACAGTTAATCATTTTTTTAAACTCTTGGAGAGTTGTTCTATTGATTCTCTTACTCCAATAAATACTGCATGGTATTGACTGACTCTTGCTCTGTCATACTTCTATTATCACATTACTTTTATTATCATTTGTGCAAATTTTATTGTGCAATCACCATTATTGAACAGTTCATTTTCTATTTTATCTCTAGGTAGAGATAAAAGAGAGTCAAAAATTCCAAGTATTAGTAGCTGCACTTTCAGTTAAATATTATCCATTTGAAGAATTTATTTACTTTTATTACAAATTATTTTTAGAATTCCTAAAAACTTGAAGTTGTTTTTCATTTATCATTTTTATTAAGTATTTCTTTTTTATATTATTGCTTGATGTCCTTAAAATTCTAGATATTTAAATGAATTGGCTTACTATAATTATATTATATATATGTATTTGAAAAAATCTTGTTTCTTTAGGTGGAATATATCTTGGTGAAGTTTAATGATGCAGAGAAAACTGCAAAAGTATCACTAAGAGCAGAAAAATATTTGTCTCAATTACAAGAGAAGGAACACAAAGATCCCAAGTAAGTGATTTTATTACATGCTGTGGAAAGTAATATTTCATAATACATTCAATAATTTTTTTGAGTTAAATATTACTTCACTTAATAGTAGTATAGAATATTATGCAGTCAATAACTTACTTTATAGCAATGTTAAATCACTCTGGCGACCTGAATATGGAGCCTACATGATTGAAGGAACTCCGGGTAAACCATATGGTGGGTTACTGGCACATTTTAATGTTGTTGAAGCTAATATGCGATACAGAAGACAAGAAGCATCCAAATTGTTAGAGCCTGGAGAAACTCTAATGTCACTTACTAATTTTCCAAGGTTAATTTTATTTGAGAAGCTTAATTAAAAGCATGATTTATTTCAAACATTAATGAATGATGTCATGATTTATTACCTTATAGATTAGGAGCTTCAGAATTTACTGATCCACCAGCTGTTCCTACTCCACATACTGGAGCATCAAGAAGTTTATTCTTTCCAGATGAGGCTATTTTTGGTGGTCATCCAAGATTCAAAACATTAACTAGAAATATTAGAAGTCGAAGAGGAGAAAAAGTGTCTATTAATTTACCAAGTATGTTTTTAATGATTTGATGACTTTTATTCAATTAACATAAATTTATATTCGGTAATAAACCTGAATATTATCATACTGCATGTTTTAAGTGCATCAAATTAAATTCATGTAAAACTATTTGCGAAATGTAACATTTTAATGAGTTTATCAATGTTTGCAGTATACAAAGATAAAAATGTAAAGCTGCCATTGAAGGAAGATTTTGCTGAATTAGGAGATGATGGTACAAGTGCAAAAGCAGCCAAGGAAAATCATGTGTACATGGATGCAATGGGATTTGGAATGGGATGTTGCTGTTTACAATTAACATTTCAAGCATGTAATATTGAAGAAGCAAGAACTTTATATGATCAACTAACTCCACTTTGTCCTATAATGGTAAATATGCAGTATGGAACATTTATTTCTTTAAAGTTAAGAGTGCAAATGCTAAATTAGCATGTCTCTCGTGCATGCCTTTACAGAAAATCTTTATTTCACGTTCAACAGCTGGCTCTTACTGCTGCCAGTCCGTTTTATCGAGGCTATGTAACGGACGTCGATTGCCGCTGGAATGTGATATCGTGCTCCGTTGACTGCCGAACTGAAGAGGAGCGTGGATTAAAACCATTGAACGAAAATAAGTTCAAGATCAGCAAATCCAGATATGATTCTATTGATTCCTATCTAAGCGAGCAAGGAGATAGATATAATGATGTACCTTTGACACGTGATGAAGATATTTACAAAAAACTTCTAGATAATGGAATAGACAGGCTACTTGCACAACATATTGCTCATCTATTCATTAGGGATACAGTCTCTTTATTTTCAGAAAAGGTTCATCAAAATGATCTTGAAGATACGGATCATTTTGAGGTAACATTTTTTAAAATTACCATGTTTTAATCAAATTTCTAGGTGCTTTCATTTTTTTAATCATTAAAATAAATTTTAGAATATTCAGTCTACAAATTGGCAAACAATGAGATTTAAGCCACCACCATCTAACTCATCTATTGGTTGGAGAGTTGAATTCAGACCTTGTGAAGTACAAATAACTGATTTCGAAAACGCAGCCATTGTTTGTTTTGTGGTTTTGTTAACGCGGGTTATCTTAAGTTACAAACTTAATCTTTTAATACCAATTAGTAAAGTAGATGAGAATATGGTCAGAGCACAAAAAAGAGACGCCATAAAAACAGAGAAATTTTGGTTTAGGCGCGACATTACGTGTAACACACAACAAGGAGATATTAAAGATGAATATACTGAATATACGATAGATGAGATTGTTAACGGAAAGGTTTGTTAATCATTAATAATGTTTCTTCGAGTGCGTTTAAGCAAAAATTACTAATAAAATATTGGTTGTAGGAGGGCACATTTCCCGGATTAATTCCGTTGGTCAACTCTTATCTTTCGAGTATGGATGCAGATGCTGACACCCATTGTACTATACAAAGATATATTAAACTCATTCAAAGACGTGCATCTGGTGAACTTTTAACTACCGCGAAATGGTTAAGGAAGGAGGTTCTCACGCATCCTGAGTACAAGTGAGTACAACTTGATTGAATCATTCGATAAATACGTACTAGATAAAATTATATAAATACTCATAAATATTTTTTATGGTTTTAGACAAGACTCAAGAATATCACAACGAATAAATTATGATTTGTTGAAAAAAATTCACGACATTCAAGCAAATGCGGTTCCATGTCCTGAGTTGCTTGGGCCTTGTATAATTTCAAAAACTTCAGAAACAGTTCCAGCTGCTATGGCAAAAGCTGAAAATTGTCCGATTCCGGATTAAAAATTGTAATTATAAATGAGTAAGCCGAAAAATGTATTATTACATATTATATTTTTAAATAATTTTATTGTATACATATACATCTTATACTTGTAACATACAAAAATACTGACCTAATATTCTTAGTAAGGTGCACTTTGTGCTTCAGGGAGTGATAAATTTTTTTAAATGTAGTAAAACATTGGCATACAAAAACTGCCTTGTACTATTGTTGAAATATTCAATCTATTAAATAAATAAGTTTGTTGGCATTCTTTTTTAATGATTTAAAAAATAAAAGAAAATGCAAAAGTTATTTATTTTTCCGTTATTGAATATTTTTTGCTAATGTTCTTCTGTTAGTTCTGTATGATATATAAGTATTCCATAGAACTGCCACTGACTGAACAACTAAAACTTGGTAATGCAATGGCACAAGATAAAAATTAACTAGCTGCACCATAGGCCATAACTGAAAACACAAAATAATTGTTTTTTAATTTATAATGATTCAAACCAATAGTTCCATCTTGCAAATTTGCCCATTACCTTGTAATTATTTTTCAATATTTCTATGTATTCGTCTTCTAATTTTAATTTAATGTTCTTAATATCATTTCCTTGAGATAAACCTATTGCACTTAGCAAGACTATTATGAAAGTAGGTGCAAACAGGAATTGATCACAAGTTACTTTTTTTAATACTACTAATGCTCCTTTAGATCCAAAATGCTTGTCTAAAATTCCATACCACGTTCTTGTTGCTGGTCCCTTAATGAAATAAAATTTTAAATTATTCAATCATACTATTATTTAAAATTTTAATACGATTTTATACTCACTGCAATAACAAAACCAATGCTGAAAAATTTCACAGTTCTCACAAAATCCAAATCTTTAATTGCTCTTTTCTCAATGTATTTTTGTGCTATTTGATCACCCAATCCCATTAAAGCTCCTATAAATCAATTACTAACGTCAATCAATGAAATTTAATGATTAATAAGGTTTCGCATGCTTGAGTAATTATCAATGACAATTAATTTCGTACCAGCTTGTAAAGCTTGCATTCCTAGAGGATATCTCATCAAGAGTTTTTGATAAGATTGGAAAAGATAAGACATTATATTTACTAAATATGCCAACAGACAGTTTGCGTAAATAAAAACAAATTAACTTTATAAATATCCGTTGCAGCCGGTTTTTAGGTTAATCGCAAATCTTCTTTTCGGCCGATGCTCCAAAAGCGCACAAGATTAACGGTTGCTTATATCAGTGCAATTTAATATTCAATTAAATATTTTATCTGTTGACGATCTATTGATATATGTATTATACTTTCGCATAGTAACGCAAGATTAATTCGTCTTTCTCGTACCGGATACTTGGACTTTCTTAGCATTTTACTTATTGTATCATTTTTCCTCCACTCTATAAGTATCACTGTATCCGTAATTACCAAGCTGCTCACGTGGTATCAGCATGATTTCCGGAATTTCTATTTTTTTATAATTTCCTATAATTGTGTATGCATTCTAAATATCTATACAAATATTAATATTTTTTTTTATGATTTTGCGACGAGTTTAAAAAAAAATGGAAATTTGATGTTTAAAAAATAATTAACGAACAATTTATGTTCTATACATCAAGTTAATCTAAATAAAGTTGAAAAAAAAAACTAAATAAATGAGGTAATTTGTTGGAGAGAGTAGATGATATTTGAAAATAATAAAGCTTCAGTAAAGAAGATATTTATTTAAAACTTATGTTCATTTACAATAGTTAAAAATATACTTTCATATTTTGATTTTACTCTATATAGTTTTACACATAATTATATATTTTTACAACACTAACAAATGTATTTTTAGAATAAAAAATATATTTCAGCATTGATTACATTGCACTCATTGTTTTAAAATCTGTAATATCTTGATTTGCATGCATGTACGTAGTTATATTTTTGACGGTCAGATGAAATTTTATACATATATTAAAGATTTTTAAATTATTTTAGAAAGTTTCACTTAGAAAAATATTTCTAGACAGAAATATATTTTTTTTTATTCTTTTGGACCCATACAGACTTTTCCATGTGATACAGTAGCTTTGATTCATGTTGTATTGTATAAAAATATCAAGTTTTTACCAACTCTTGATATCTTTATTAAACTATTTAATTTTTTTTATGAGTTCCTAATGAATGAATAAGAAAAATATTTGAGTAAGTCGTATGGTCATTAAAAATTATTTCGATGCATTTACGAATGTAGTATAAATGATTGAATTAATGCATTCAATAAATATGATGATATGAGACTTTTTCTCTTTTTAGTCTTTTGTAGGAACATAGTATCATTAGAAGAAATAGATGTAAATGGAAACTTTGAATTTGCAATGAAAAATAGACCGGAATGATCAAAGTAGAAAGTCGATGAACAATAAAACTTTCTAAAGAACATAGCTCAGTAGTCGATAGCTTTTGGACGTGTTTTTACATAGACATATGCCACAATAAGTGCAAAAATTGCAGCTACAGTTGGCAGCACAAGTGTAAATACTCGCTGCTTATTTTCTAAAAACTCCTTTTTGCGTTCCTTCTTCTGTTTGCTTGTTTCTTTCGTTTTACCCTTTAATTGCCTCATGTCTGCAAATTATGATTACTGTTAGAAAATACTCATAACATCTGGATGAACTCTATGAAATCTATTTTTAAATAACAGAAAAAAAGAATAATCATGTCATGATTACCTGAATAATAATCAAATTTTGGTTAGCAGCAGCTCAAAGTGTAACTTGTAATATTGTCATGTGTCGGAGCGGCTAAACGATACGATTGTATCTTTTATAGGCTGCGGCAATTACTTGCGCTGATTGTTCAAATAATAATACTGAATTTCACCTGCTGATTGGAAGCGCTTTCTTATTATAAGTATATCTGTGTTTTACCACGTAGTCAGGTTTCACGTATATTCCGTTGTAACCTCAAGCGCGTATTCAAATTCTATTGGGTGTCCTATGATCGAAATTTAATGGCTCGTTTCCACATCAACGACGCTATTGCCGTCTCTATCTTTTGCTTTTATTTTATCATTTAAGTACTGTTCTTGTTCAAGAAGGTTCAAGATGTGTAGGTACCGTGGTGTATACATATGTTATATCAAAATTCTTGTGTTACTTGTACTGTCCGACGTCGCTTGCAAGATCGCGTACGTTTCGCATCGGCAGAAGAGAGGGAGAGCAATATGAAAATCGTCAACAATTACATGGCTTAAGTGGAAGCATTGCGGACGTGATTGTTATAGCAATAAGTAGTAGCTGAAAGCTGAGTCGAGTTCGATTGGCGAAGGGAATCAAGTCCAAAGGCACACGCCAGGAAAATGTCGGGCGGTCAGCTGATTAGCAGTCAATCGAAGTAAAAGCAGACATGCATCGTAAATGTTCAGATAAGAATTTAACAACAGAGAGATATGGGTTGATTGTGAAATATTCGCTTTGGAGATTTAGCAGAGGTTATGCTTAGTGCAATGAAAAATGTGATAATTTGGCTCTGCGACGAGGTGAGAACTTACATAATTGTTATTTTGCAGATGTTTTTGAGTGAGCTTTTTATGGTTTGCAAGTGTACCACGTGTGAATCTGGACAATTAGAAAAAATAAATATTTTCGTCTATGTAAAGAAACATGCTGCTTTTATCTTTTCAATTTAAAGTGCTGCTAACTTAATAACAAGTATATAATGTTAGAAGCAATGGCTTACATTTTCATTAAGATTTTGTTAGTGTTATTATCTATTAAATATAATAATTGCAATCAATTTTTCCATGAATCTTGAAATGAATGTTTCTATTTAGGAGAATGTTGATAATGTTAGATATACAAGTAATTGCATTTTCTACATGTGATAATTCCTACTTAAAGTAATTTCTACTTGTAGTATATTTAGTTTAATAATTATCAATAATTTTTAAAATCTAATTACAGATAAAAAAAAATCAGCTTCAGCAAAAATTTAAGAAATGAATTGGAAGAAGTACGAAGAAATTTTTTTGTTTCCCACTGTTGATGCAGCTGCAAAAGTTGAAAAAAATTTGGATACGATGAATCATCCAAGCATCGATGTAGCAACTTTGTTAAAACTAAATACAGATGATGCTCGAGAATTTCTTTGTGGATGGGGAGCTGCTGTGATCAATGTTACTGTTACTTATCCTGTAAATAAAATTATATTCCGACAGGTTAGTATTCAATTTGAATATTTTATCTATGATTCTTATTGAAATATAGTAACTATAATTTTCCATGATTTTCTTAGATTTTAGAGGGAGTACCTGCTGCAACTGCAGTACATCAGTTATCACAAGAGGGATTCAAATTGTTATACCGAGGAATCTTACCCCCTTTGTGTCAAAAAACTGTGTCTTTAAGTTTGATGTTTAGTATATATGAAGGCTGCAGACGGAGGCTATATATATTAACTGATCACCAAATGTTTGCAAAAGTTCTTGCTGCTAATTTCGCAGGCACGTGTGAAGCAATTCTGATGCCCCTAGAGAGAGTTCAAACTTTATTGCAAGACTGGAGATATCATGAACGTTTCAAAAATACTCCACATGCATTCAGTATCCTCTTACGAGAGTATGGAATTTCAGAGTGCTACAGAGGTCTGGTACCCATCATCTATAGAAATGGCTTATCAAATCTCATGTTTTTTACTTTGAGAGATAAGTCTAAAGAAGTGTTGGGAAATGACAATACTCTTTTATCTAATTTTATTAGTGGTGCGTTAATTGGTGGTTTTACAAGTACAGTCTTTTATCCAGTGAATGTTATAAAGGTTCATATGCAATCAAAAGTTGGTGGTGACTTTGAGAAGATTACTAAATGTGTTCGAGATGTCTATATTTCTAGAAATAGAAGCTTAAAAAGCTTTTATAAAGGTGTGCATTTGAACTTTATGAGGTCATTTATTAGTTGGGGTGTGATTAATGCTTCCTATGATACTTTAAAAAGTTTATTACTTTAAAGAAACAAAAACAAATAAAAAAAATTGCTAAGCATGTTGGGACATAACTGGAATAGCAGTCATGTAACTCAGTTTGTCCTACAGGAAATAAAAAAAATTACTAGGAATCAAATTGTAACAAAAAAATTGTATATTATGTTGAAAAATGTTATGAAATCACAATAACTCAGTTGTTTTTAATATTATATAAATGTATTTAAATTTGGTCTTTCACACTGACTCTTTTTTAAGACCAAGTGCTGGGATATGCATAGATGTAATTATATAATTAACTTTCTAAATATGTACACGAAATAAAATAATGACGTTGACGTTTCTTAATACTCTCGTTTTGTAACGACAAGAGTTGTCAATTCATTTGCGGCTAAGCAAGCGCGTCATTCGTTCTCTCACAATATGATCGAGCGAATTTTACCTCAACCATTCGAATTTGGTCGACTGCCATTAAAAACCAAAATGTTCTTGGCTATCTCGCAATAATAAAAAGTGATTCATTAAATTCGAATTCCCCGTCGATAAATCAAAACCGTCGTATACACACGTTCGAAAGCGCATTCGAGACTTGAAATAAACGCGAGCGTATACGATCGCTTCGATGTGCGGTTGCGTTATACGGTTGAACACAAAAATGCGCTCCCAACGGAAAAGCGTAATCAAGTTGGAGTTTAATGCTTTTCTCTCGTAAAATTCATTTGGGTCAGAGCTTCGCTGGCGCAGCTTTTCGACAAGCGTGCGCGTACGCAAAAAAAAAAACAAGAATAAATTTGTATATCTATATACGTATAGAGCTGCAGGTAGTGGCATCAGCCCGTGATAGAACGAGTGGCAGCACACAATGCGCGCCTGTGAGAAGAGCCACCCATTCTCCGTTGCGTGACACTTTCTGCCGCGAGCACAGCCCCTTGTAGGCTTTGGCATTGATATACGGTGTACTTAGCGCAAGTGCCTAATGAACTTGAGAGTTTTAGTTTGTGTGTATCCGTCATTTTGCCTAATTCGATTATGCTCGCCGATAACAATGGGAAAATTTATCTTTCTAATTCCCTAATTTATGAGTGTATTGTATGACAAAGCTTTATACGAAAGCTCATATCGTACAGCAGTTCGGATTCGAAGCGAAAAAAAGCAGGGATTTTCTCTTTGCTTTCGCGGTCAATCGCACAGCGACAAATGTGCACCGTGAAAATTTCAAAATTTTTCAGAAAACCAGAACTATACTCGGTTTTTTCCATCTTTTCCCTACAACTCGATGAAAAAGCACTCAACGGCGAGCTTTTCGACCACGAAAATAATGAAGAATGCGCACGGTATCGCCGGAAATGCGAACTGTGCACTTTTTTCCGCTCAGCTCTCCCGACAAATAAAACAAAAGCTCGAAATTTCATCGGAATCTCCAATATAGCCCGGCGAAAAATCCGGCTTTATTTGTTATGATTTCGAAGCTCCGTCACAACAAGCGTCACGCTCGAAAGGCAGCAACAGCGACTTCATTGTAAAAGCAGTTCCCTCTCTCGTTTCTCTCCCAGCTCTTCAACTGCTATTTTTAGAGCTTTTTCGCGCGAAAAAAGCACAGCTCTCTCGCCGCTCTGGGTATTCCCAATGGAACATACATATATGTATATAAAACTCTCTCGCGGCGTTATCCGAATGGAATTCGAATCCGAATCGTATTAAGTGCGCGTCTCTTTGTGCAATGCCGAAGAAAATAAAGTATATATATATATATATATATTATATATATAAGGCATTATAATATGCGGCTTTACGTAACAGCGGCGCGAGAGCTTCCCCCTCCCCCCCCCCCCATCGCATGGCATCGCGCACCCACGCGAGATTCATAAACTTCAGCGCTGCTGCATATAGAGAGAAAGAGAGGAAGCGGCTTATTTTTCTCCCCTCGGCTTTATAGCCCGCGGGTCTTACACGCGCGCAAACATGCACACGCGCCAGAGGCTCGACAGTCGGAGATTCAGAGGGAGTCGCGCACTTGAAAGCTCGCGCGGTGCTGTAGAAAAAAAGCGGAAGCCTCGTATATATACGCATGTACGTATATGTACAGTACACTATATGCACGTATGTATACACACCGCGATATCGCAAGGTGGAGGGACGCGGGTCGGGTGGGGGGGGGGGGATCGAGTATAGAGCGCGATATAGTGGGGGCGGAGAAGGCGTCGGCGCGCGCATGTGGCTCCGCACACATGTGTGCTCTGGCCAGCATACAGAGCCCGGCAACAGTCGTGCACTCGTGCGTGAGACCGTCGGTATGTGTGTGTGTGTGTGTGTGTGCGCGCGCGAGAGAGCCTGGCGGAGGCGCAGCGGAGCGGAGCAGGCCAAGGGACGAGAGAGCAGACGATGACGAGCCGCTGGACGGTCGTCGCCTGCGCCTAACTAGCGAGCTGTCCGTCGCGTGTACACACAATACTCGCGCTACGTTATCGTCGCCGAAGAGTCGCACAAAGAAAGAAAGAAAGAGAGAAAGAGAGAGAGTTTTCGAGGTATACACACTACGCGGATCGAGTGTCTCGTGACTCGTGCTCTCTGGAGAGGGGGAGGAGGGGCGCGAGACCCTCGGAAGATGTGCATCGCTTCGCTCGGCGAAGACTGTAGTGATCCGTTGTTGTGCTATTTGCGGCTGCATCTCCGCGCATGCAGGAGCAGCATCGCCAGCAGCAGCAGCAGCAGCAGCAGCAGCAGCAGCAGCAGTTGCAGGCTCGAGGTAGCTTGAGGCGAAGTATGAGAGTCAATCCCACCAAGATGTGCACTCCGATAGAGGAGAAGGTCGAGCAGAACCTCAAGGTACATTACAGAAACGAATTTGCGTATTGATACGAGAGAGAGAGAGAGAGAGAGAGAGAGAGAGAGGAGCGTTGGACGCGCGAGCGCACCTGTCTGCACTTGGTCCTTTCTTCTCGCACTTGCTTTGTGCATCACGTATACAGATCTGTACGTTGACTCTTTCGCATGCGTGTATAATGTATATATTGTGTGTGTATACTATATATATATATATATATATATATATATATATATATAGGTATGCACTTGTGTGCACGGATATTATTGCACGCGAGTTAGCTTGCGGTTTCGCGGCTTCTTTCATTTCCTCTCGCCGCCTGTACGCGGTATACGCGACTATACATAATATGTATATTGTATATACAACGCGCGCGTGAAGCCGATTAATCAATGGGGGAGAGTAGTGCGTCAGGTTTTTTGCTGCTTCGACTGCACCTGTGCGCGTAAATACTTGTTACAGTTATTAAAGCCGTGAACGGAGGTATTAGGAGATTATCTTGTTTTTGTATAGCCCGCACTTAGCTTGGCATTGATTTTCTCATTACGTTATTTTCCGGGAAAAATAGTGGGGCTGGAACGAGCGTCGATGGCCGTAAACTCCTTCCACGAGCAGGAATAACATCTACTCTCCTCCGTCGATAATACACGAGAGTGTGTGCGTGAGTGTGTGCGCGCGTGTGTGTGTATCTCTGTACCTGTGTCCACATTATACAATATTCACTTTTTCGGTCTTTCACCCCGAGCGCGACCGGTTAGGTAAATAAAGGACTGGGATTCCACGTGAAATATTGATCAGATTAGCGTCTCGGGAGAAATCATTACTCTCTCTCCTCTCTCTCTCTCTCGGGGCTGCGGGATAGTGCTTTCTCCGCAATATTTTTGGAGCATGAATTATTTAGCGGAGAAAAAATTCCTCATCTTCTTTCTGCGCGTGCAGCGGATGCGTATGTATAGGTGTTTATAAGGCACATCGAGCGCACTCCGAGGCGCACTCTCATTTTGGCGACCTTTTTTTCCTATGAGTTCAAAAATACAAAGAGAGAGAGGGGGGGGAGCAACAAGGTTCAATCTACAAAGGCTATTTCCACTCTTTCTCATCTAACGAAAAGCTCCGGCAAATGTAACGAGCCCTTCCTCGAGAAAAAAAATCTCTCCTCTCGCGAGATAGGAAAAATGCAATCTGCACTCACGGATACGGCGCAGGAGTAGGTTGAAAAGTATACACACGGAACTAAACGCATGTGCGGTGTGTATTGTGCACTCGCGACAATGCAGCAGCAGCAGCAGCAGCTTCGCCCGGGCGAAACTTGCTCCACGAGTTTTGCTCTCTCCTCCTGCGGCGGCGGAGACTCTAGACAACTTGTCGCCTATTATATTGAGGATTATAAGCCACGCTGTTCAGCTCTCCCTTCGGTTCTCTCTCTCTCTCTCTCTTTCTCTTTCTCTCACTATAGCTCCGCACGATCGATAAAGTCAACCTTATAACCGGAGCACATAGAACATCGAGGCTCCTCGCCGTCATGCGAGAGATCTCTCGGCCTGCAGCTCTTTTTCTTGTTACCTCTTACACGCTGAGCATTAGTGGAGCAATTTTTGCGCCCAACCGCGCGCGAGAGAAGAGAAGAGAGAGAGAGAGATATCGCTGCAGTATCGAGCGCTTATAATACCTACTCTTAGTTGGACCATAATCACGACTAATTGATCCGTAGCTGGCGGAAACGAAGCGAAAGAGAGAGACAGAGAGAGAGAGAGAGGTTTCGCCTTCGGAGAGCGTGTCACTAATCCATGTTTGATGAGTTCTTTGAACCTCGAGTCTACTCCTTCTCTCTTCGCATACACGCTTATACACATAGCTACATACGTATACTCGTATGTGCATATGGCTATAGACACGCGGACTCGTTGCGCGAAAAAAACCAGTCGCTGCTCTATTTTCGGCGCGCTTTGTGGGACGCGCGCGAATGATATTGTTGAGTTTTTTTTCTCTCGCTCCCACGCTCGTGCTTGCGCTTATTTTGCGGTCATTTATTCTGTATTGCTGTGAGAGCCTGCATACGCGTGTGTGCACAAGTGAGAGAAACGCACGCGCACACACTGGATTCTCGATGCGAGAGAACGAGCCCTGGGAATTGATTGCGAAAGAAATTAAGTTTACGCTCCAGTTTGAATAGCGATTCTTTGAAACGCCTGATTTATATAAATGTATGGGAGAAAGAGAGACAGTGAGGACTTCATCATTTTATATAGCTCTTTCCACTTACCATACGCGCGCTTTCGAAGAATCCGACGTAAATTTCGAATGAGCTTCGCTTAACGCGGGCTGTAAATTTTCTGTTAACGGAATTAACTTTTGGCGTGAGCAGCGAACTTGCGGAGTAATCAGCTGCACTTGTATACCTTTTTTTGCCGTTTATGGATTACTGGCGAGGCGAGGCGAGATGAGGCTTTTAAAAAAATTGTAAGACTCACGAGAGCTTTGTAGGCAAAGTTTTTCTAATGCAGATGCTTAGCATTGTTCCGTTGTAGAATTATTGTTATGATTATTTTATATCGCCTCGGGTCTTTACAATAGTCTCTACTCGCTCTGTTTCTCTCATACCCTTATTTTGTTGTTGCTATGTACATTGTCACTTCAATCTAGTGCATATATGTGACCTACACCTTTCAATTATACTTCTAATAAAAATACAAACATTGTTTTGTATAAGAATATTAACGGATATATTTGGAATGTATTTATAAGCGCCTGGACGTCAATTAGAATTTCAAATTTCACGCCACAATATTTCAAACAAAGAAAACAACTAATTTGCTTAAAACAAGCAATAAAAACAAAGTTACAAAAAAGCGTTACTTTATTACTTTTCAAAATGCAATTATCTACTGTGTCACCAAGTTTCAAGATAATAGTTAAACAACTTGACGGACAGTATAATTTTACATTATTCAAACGTCGTTTTGCGAGTGATTTATGTGCAAACTTCAAGGTTTGCAATATGGTAATTTTGTTTTTATTACTTGCTATGAGTAAATTAATAAAAATACTAAACTTCATAAAACTTTAGTTTTAAAATGAATAATTCTGATAAAATGTCAACGATAGTTAATTTGATTATTGAAATTATTATGAAGGTGAGGACTGGTATGGTGGCGGTGAGCGATGGCAAAATCAAGCCTATACCAACAAGGCTCCATCTTACGATGGAGGTCCTGAAGCTTCAGAGGGAGGATTTCGAGGTAACGAACTTTAAATAAACAAAAACGGAATAGTCACGGAAATTCGTAACATAAAATTTTAAATCCACAGCAGACAGCCAATCATAACAAGATACCTGCAGATACTAAAGAAAGAATGGTACAAATTACTCGACAGAAAGTAGGAGGCCTGGGTCTCAGCATAAAGGGTGGAGCTGAGCACAAATTGCCTGTACTGATATCTAGAATTTACAAGGGTCAGGCTGCAGATCAGTGTGGCCAACTCTTCGTTGGAGATGCTATTATAAAAGGCAAGTCTTCACACTTTGTCGTGGCAAGTACAAGCTTCCTAACGAATTTAGTATTCGTCTTAAGCCCCAGAGGCTTAGCCAGATTGAAATTCAATAATCCAATATTGAGAAACCCCTGTTAGGACTTAACATGCATGTACACCTGTGTGACAGTCAATATTGGAGCGTGTTTTGCTGCAGCATTAACATGTGTCTACCGAAACTGACACAGGCTATTTCCTTCTTACGTGACACTGCTTTGCAAACTAATCGTACACTTATCGCTGCCTACTTTAAATTGATTTTCTTTTGCAGTCAATGGAGAATATATAACAGCGTGCAATCACGACGATGCTGTGAATATTCTTCGAAATGCTGGCGATATCGTCGTTTTAACGGTTAAACATTATCGAGCAGCGAAGCCATTTTTACAAAAAACAGGTCAGTGCACTCGGGGGTGAAAAATTACACTTTTCAATACGATTTAACGAAAGTGCTCTGCATTACAGAGAAGGAAGAAAAATTAGACAATGCTAGTAACGGAGCTGCTGAAGATGGATGGGTTTCACCGAGTAAATTACTCGCGAGTAGTCCAAAAGCTAGTGGTCACAGTAGACAAGGTTCCAATGCTTCAGCAGGTTCGACCAAACAGAAGAAATGGGTGGACATAGTTACAGGTACGAAAGTCGTCGAGTATAAGAATCTAAATAATTGTGACACGCTTACTTGACGGTCTTAAATCTGTGTACAGTGCCCTTGATGATGGCTTACGTGACAAGATACATTTTTGGTACTGACAAATTGAGACGAAACGCTTTCGAAGTCAGAGGCTTGAATGGAGCTCGAACCGGGGTGATACATTGCGACGACACTGCAATTCTCAGTCAATGGCTCAAATACATTGCCGACATTATTACAAGTCTGACTTACCTGCAGGTAAATTTATATTAAAAACAACGCGGCCGCGCTTTCTGCAGGCTCCGTTGTCCAGGCTAATCTCGATCTGATTTATCCGCAGATGAAGTTGTACAATCGAAACTTCGGCGTAGGTGAGAGAATCGAGTACATGGGCTGGGTAAACGAAGCCGTTAGCAACAGTAACCAACTATGGCAGAGCTACAGACCAAGGTTCTTGGCGCTCAAGGGTCCGGATCTACTTCTGTTTGAAACGCCTCCTGTAAGCGTTATTCAAAATCAATACCATCAGAAACAAGCTTTCGTCTATATAGTTTCGAGAGAAAAATAGCCGTCGAGCGCACACGACTGGAAGTATCGAAAATAATAAAAGCTCGTCGTCACGCACGTCAACAATTATATGAAATCAATGAAAGCCTCCGTTGTACAGTTCCAAAATAAACCAGCGTATTCACCTTACTTACCGGCTTTGGCAATTTATCTCTATACGCGGCGCGAGTCGCGCACTCGGATACAGCGACTCGCGACGCCTATCGATCCAATAACCAATAACATTTTAATAAAGACTTGAAACCCTTTGCAGTGCAACATTGGCGATTGGTCACGATGTGCCCTTACCTTCAAGGTCTACCAGACGTTGTTTCGCGTGATGCGCGAATCCGAGAACGTCGACGAGCGTCAACACTGCTTCCTGGTCCAGAGTCCGGGGAAACCGCCACGTTACCTAAGCGTTGAAACGCGACAGGAGCTTCTGCGGATCGAGGCTGCCTGGCACACAGCCGTCTGCTCTGCCGTTACACATCTCAAGGTATACACACCTGCAGTGCCACTGTATTTATATACCTGTAGCGCAGACGCGTTGTCCTGTCCGTTTTAATACGCATGATTTTCGCAGCCCGCGCTTAAATTTTGCGGCTCATTAGCATTCTAGTTATACGGGAGCTGGATTTGAATTTTCCTGGCGTTGAGCCAGGGACGCCACCGCAGCTGCAAACAAAAACTATATTAAAAATCTGGTTGATCCTATATTTTTTCATATTTTGACTTGCAGTGTCTCATAATTGAATTAATTTTCTATTATACATTTGCATTTGCACTGGGACGAATTAAAATGAGTAACGACTCATTTCTACAGTTAAAAGAAAAGGCTTCCGTTATTTTATTCTGTTGCAAAACTTCGGAAAGAATATTTTTACAGATCTTAAACTTGCATCCTTTTGAATAAGGAAGACAAACAAAGTTGGCTAATTAAAACTTGGCTGCAGTTAATTAACTTTCGTTAATGGCGCAAAAACATTGTCGAGACTGGTCGGGTAGAATAGAGCTTTATAATTGTTTTCTTTAGTTTCATAATGATACTTTCTAGAAAGGTTCTTTTAAAAATACGATTCTACGAAATGACCTATTTTCGTGCGAAGCTTCAGTTCATTTAACGTTGATTTTTTTTTATCTTTATTCGAATATTCTTTTTGCATTTCAGAGTAAAACTTTTCCAATAACGCTGAATGGAAGAGCTGCTGGTCTTACGTTAGACTGGACTCAAGGATTTACTTTGACATTTGAAGGGACGACGGATCCGGTTTGGAGGTACAAATTTCATCAACTTCGAGGCTCTAGCGATGATGGAAAGAGCAAACTGAAATTGCATTTTCAAGAACACGATAGTATCGCTATTGAAACTAAGGTATGCCTTTTATAACTCAGAGTTTATTTGCTGCTCAATTATTATATTGCAAAAATAAATAACGACTTTTACTTTTAGGAATTGGAATGTTCGCAACTGCAGAATTTATTATTCTGCATTTATGCATTTATCACGGCAAGAGTTGCAGCGGTGGATCCGACATTTTTAAGATCGGCCACCCCGTAAAAATTAAAGACGTAAAAGAGAATTACGCACGACTGAGAAATTTAGGTGACCCGCCATTGAGATCCGTTGTAATCTTCATTTAAGACTTTTTATTTGTTTACGTACAAACGCATATAGGTGAACTAAGAGTGAGCGTGTTTTTTGCGCGAAGCGTATTACGCGATGATTTTTAAACCTAAGGTAATATTAACAAGTACTAGTCAAGAATTTCACGTAGGCTTTCACGCGCACGTACTATTGACTCGACCAATCAACCCTCCAGATACTGATAGTATGTATAGAGACGCCCGCACAATGTCCGATATACATAAATATTTTTGTCCCTTATACCGTTTAATGAAAATTTGATTAATTTAACATATGCATAAGCGTTGCTTATCACAAGAGTCTGGAGGAACTCATTACGCTTCATTGCTTTCTGCCATATTTCCATATAATTTTTACATTTTTGTACCCACTATTGTATAGGTAGTCTATACATTTGCATTATTTTTCGTAATATCATTTTTTTTTCAATATGGTCGTTGAGTATTTAATTGACTGCTTTTGACAAGCATTATGCATTTCACATCGAACTTTATAGGTGCCTTGATAATTATATCCATGACGATCCACGCTAATTACCGGAAAGGTAACAATCAAGTTGCATAAATCATCTCAAAACACCTTTAAATGAAAAGGTGAAATAGTGCAAAGGCCCATAATTTCACTGTATAGACTATTAATTTTTTTTTCATTTTTGTTACTGTGTCTATACATATATATATTTTTTTTATTATTTATGGTAAACGCCAGTATTATTCTATTGTCAATAAAACGTGCCGACGTCACAGCTATAGCTCCATAGCAATAAAAACTAAGTAGTTAACGTAAAACTTAATAACCATGGTGATTTCTTAAAAAATGAAAGAACAATTTTTATTCCGAGTAACTTCGAGCTAGGGTCATTTATTTTAGCTGTTATGAAACGTGCTGGTAGCTCTTTTGCTTTTGCTTTTTAAAGATCGTTCTCAAAGCCTTGTTTAAAAGATGTGGAAAGAAAACAAGAAATGTCAATGGGCGAGTAAAACGTTACCTGATTTTTTGTATTGATCCTTAAGTTTTTCTGACTTTGATGGAAAATAAATAGTGCGTGAATTGATAGTCTACAAAATAGTTTTTAACGTTCCTGAAATACGAAGTAAAATTTACATACTTTGTAAATACAGACTCATGGTCACATGGATCCAAACTAACCACTGTAAGGGTTTTATTATATTATATATATGTGTAAAAATGTAGCTTGAGTTTTCCTTCAAACTTTGAAAGGTTGTAAAATATTTAAAATATTTCTATAATTATCAGAATATATTAATGAAGAAAATTAGTTTCAGGTAATATATATGTTTATTGTTACAAATTCAAAGAGTATTTTTAAAGTTATATTCTCGATCTTTCGATTACTCGTAGAAAGTGCCTATATATTGTAAATTAGTCATTGTTGTAGGTTAAATAAGTATATATTTTTTTTTAAAGATTGTAATATGGATTGAATCGTTGGAGCTAGAAAAGTAAAAGTGCTTAATGTTTAATGAGCAAAAGTATAAAATTCTTCGATTTTTACTGCTCTGCATGAAATTTATCTAGTCAGTAATTTTTTTGGATATCACCATGGTTAATGAATACTCGACTTTAGATAGCGGAAGTTAAGGTAGACACTTCCTAATATTAAATCATAACTTTAAGAAAATAAAAATAAAAAAAGCATAAAAATTATGAATGATATAGATTCGTATGAATGCGTATATATGAATCAGAGCTGGGTTAAATGCATTAAAAATAAAAAGTAGAAAATGGAAAATGGTCTTAAATCGTAAGCATGACCATCTACAAATATACTATTTATTCCTTACAAAACTGTTTTGAATCACAATAAAAATCATTTGACGAATCAAAGTTAAATTTCACAGTTTTTACTTTTATAAATAGTCAAAGGCCAAAGTAATATTTGATTGTTACCTAAATAAAAAATGTTTAAACTATAAAAATATTTAAGTAGAGACGATATCGAATGCTTCAATTTCAATCGTTCTAAAAGTACAATGCATAATGATGAAAAGAAACACTTTTCCATGTTCATATTAATTCTAACATTTGTATAATGATATTAATAACATACATTAAATTTAATTATACGATTTGTACGATGCAGTAACAAAGACCATTTGTAAACGCAAAGTAACTTTAACTAACAACTAGTCCTAAATTTTTAAGTATAATAAGAATATATTAACGACCAAAAGTTAAATATCTCTAAGAAATAAAATCTATCGCTTCTTTAATGCAAAGTCTTCAATGATAAGATTAGGTCCAAAACGTTCTACTCAGATAAGAATTAAAATAATGTGATACGCGCTAGTAAATATTATCAGCTCATCTTCTTTGCGTTTCAATGAAAGAAACAAACATTGCTTAACTTACTGTTGTTGATCAGAACTCTCTTTCTGCAAATTATTAAAAAAACGTTGTTTAAAGGCCATTTTCGATTGTCTATGGTGTCAATTAAAGATTACTTTATCCAGCTTTGATCGCAGCGTGCTTTAAAAGGCAGTTACAGGAGAGTAAGATAAGGAAATAAATATATAAGCGATTGAATTTAATTACAGAAGAAGCCGGCATCATTTCGACCGTGCACTCTTTTTTAAATAAGGCACTAAATCATGTTCGCGAAAGCCTACGAAGACAATTATCCAAGCAAAGATATTATAGTAAAATAATATGCATATACGTATAAACACATGTTACGCATATCAAACGACTATTGCACTATAAATGCACTTGGAGAATAAATTTTCGATTTGACAAAATCGTTTGATCATTATATCTATTTTCTTATAAACTAAGATGCTTACTTTTTTGAAACAATATGATGTATACTATAGTAGAAAATTAATCGATGATCACCACATGCTTCAAATACAATATATGTCTTTGTATATATATTTTAAAAGTGATAAAGAAAATCTTCTAATAGTTATCAGATATTTTCAAATATTTTATATTGTGTATTTTAGGTATGTATAAATTGAAATGATATAAAAACAAATTTATGAAATATTTTTATCATTTCCATTGTGCGAGTGCATGGAAATCACTCATAATATAATTGAAAGCTATACAAGAAAAAAAAACTCAAATACCTGAATTAGCGTGTTGTCGTATACAATGTAAAGCTGATTTATGCCAATTTTGTCGAAGCGAGCGAAAATTTTCCCCGAGTGTGTACATTAGCACCACCGCTACACGACCTGTAATTAAATTTAGATCGTCATTAACAGACTGCACAATTGTATTGTACTATGTATAAGTTAATAGAATATGCAAAATCTAATGGAATGTAGGGAGAAGGAGGAAAGGGAGGGCGAAGCAGATACAAAGTATTTGAACATTATACGAGTTATAAAGGTGTTATGTAAGTGCAACTGAAAAAAAATTATTAAAAAACGCTTGATCGTATGCATGATTAAATAAAAGAGATATAATGTTGATTTTATCGCGACTTTGTAAAAGTCCTTCGGGCAGAGAGCTTCCTTAAAAAAAATCGCTTTCGAAATGTGCGCGACTTCATTTTTTTACTGCTCGAAAGCGAGCGATCGAAAAAGAAAAAACGCATGCTGTTATACTTGTAGCTCTGATCGTTTTCGCATACACTCTCTGTATACGTGTATATTAATAAATATATATATGCTTGAAGTGCGACCCTCCGTCTCCATACAGTTAGTTTTCGCGAAAGAAAATAATCTTCCCGAAGGACACATCGCACGCTCATATTCTGTAAACCTTTTTCTCTTCAATGTCACCGAAACTCGCACACAGTCATACCAATTCAAGTACACTTCTGCATCAAGCGAATCTCGTTCTCTACACCAGGCATCGCGCAAGACGTCAAATCATTGTAAAGACAAAAGAAAAGGAAAAGCCAGAAGAAAATCAGGACTAACAAGCGCGCGGATATCGTCACGAGTACCGAGCGCCGAAACCTAAGCAGCGACGTCTTACGTTTCGAAATATAGTTTATCTGTTATAATGTCTATCTTCCCAATTGACAATATGTTTCAAAATATATTATTGTTAGACGTTGACGAGACTCATTTCATTTATTTACTTGTATCTTCTCTGTCGTATTAGCTTCGATTGTACTACTATAGCGAAGAATAATAATGTATTATACGATATATTTGAGCTCCGACGTCTCATTAGGGACGCAGCAGTTTGCGAAAAAGAAAGAACACGACGGAGCATTCGCCTCTCCTCTTTCAAACTGCGTGCCAATTACATCGAGCCCAGCTTATCTCCCAGCGGAGGGATAATAACCCGTCAAAAGGAGATTCATCGTCGATAAATACGAGCCCGTGCACCCTGGCTTTTTCTCTCCGACTCTTGTTTTATAAGGCTACCTTATATCTTTCTGTGTTATCTCCCTTGTACTTAGCAGCTCGTCATCTTTTAATTCCACTCTTTTCTCGCGAAATTATTCAGGAGAATGAAAAAGAGGAGTCCAAGTTCGAGAGAAAAGTTTCGAGATTTTCTTACTATACTTTCTCTCCAGGGAGGGAGAGAAAGCGAGAGAGAGAGAGAGAGAGAGAGAGAGAGAGAGAGAGAGAGAGAGAGGCGGGAAACGAGAGGAGAAGAAACTACTTGGATTTCGCGGCCGAGTTTACGAAGATATTTGAATAATTCTTTAATATCAACCTTCATGAAGCAGACGGCGTGTCTCCTGCAAAATAAAAGTTTCAACGGTAAAGCGCAAGGATATATCAAGAGTCATCTCTTCCAATATCATCCGTATGCCCGCTTCTCGCGGTCACGTCATCTTATATTCTCGAGTATCCAAAGGCAAAGTTCTTTTGTCGCGATAAAGTGAGAGAGAAGCTGTATTATCGATTGGGATTTCACGATTGTTATCGGAATTCCCGTTGTCGAGCTGACGGCTGGCGCTGCATATTAGTAACGAACTTTCAAAGTTTGATTGGAAATCGAGTCGAGAGAGTGTGCTATATATTTCTCCGTGCAGGCAGGACAAAAGGACGCATTGAAATGCGGCTGCTGGTATAAGACAGCGAGATGTAGAGAAAAAGAGAGAGAGAGGGAGAGAGTCGTATAAGGATAAAATACGATAAGGGCTGCCACGTTGACAAATAAAATGGAAGTCGCTGAATCGACTGAGGGAAGATATCTCGAGCTTTTGGGCGACGGTTACTGCCCGCTTTCCGGAAATCATTATAGGGTTCCAAAAACAATCTAATACCTAGTCGTATATCCAGGATATGATTTCATTTCGTTTCTTTCTTTACGGTTCGCCGACAGTATACATATACTTCCTTTTCTATTCGCTCAACGTAGCAATTTTAAGATGCAAAGCTATGTAGAGGAACTTTATTTTGAATGCAGTACTTAAAGTCGTGAATTTCAGAAATAATCAAGGGCTCGCGAGTTCGCGCTATATATAGGAGAGAGAAACCTTTCGAAAGAGAAGTAGGTCAAATTTCCATTCGCAAAGATTTGTCATAAATATAGCGGTGAATATTTTCCGCGCAACGACATTTCGAATATCCTCCGCCGCGGTTCGCTACACAAATTTTTACCCCTTGAATTTATATCGTAGTAACCGCGCAACGTAATGAGACGAGCTAAAGTGCACGTTCTTTAGCTTTACACGTACTTATCGCCCGTTACATCGTAAAATCTAAACCGCCTGTACATTGTACACGGCATGCAATTTTCCCCTCTCGGAGAGCCATTATTCAACCTTCACGTTTCGCGCGTATAAGCGCGCGACGGGACACGCGCTATGCCAACAAATGTCGCTCCGAAAGTCCGTATAATGCAGGTTTATTGTATATATACCTGTCTAGTGCACGCCCATCACCATAAAGTATCGGTAAAAAAAAAATTTAACAGCTTTTTCATATTCGGTACACGCACGTGCGCCGTGTACAGTGAAGTTTCAATACATGAATCATCGAAAGCTGATCGTAAAGTGACTTATCATGGGGCGCGGCTCTGCCCGAAAAGCTCCGAGGATCGAGGAGCTTTTATACCGTTGGGCTTAAATTTTTTGTCTCGTCGATCGTCATATAGGTACATAAAAAAAAGGAGAGAGGATGCAATTTTTTCGCGCAACGAAGATGTACAGCTATACGATACTGGGCTGAATCGCGCGGGTGCGATTGAAAAACACCTAAAATCCGTACACACACTGGAAGTGCTCTTTAAAAAGCAGATATCGAGCTTTCGTATACACGTATAACGTCTAATATGAGCCTAAGCTTCGCTGTCGTCAAAATTCGATTCGCCGCTGACTTATACGTTCGACGATATTCTCTCTGTATACACCAGAGTATAGGCTACGCGTCGATAAAAAAAAGGTCTATCATCGGTTAGCGATGAAATGAAGAGTAGTATAAGCCCACAAAGTTCTGCGGGGGGGGGGGGGGGAGAAAGTTTACAGTCGACTGCGTCCGATCCGTCAAGAGCTTGACGTCTTTTGCAAAGCTTTTTCTCGCTCTCGAAGGAAGTGGAATAAGAGAGACGCCACTCGTCTGGATGGAGCGGCGAGGGGGAGAGGAGCACATCGTATAAACAGGCCCGTGTGACTTTTCAGGTTTTCAACAAACGATTATGCGGCCAGGCTTTTTCTTCTCTTCGCTGAGTGATCTGTGCAAGAAGGTGCGAGTTAATTTTTCTGTTTTCTTTTTGTTGGGGGGTGGTAGGGGGATTATGCGTTGAAAGAAAGCAGTGGGAAATTTACACATTTAGACGGGAGATGGGCGCCGCACGTGGAAAATAAATTATTATTATTATTATTGTTATTTTTTTTAAAGAAAATAAAAGATAATTTCCACTATGCGATTTTGCAGAATTTTAAGAGCTCAAACCAAAGGTTAAAATATCTATAAGTTAAAGGTGAAGTAGAGGTAATATATGCTCTGATATAAGCCATTTTTTCAGAGCAATACATAACGTTTTATAGCCACCCCTATCGTATCTTTCAAAAATTGGCTTTCCAGTGCGTCGCCGATTTTAAACTTAAATGCTTGATTTTCTGAAAACCTATCGATTGAGCCTTTAAACATTGATTCTAAGCAGTGCATCAAAGAAGTATTACTACAGATTCTCGCATTTTGAATTTACGTTATAACTAGTAAAGGTAGGGGGGGGGTGTTTTGAAGGGGTTAAATATCGTCTATTCTCGTTGGCATATCCTCTCCTTCAACTCGTGCACCATCACAATAACACTTCCGCTATAAAAAACGCAAGTATTAAACTTTCCAGCACTGCAGTGACGATCACGCCAATTTTTCCTAGAGCACCGTCTGACTAGACGTACACCTCTACCACTTGAGAGTGGAATCCCTCTCTGTTTCGGCGCAGGCCGCAATTTTTCGCTCATAAAGTTTGAGAAAAAAAATCGATGCCGCCTATTGTCTCGCTTGTATAATACGCTGCACAGCTACTGTGGACCGAAGAGATATAGACGAGCATCAACAGCGAAGGAACAATAGTCTCGCTCGCTCAGCTTTCCCTGCGGTACACTGCGGTGTACATGTGTGTATGCAAAACTCCCGCAGCGACTCACGCGAGTTTTGCGTCTGCTGTTCGCAGCGGCTCGTCGAACCCGATCCCGGTAACGCGAGACTATTCAAATCACCAAACTTTCTCTCTCTCTCTCTCTCTCTCTCTTTCTCTCTCTCTCTCGCGAGTATAATTAGCGATTCATCATTTTCGGTGCTGCGCGTAGTCGGCTTAATTAAAAATCGCGTCGCGCGCTCGGGCGTAACGCGAAAAAGAGCGCGGCGAGCTCGAGATAAAGCAATTAGCGGCCAAGTGAGGCTCGGATGGCAGATTTTACGAGCTATTGCCCCGACAGCTACGCTCCTTGCGAGAGACGTGCTTTATCTTTCGTCGCTGTGGGGAGTTACTCTGTTTTCTGTACTGGCGCTCGAGGCTTTTTCGCCCCGGCGATGACGATTCGCTTTTTCTGTTTTTTACGGCATACGATCTTCTATATATACTGCGGGGGATAATCGAGATTCGATGTGTGGCTCGAATTCGAGGGATACTTAACGAGGCACGTACGGATAAGTGTGGCGCAGTTAAGACCGCGATTGCGATATGATGAGAGGTCGACTTTTCGACGCAGCTGTATCGCGAGAGCTCTCGGTAGGAAGAGTAACTATACAATATACATTATACATCTTAGTCGGTCTGAGCGAAGGATTCCAAGGAGATTAGCACGGCAAGGATGTTGAAGACAAGCTAACGAATTTATACACTTTCAACATAAATTACTTCAAATGTACGTGTCTTACTAATAATTGCAATTGTCATTCGACGTTTCCTTATCTTATCCCATCTGTATCTTCAATTCTCCCGTACGTTTCTTTGCGCAAAAAGTTAGTCGCGTGCTTTTCTTCGCTGTACGCATCTTAAATGTGTTGGTCTTCTTACCGAGCGATGACGTACGTCCGTGTCTCGGTCATTTATCAGAGGCGAGAATGTAATACCTCAGATTTATAATTAAAGCAGCCGGAAATCACAGCTGTGTCGTCGAGAGGGTCAAAAAGGGGAGTAATTTTTTTGCGCCAAAGAATTTTTCCCATAAAAAGAGCGAGCAGGTGGTCGAGCATCAATTGCGGCGACAATAAAAAAAGGGCTAATTGCTCCGGCGCTTATACGAACGAGCGGTAAATTTAAGTGGAACGCGAGTTCTCACTTGAATTAAACGTTTTTCGAATAAATGCATACGTATGAGTTGCTTGTTTGCACTTGAGTCTCGTTTTTCCCTTGCAGCTATAATTTAAGAAGGTACAATAAAATAGAAACAATTGCGGGAATTTCCCTAATTGGATTAAAAAAATCTATAATTTTTTTTTTTGAAATCGAATTGCATCATATATCAATCAACGAATATAATTGTACGTATTCCAGAAAGTTAGAGAAAAATGAAATCTTTTAAATCTAATATTCTAACGACAAAGATACTGGAAATTTCGACGACAAGCCATCGTGAAAAGTGTGTCGCCGTCGAATTTCCCAAATTTCCCGAGTTTAATCTAAAAAAATTCAGCCAGCATAATTCATCTTGCGCGCGCACAGGACCCCTGCATGCATATACACAGCTCTCTCGAGAGAGGAAAAATTCTCCCAAGCATATTATTCACGCGTCTAATGCGAAGGATAGAGCCGAAGGCCGCGTCAAAGCCGCATGATATACACCGCTGCGCTTATATAGAACGCAGAGGCGACCTCCGCGATCTTTCGTCCCATCATTAAGATTCAGCCTACGCTAATATCCGATATCGGTGTGAAACACGCGCCGCGGAAACTTGTGAGTCGCACACTCGCTCGTCGAGAGCTCTATATGCAGCGGATGCAGAAACACGTTGCTCTCGCTCGCTGCAGAATATAAGCCGATTATATAATCTCGACTTTATAGGAGTACGAGGGGGAGGGGGGGGGGGAGGGAGATGAGCGCGTATTTGCCCGGGTATAGTGGATTGAATGAAGCGGCGCGGGCTTCGCTCTCGCGCACTTGAATTTCTATACATACGTGTACGCGCTCGACATGCATTATGCATTATATCCCTTATTCGCATCCACGTCGCTTCGGCTGCTATATGGAGAGATATATATATATATAGGTGTATGGTTCGCACATATGGCTAAAGCGAGAAGCTTTGTGCGGAAATTCGCGAGGTGTGTGTTTACCGATGGACTGCATAGCGTTCGAAGATTTATTGAATATAATATGTATATGGGAGCACGCACGTGCCCTGGATTTAAGAGTGTTGTGTGTATATGTATATATATACCTATGGGGTTTTATTAATGATGCGTGGAATACCGCGATCAATTGGCGAAAAATTGAAAATTGAAAATTTTTTTGAATTGTAGGAAATCGAGGGAAGATATAATATTCATCACATAGTGCTCTCAATTTTTTTCAGATTGATCCGACACAATTTTTGATTTTTCGAAAATTCAAAAAAATCGAAATGTCGAAAATCGTCATTTCAAAATCTGAAAAAATTTCAGAGTTTTCTTTGATGAATTTTAAGTCATTATTGTTCGAATGAATTATTTTTAAAAGTCCATAGTTTTCGAGAAAAAAAGTAATGAATTGTTGTTTTTTAATTATTTCTCGTTTTTCGGGTCGTTTTTGTTCCGGAAAAAGTATACCCATTGATCGGCCATATACGCTAGGTGTTTCTCTTTCAGAATGATTTAAGGAACGAGAAAAATCAGGTCAGGATATGCACAAGTATATTATACGCTATGTTTATTTTTTACACGTACGAGTCAAATTTTTAATAAAAAAGAACATTAATTCTAATAAGGTAATCCAAAGTTATACTATATAAAAAGACTAATAAAACGTTTGCAATAAAATTCACCAATAAAATTGAAAATCAATGGATAGAATCGTTAACGCAATGTCAACACGTAATCATCACATATACAATCGCGACTAAAGTCACAATATACTACGCGACAGCCATACACAAATTTATGCGTCGAGTTTATATCGTCACATTCAACAAAGACTAACAGAGTTCAAAAAGGTAAAATTTCAATTTTTAATTTGAAAGTCTTATAGTTATAATAAATTCAAGCCGTGATAAATGTGATGGATGTGGATGAAAGTATAAAAAATGATGTAAATTTAGATAAGTTTATATTATATTCGCAGGTATATTCGATATAATTATGAATTTAGGCCTATTTTGAACTGCGCTATAATCTTCGTTGAAAGCGACGATATATACGTATAGAGCGTCTATCTACGCCGTTGTAGAATCATTAAGGAAAGATCTCTCGGCGACTGGAGTAAATAAAATATCGCGTCTCTCGAGCGTAGCTACGAAATTACGTGCGGGTAAAGCAGATATACGCCCGGGAATGTCGCGGTCGCCCCGAGTCTCTTTAAGCAAAGCTTTAGCAAAGCTTGCTGCGCTAATTATACCAAACCGCTCCGACAATCTCTTTCTTATTGCCAAACTTGCGGCGAGGAGACGCTGAGAGTCTGCCTCCCCGGAGATACACCGAGTGGATTATTAAACGAAGTACATACAGCTCCTGCAGTATTGCTTTAATTTCGAGTTAAATAATGTTCCATCGCAAAGATGAACGGACACAGTGTATACATGATTACATGTATACATTATACATCGAGAGTTCGCTTGAGTTATATTCGAATTTCGCGCGTAAGCTTTTAGAAACCTATGCAACATTCTGTCCCCAGTCTAAAAGCTACACGAAACGCTTAGCTCAATTGCGGCATATCCTTGAAAAACCACACGTTCTGCAGCCGCAGCCGCGGAGCAAACTTATAAACAGAAATGTAGATTTCGAAGTTTGATCTCACCCCCCCCCCCCCCAGCTCCTATTTATTTTGTGAAACGCGTTCTTTAATGCAGCGGTGACTCCAGCTGTTTTTCCCGATGAATTATTATTGTGCATGAGTACCTCGTCGAGATTTTATATATTGGAAAAGCCTCTCCGATCAAGAGAGAGTGAGAGAGAGAGAGAGACGAGCTGTCGCGCATTTGAATTTCCCGCTCCAGCCGCGGGTAGACTTCTGTCAGTTCACATAGATGCCGCGTGTGCTTCAGTCGTATGGAAATAACTCGACTTGATTAAAGTGTCAACACATTTCGAGGGAGATATTATATACTACTGCGCTGGCAATTATTGCATTACATTTATACATATATACATGCGGGTGTAACTTTGAATAGTCGCGGTGCGTATATATCTATAATCTATATATACGTGTAATAAACGTGCATATTCATCTGAATAGACGAGTGACTCATTTATCTCGGCGATTAGAGACCCGGTTATTCGCGAAAGCTGGTCCACAAGAGCTGATGCGATAAACGTCGAATATGCCTCCGACGCTTATAACATAAAAGCGGAATGGCTGCAGCGTGCACTTCACAGTTGAATTATTCAATGGTCAATTGGCTGCTCTGCGTATATATGGGAAAATCCGCTAAAATAATTCAGATAATTGCAGCGGAAATCGACCAAAAAAAATCTCGTGAGACTCGTCTGGGGTAGCGTTCTTTTGTTCTATAGGACCTCCAGGACACGAAAAAAAAAAATAGTGTTCTCACGAAATTGAATGAGTGTTTTTGGGTATTTAGATATTTGCGTAAAAATTAAAAAAAAAATTCGTTCTTTCAATTTTTTCAATTTTCACAAGTTTTGAAAAATTAAAAAATGGCTCAAAAATTTTTGAAAAAATTCATACGTATTCTTTGAGTAATTTTAAGAACATTTTTTAATCTACAACATTTTTTCGTTAAGGTCAAACTTCTCGAGAAAACAAATCATGTTTGACAACACGCTCACAATAAAGTTTAACATCACGAAATCACGCTGTTTCACAAAAACCGCCGTCATTTTGTTAAAAAAAAATCATAGACAAAAAAGCTCGACCAATTTGAAAAGCTCAAATATTTCGTGAACTTTTGTGCATATTTGCGACACTAAAAATAAAATTCGTTCTCCCTCTAAATTCAGATTGAAAAAAAACGCTTAAAATAACGAATTTTTTTTTTTAAATTTTTGGTGTTTAGATATTTATTCCCAGACGAGTCTCACGAGATTTTTTTTTGGTCTATTTCCGCTGCAATTATCTGAATTATTTTGGCGGATTTTCGTATATATCTATGTATGTCGTTACAATAACACAATGCGCACACGTGCGACGGTGGCATAGCTAGCAAACGAATTGCGCGCGCAGTAAAATGCTCGAGCGCGAACGAGAACAAAAAAAAGAACAGTAAAAAAAATCGTGGAAAGTGTACGGCGAGCCTTTATTAAGACTTTCAGCCGTCGGTGTACTATATACGATCTTATACGAGCGTCGCATGAGAAAGTTGCGGCCATAAATTAGTGCTGGCAGAGAGAAAGAGAAGGAGAAAAAAAGCGATTACGCACGTCGAGGAGTTTTCCGATAATTCGCGAGGGACTATAACTTTTCAGCAGTGATTTAGGCGCACTTCGCGCGCATAGTCGCTATATTTCCGGGGGGGGGGGAGACTAGAGGCGTGTTGTATATACATCTCGAGGCCAAGAGAGAGAGGGAGAGCATAGCTGAGATACATATATACACACACAGACAGCAATTGAATATCGAGGACTTACACGGGCAAATACAAAACGCGTTTTTTTCCGAGGGGGGGTCGAGAGAGAAGGAAAGTGGAACGAGTGCGAGGACGATCCCGGCATTCCAGACGTCGGCACGTTTTCTGCATGGATTTCTCACGTGAGAAATTACCTCGGAAATTACGCGGGCAGAAGCAGCAGAAGAAGAGAGCTTTCCACTTGACCCTCTGTTTACCTTTCCTTTTTTCCGCTGACTATCTCCAAACGCCCCCCCCCCTTCCCCCCTTCTCTCTGTCTCTGTCTCGCGCTCCCTCCCTCCTCTCTTTCTAGATAATGGAAAACACGTCCGGCGAGTTTATTCGTGTTTGCCCAGCCACTCGGCAGTTTAATAACGTGGCTTGACTTACTTTTTCGTTGCTCCGAATAATGCAGTTTCTGCACGGAGAGAAGTCGCGTTAAAAAAAAAAAAATTGAATATCCTTGTCGGTGAGAGCGCATTCGGACCAGTAGGGCACGTCTCTCCCCGAGAGAAAGATAGAGCCGCGATTTGTATTCTCCGCTGCGAAAACTTGTCGCTCGCGGATTTTTCCTCCCGAACCATCGCGAGGAAATTAGCTTCCATCCGGACGCCGAATTGCGACGTATACAGCGATTCCGCAGGAAGGGGGGTCGAAGGCACAGAGAGCGTGAGAAATCGTGTGCTACAAGGATTAAGCAAGTCAAACTTGATCCCGGGCGCTTTAACGCTCGTGCGATGTATGTATATGTGCGATGTACACGATGATGGCTAGCCGAGCTGCATGTGCGCGTCGAGGTATAGTTCGGAGATGATGTAGAGTTTCCAAATGATCTCTTATATGCTGCGTCACGACTTCTGCCTCAGACGAGGATTGCGATATCTTTTCTCTCTTCTGATAAGAGCTCTCGCCTCTACGCAGCACTTAGAGATTCTTGTATGCCGCGATTGTTTTGGCTCGAGTGGCTTCTGAAAGCTCGGAAATGAATTTTCGAGAGTTTTGGAATGTACGCGTCGCTTCCATGGAGGATGGAAACGTACAGGATCGCGTGCATCGGATATAAAGGATCGTTTTTCACATTTTGTGCGCAAAAATTCATTTTTTTGCTAAACATTTTTAAAACATACATCCTCCTAAAATTGGAGAGTATTTTAAAAAAGGATTTTTTTATCTTTGAAATAAAATACATGAAAGGCTGTTAAAAAACCACAGATTCACTATGTACATATAAGTATATCGCAGAAAAGGCTTTATAAATATCGTGTAAAGTGCGTAAACAAGAACAAATTCACGAAAGCTTTGCGTAAAATTTCAAAAAGGATTTTTTTCTTCTAAATAAAGTGCATTAAAGAGGGTTTTAGGAAAACCCACAGATTCGCTGTGTAGTGTGTACATAAGTATATCGATAGATCACCTGGCGTATGTAGAGAATCTTGCGTCTGGGAAAAGCAGATGACAAGAGGGTCGGGGGAGGGAGTCCCCAGGGACTGGTTCAATTTTCTGATTGTTTTCCGATAACTCGCCCGGGGAAAACGGAAAAGTAACGAGCGTTCAATTAACCTCGTGCGCCGTGGCGGCCTCGCGAGAAAAAAAGTGATCCTTTCTCTCTGACCGACTCGGATTGCCGCGAATCGATATTGAACACTTTTGCAACAGCTGGTCGACGTATACATTATAGAGATAAAAACGTCCTACTACAGCCATTAGTTATCGCTTTGCAATAGTAAATGCACATTCGTTTTTACAGTTATTATCGTGATTGTGCTCTGTATAGCGAGTCTGGGTTTTCAACACGCGATTGTCTGGAAGAACGACTTAAGTGACTAATTTTGCGGAGTTACGGACTCGTCAGGATATCGTTGTTTAGAAATGAAATATGGAATACTATAATTCAAAAAAAACCTTGAAATGCAGATTACTTTTTACAAGTATCGACAATCTACCTATACTGAGCTAAATTATGACTAGAAATCAAGTTTCTCTCTTTAACTATAATGATATAAAGTCAGAGTTATATATTGCACAGTGAAAAATAAGATATAAAAGCGTATCGAATTCGATGTAAACAAGTTTCTGGAAAACAGTACTAAAGCCCCTTTCCTCCCCAGATGTTAGAGACACACAACATATAGCGTAACGTACATAAGTCGGAGTAATTAGAAACGTGAAGACAAGAGAGAAAGAGAGAAGGTAAGTAGGGCAAATGACGTTTTGATACCGTACACGATTCGCAGTCATTAGCTCGGGCGGATCCTCTTTCAAGGGCCAACAGAGAGATAGAGCGCACAGTCGGATGATGGAAAAGACAGGGAGAAAGAGAGAGAGAGAGAGAGAGAGAGAGAAAGAGAGAAACAGAGCCAAGAATTTTTTAATAATGACCAAGCTCCTATCTATTTTCTTTACTCATTCGTGAGCTTTTTCTCCGGCTCTATATAACGACTCCCATGATCCTCCTCTCTGCCAGCGTGCCGTTTTAAAGCATTTTAAATCAGCCGGTCTTGCTCAGCTCGCGGAGGAAAAAGCTATTATTTTTCTTAGTAGCCGTATACCGATACGCCTCGTATATTAGACTCGAAGACCAATGAATTTTCACTGGAAACAATGCCGCCTGATGCCCGCAGAGAGAGAGAGAGAGATAAACAGGATAAACCGGTAACAATCGAGGTTCCAACCGACGGGATGAATAAACGCGCATATGAAATTGAAATGAGCGCGGGTATCAATCTCTCGGATCATTCATATACATACATATTATACGCACTGGCAAAAAAGCAGCAAGTTCGCAGGGCACAAAAGGCTCCCGTCTCATTTCCCCCTCCCTCAACCTTCCATTATTCCTATCGACGAATAGTATATAGCTACTGCGACTGCTAGTAGCCTTCTCCTCGGCTACTCTGCGCTACGGAAACTCTTTTGAAAGTTAATCCGGCAGTCTCATTCTCCGGCTATAATCCAAAAGTCGATTTATTCGGGTCTCTCTCTCTCTCTCACTGTCTCTCTCATATGGAGGGAAATTGCACTTTTTGCGCCGTCTGTCTCGCGCACACTGACCATCACATTCCACATAATACGCACACACACAAGCGCGCGCGCGCGCGCGTGTACACGCAGAGTGTGTCACGTACATCTAGACGCTTACAGGAGAGCTACAGGCTGCCGGCGCGTGGATGACCGCGCGCGAGGCTGCTTCTGCTGCAGACAGACGCGGCTTCTGTCTGCCTCGAAACAAGCTCATTAGGCCGGGTTATTAAACCGGCTCTATGCACAGCGTTTGGAATTCGATATATAATGCCCGAGAGAGCCTATGCATAGACTGCGGCTTTCGAATCTCGGTTAATTATTATGCTGTCGCAGCAGCAGTGTTACGTCGATGCGGCTGTGAAATATTCAGAAGCGCACTGAAAGCCAGCGAGACATTTTTTTTTTGTTTTTTGTTTCTTTTTTTTTTACTCGGCTGTCCTGTCTGTACTATATATTGGAGGATTCCGTGATCAAAGCACACCTGGCCGAGGCTAATGGTAGTTGTTCACTTTCAGCTCTGACATCTATATGTATTGTAAGCCTTTGGCTAGGTTATGGAGGAGCTTTAAAGCGGAGTAAAAGCCGCTTATAAGTACAGCGCGAGCGTTTTTGAAATGAAAAATAAAAAGTTTAGAGGACATGTTTGCATTGCTTTTCGTCTCCTATTCGCTCGTGTTTCCTCTGAGTTTCCTCTGTACGTATGCAAAGACATGGTCATCTACGGGGAAACGCGTTTGAAATTGAAAATAGCGAAATAAAGCTCTTCGATTAATGGTACGCACCTATATAGTTAGAACAAATATTTGCGTATGCATCGCTTAACGATCTCTTTTCATAGCGAGGAAATTGTACTTGCTTGAAAATTCTTTTGCACTTTCGCAAAAATACCGTGTACGCCTCTCGTCAGTTCGAATTTGAAAGATTGATAAATAAAGTACAAGATGAGCTTTGATTGAAAAATAAGATTTTATACATTGTTTTGAAGAATTTTGCATGTTCGAGGTATTTGTACGTGCAAATAATATCGATTTTCGTTTTTATCGTTCAAATCCTTACCAATTTTTTCTCGACTAATTTTAATTTCACACACACATATACGCACACACACACACATACAAAACTCACACACTCATGAAAAGTTGGCCGTGGACGTTTACGACAATTCGCAGATACAGTTTTATGCTCTTCCCGGTAGTTCAACGTCGTCTGCATAGTCAGACTCGGTGGTACAGAAGACAGAGCGGGAGAGGGAGAGAGAGAGAGAGAGATATCTGCTTGCAGAATAGATGATATCGATTCGTCGCACGGGCGTTTTACGTAACGGGAGGCCGGCTGTCAGCGTTAATTTCATTTGACTCGAGGAGCAGAGGCTCTCCCATCTCTCTGGACTCTATTCTATACTACCTTTATAACGAGGCCGCGAAATTCCCGCGAAAACGCCCCTCGCGTATCTGCCGTCCTCGTAAATCCTCGTCGCTCCCTGCATTTTCCTCAACCTCCTCCTCCTCCTCCTCCTCCACCTCCTCCTCCTCGAGAGAGAAAGAGAGTACCATCTCCGAGTAGTAATTTGTTATTTATTTCCCGAGGCATCGGGCTTCACCGTTTTATTTTCGCTCTCTTGATTAATATTGGATTCGAGGATGAGGCGCATAAATTACTCATCTCTCGGTGCACCTGTGCAGTGGCGTGTTATACTGGGAGCGAGTGTAACTCAGTCGCAATGGAAAATTGTATTAAAAGCGAGTTTACTCGATGTCTCGCCTGTCGTCGAGTGGTATGCGCATTATGCTTGGAGTTAAAAGGTGTGTATATAATGATAGAGCTTTGTATTTCCGGTTATGCTCGCGATGTTTGCGCGCACGGCTGAACTTCAATTGGAAAGCCGATTGCCCCCCGAGATCAAAAGCTCGTCGATGTACGCTTATGAGCATCTATCGTCCATCTTATCTTTTTGAGGAATCCCTCTTTTACGCATTTCGTTTGTTGCGTCAAGGTCGATTCTCTCGTGAATGCGAAGCAAAGAGTATTCGCATGTGCGTATCAGTCGCAGAATTTTGAATGTCGCGTCGCAGCATAGTGGATAAGGATATTGTTTATCCAAGACCTTTTAATTGAAACAAAAAACGTAGAAATTTAACATTATGAAAAATTTGAAATTTAAAACTTGAAACGCAAAGTTTGAAATGCATATTAGAGTATCCCTTGATGAGAAAAGTAATTAGTTTTATCACTTTATATGTTTGCAGTGAATGAACTTTTCTCATTAAAGTACGTTACAAATTTACAATGTAAAAATTATACGACTCATCAGTTTATCGTATAATTTCATGCACATATAATAATTGATCTAACGCCCGCCACATTTCCGCGCGAAATTTGAATTCTCAATTGCTACACGAGCTTACCTCTCGCGTCTCATTCTCCGTAATGCCGTAATGGAAAGTCTCGGCTTGTTCGCGTTAGTGATTGGATTTGAAGTAAAGCCCTCGAAAGTCTCTCTAACGCAATCGTCAACCGGATGTACACGCAACGAGACTTGACTACGGAATATCCCCTTAGAATCCTCGAGGAAAAAAAAAGTTCCTCCCCAACGCAAGACGCAACGCGTAATCGCCTAAATAAAAAGTCGCGTCGCGCTGGCACATCTGCGCGGAAGAAACGTCGGCTGTCCAAAGCGACTTCGCGGGAGACGCTAAGAAAAAATGCGGAAAGCAGGCTCAGACGATATTTTTTACCGAGTTAAGCGAGTATAACAAATTGGATAAGCCGAGGGAGAGAGAGAGAGAGAGAGAGAGAGAGAGAGAGAGAGAGAGAGACTTTCGCTGCAGCATATTCAGAACAGAGGAGAAGAAGGAGTAAGTGCGGTCGACTTTGCTGTAAGTGAGCTTTGGGCAAAGTGAGAAGGAAAAGAAGACGAGGAAGAAGAAGAGGGCCTGGACAAGAACAAATTTTCAGTCTACGAAACTTGACGTGATTTTGCGGAGAATCGGTTATTGTGCGCGAAATTCTGTCAATTTTTTTTTCGCCTTTAAAACGTGAACGCGTAGTTATTCGATCGTAGTAACGTGATCATCGAAATTTAACGATTGAAGCGTATGTATAAGTCCATAGTTATACATTATACAAATTATTATAAATGTGATATTGTTGCGCAACTGTCATTCTTTCCAGAAACCCGGCCGTAATATAATTTATATAATAATAACGGCGATGTATAAATAATATACGCACGAATACTTTGTTGCGTACAATCTCAAAAATATACGCACAACGGAAAATTATTGCTCAATAAATCATGTGAATTCAAAGAAAATACAATGTAACTGTGAGTTTTAAATTGAAACAATACTAAACAAACAAAATCCTGCAAATATTCGCTCGATTGCAATCGCGCCCGTTACATAAATTGAAATCCCTCCGATCACTACCCCCTCCCACCTCCCAATGCAATCATAGTCGGGTACAATAAAGAAATTTAAATTTAATCCTCCCCCCTCCCGTTCTGTGAAAGGCATTTCCCAGCGTTGCTCCATAACTCGGAGAAATATATAACGGGCGCTGCGGCGATGACTTTTATTTGGCTAGACTCGAAGGCGCCGGCGCCCGAGTTTTGGCAACCGAGGAAGCCCTGACGGCGCCAGCCTAATCTATAGATATATACGTATGCATGTGCGCGCGCGCGCGCATGCATCGTGCAGTATATAGTCACACATGTCACACAGCGCGTTGGGATAATTCATTCTCTCTCTCTCTCTCTCTCTCGCTGGCGCGACTGGCTCGTGATGTGGCTCGTTGAAACATTGATTTTTCACTGGGGACTGGTTGCGTGTAGTTAAACGAAAATGCGCGACACTATACGTATAATACTTGCGTCCCGGGGTTAAGTGATACAGACGAGAGTTGCTCGAGCTTTTGACGTTGCTAGTGTAATTTACCCTCTTTACCGAGTTTAGGTACACGCATGAGTTACGTTTGCAATTACCCACCCGCTAATTCAGTAAGAATTTAGAGACTTCACAGGGTTGCAAGTGCAGTGTTCGATGGCTAGTTTCTTTTGTTGAAATTTTGAACTTTTTTTCGATTTAAGCTTAAAAGTTACGTTTCAACTATGAGACCGAGAGGTAATGTTTGTGAAATTCAGAATTTAAATTGAGTGCATTATTAATGTGCAGGAAAATGAGAAGTAAATTAATTTAATCGTAGTGAAAATTAATTATTCGTTGAAATATTTTTTTATTCCCCAAACAAAGATGAACGGCAAACTGATTTTTTTCTCTTCAGAACAGATAACTTATCGAAAATTGATAAAAGTCAGTAGAACACGTCAGCTGAGGAAAGCCGTTTCGTCGCGACGCTTTTACGTTTGTAGAAAGAAAACGGGACGGCGGCAATCGATACATCCCCGGAAGCTTTTGCTTCACCGAGTTTATACAAATATGATTAATTACCCGAGAGGCGGTAAAGAGCGATCGAGCAAACTTACCGCTCTGCGGTCTCTCTCTCTCTCTCTCTCTCTCTCTCTCTCTCTCTCTCTCTGTACGTTGGGGAAATATTCCTGAAAGCCCCGAGTAATCGCGATGAAACGGCATCGTTTCCAAGCACTCAAGCTCGCAAGACTGATCGGCTTTTCGGAAAACCGGCCAATTCTCTCTCGCTCCCTCTATCTCTCGGCAGACGGTTTAGTGCCTCGACATTACAAAGGAGAGAGAGAATCAAGAGAAAGAGGGGTCAAAGTATCGCTTAATCAAGCGAGCTCGGCCACCGAGTAGGATTACGCTCGCGGCTTTTCGCTCGGAAAACGATGCGGTCATAGGCTTGAAAAGGAGAGGTGGGGGGGGGGCGACGAGCCTACAAGCTCGTCTCTCCGTCAAAGCGCCGAAAGAGGGATCGAGTGACGGCTCGCTCTTTCTCGCGTGTGTATGTAGTCAGTGGTAACGCTCGAGCTGTGGTCCGCCGCCGCGAGATACTCGAGACGCGAATCTTTGCTCTCTCAGACGCGGGACGTGACGTGAGGCTTTCGCCGTCGTCTCGTCTCGACCTTGTCCTTTCAAAATTGACCTGGGCTGTCCGTCAGAATTTCTGCGCTTCGTCGGGATGTTTGTGGCCTTTCTCGAGAGAACAGACGGATTTCTCGAGAGTCCGCGGTGATGCGAGGACGGCGGGCTCCTTCGACGCGAGATTGGAAAAAAATATACTTCGTCTGACCGAGCGTATTGTTTTACCACTTGCTACGAGCTTGTGCGGGGAGGATGGATTTATTTTGTATTTCGGGATCGTTTTCGATGCACGAACTTTTTTATCGACCTTGCCAAGGTGGATTCTGATTCAAGATAGATATTACGACATAATGTAATATGGTACGTTAAGCCTATATGTACAGCTAATGTAGATGAAATATACCTAAATAAAGTTTAATTAAAAAAAAAGCAGGAAGCCCATAAATATGAAATCTTTTCTATTAGGGAAAGTGCCAAGAAAAAAAATTCTATCGGGATCGCCGGGAACATCGCGTTTTAGAGACCTCGCACTCGAGACATCCTGTCGAATGGTGAAATGAGACAAAAGTTCAATCACCTTCAGGAAGGGTGGCTTGGGGACTACCAAGTTTTTAGCGATTAGCTATACATTATAAAGAACACCACATGAGAAAATGTGAATTAAAATAAATAAAAAATAAAAAAAAATTAAAAAAAAATTGTTGAACACCCTTGGTTGGATAAAACTCCTCGTTTGTCCGGAAATTAAATTTATTTTCTGTGACATTCGGCTCGATTCATTGCAATCAATCACAACTATAAACGTCATTAGAATGTGCAGCCTTATTGGGAAATCGCTAGGACATCCAGGCGATTCGTTCAACTTCATAAAGACCGTCGTCAAGCTTTTGCATGCATTTCTCATAAAATTACCTACCACGAAATTTCATTCGCTTAACTTTCAGCGTCGGATGCGAGGATTAGGCCAAAATTATAATGCGCAAAAGCTCTCCATTACCCCCCCCCCCCCCCCAAGAAAAACGTCAACGAAACAGACCCATCAACTCCTACATATAATTTTCGATAAGAGGTACACTCTAGCGCTAAATAAGTTCATTCCTCGACTTCGCCCCCCCCCCCTCCCTAGGCTTAAAAGCTCTCTACAGTCAGAAGCGCAGAGCAAAAGAGAGCGAGAGAGAGAGAGAGAGAGAGAGAGAGAGAGAGAGGCCGTGGCGTCAGGGCGCAGGCTCGGCCGCCGCGATCGGTCGAGAGGATCTGTCTCTCTCTCTCTCTCTCCTCTGCTCTCTGGAAGGGTAGGGTGTCGCCGCGGCTGCTGGCCGGGAGTCTGCCACCGGCGCTCAGTTTTACGCTACCACCCACGCACGTAGTACGCACGAGCCAGGCTCCGCTCGACCGCACGTGCGCCACTGCTGGTCCAGCTTCGTGTGTCCCGTACAAACTCTCGACATCGCGCAGGACATCCCGGAGGACAACGACGCAGGCACGTTGCAGCGCACTCGACTTCTCGATTCTTCTCGGCGACGACAAAGGAGGGGGAGGGAGGGAATATAAAAAGGCGGGAGATCGCAGCTCCGGCGCGCAGGACGTCGCCGCGAGTGTAATGAGCTGCTGCAGCCGGCCAGTGGAAGAGCGGCGGTCCAGTGCGGAGCATCATGCCCAAGTTTAAAATGAAGCAGACCAGCAGTCACGCGGACGAGCGATAGACGACGACGACCAGCAGCGAGTTGCACTATCCTCGTGAGTTTTTCATTTTTTTTTTTTTTTTGTTGCTTGCCTGGTCTCCAACTCTGATTTACGCATTCTCCGCGTTTTTTATCGTCGGGTAATTTCTTTTTCTGCGTTTTACGCGATATGAGGTCGCGTGTAACACGTTGTATGTGGTCGCGGCCTATATGGAGAAGGGAAGTCGCTTGGATGGAAGGGATTTTACGAGGCGTAAAGCTTTTATTAACAATTACTCAGGAAGAGAGAGAGGATGTGTGTGTGTGTGTGTGTGTGTGTGTGAGAGAGAGAGAGTCGATCATTAGGAGGATGTCGAAGGGTCAATAAAATACGGCTGCTGCGTTGAATATTTCAAGAAAAAGCAATTGCACATCTGCTATAAAAATATCGTTATTCTCTCGCATGCACATACGCGTCTATATATATCGACTGACGGTTTCTCTCTCTCTCTCTCTCTCTCTCTCTCTCTCTCTCTCTCTCTCTACTTCTATTTTTACAGCCCACACGTACGCGTCCTAAATAAAACGTTATATTTAACTCCGTCGGTATAGAATATCGATATTAGAACTTGTTGCAATTGATCAAGTACTGTACGCTGAGATACGTATCGTAAAAGCTCCGTTTAATATTCTAAAGTGGAGAGAGGGAGAGTTGCGAGATGCTCAAGTGCAAAGTAAGCACTGGCTCTCTCGCTACATAAAAACAGAAAACGCGTCTCTACGATTATTAAACCGAGCTTACGGCGCGGGATTTTCACTTTTTTCCCCCACAGAAAAGAGATAAAGCGTATACGCGAGTATACTTGACGTGTTGATCGAGCTCCTTCTTCGATTCGACCTTCGGATACCTCGCGCTCGATCCTCTCCCTCCTCATCCCCTTCCTCGAGGACTGTATACACTGTGCACCATGCAAAGCTGTACTTTACATAGCTTTTCTCGAGGAGAATAATGTCGCGGTTAAACGTCCGGGGCGTACTCGCGAGTTTCTGCTCTGCTCGAGATAAGGCGTCGCTCTCTTTCCGGGGAAAAGAAGCGACGGCGGGACACGACGTCTCGGCAAGTTTGATAAAAGCTCTCTCCGAGATATCGGTACCTGATTATTTAGTTTCCCTCTAGTTATTCTCTATTGCGACGTGTATGTATACGTATAGACTTGTGCATACGCAACCAGTGCAGAGAGAGGCAGACGCGAGCCGCTCAGTCGGAAATTCGGATGCGATCGAGTAGTATACAGAACGAGAAACTTTTTCCGAAAAATTATTTGGCCGCCACGCGGGAAAAATCGATGGCTCTCGCGCAACACTTGGTGGTATTAATTAACGATTAGTCGTACTCGGCTAAGGGGCCATAAATTTTCGCAACATACAGCTGCTGGCCTTTATACGTCGTCTGGATTTCTCCGGTCGCCGCGGCGACCGTAAATCGAAATTGCCGCAGAGCGAAAGAGAGAGAGAGAGAGAGAGAGAGAGAGAGAGAGAGAGAGAGAGAGAGAGAGAGAGAATCGATCTAGCCTAGCGAAACGTCGTCGACGACGACAGCTTGCGTTATACCGTCGCTTAATGGGGCCGAAGAAATCTCTTTTGGGTCGAAAATCACGAAGAGAAATCGTCCGGAAATGGAAGGGGAACGAGACGACGCACACTTTTTTTTATCTTCGTTCTCGTATTTACCTTTCTTTACCGTCTGTGATTAATTATTATAGAGTCCGTGTAATTTGATTTGTCTTAAAGAACGAAAGCAAAAAAAAGAAAAAAAAAGAATGACCTCACAGTATCAGTAAAATTTGCTCGAGAAAATCGCTTTATCCATCTCAATTGGAACGAGCGATATTTCAAATTTCCCGCGCAATTTCTCAGCTCCTCGTTCATTTGTCTCGCTTTCCGTCTCGGTCATCTGCGCGAGAGCCCGTGAATGTTTGCTATGTGAAGCTGCAGAGGTGGTCTGAAGAAAAGCGATTCTTTTGTGCGGCCGCCAGAGTGACCCGTCATTTCCGATGGAGAGCGCGGGTGTGTGTGTGTGTGTGGTCTTTGCTCTATAACACTCTCTCGGTGTGGCGTCGAGATTACAGCTTGAAAAACGATAGCTCCTCCGTCGTCCAGTTTGCGCTCGACTCCTTTCGCCGGATAAATAGAGCTGCTCTCCCGCAGAGGAGGATTCTCGCTGTCGCCGTTGCTTCCTCTTCTTATTTTTCCCGAGCTTTTAAGATGACTCGAGCGAGAGAGAGAGAGAGAGAGAGAGAGCTTTAAAAAGCTTCGAGTTATTGCTCGAATCTTTAAGCTCTCCTGCAACGAGTTTACGCGTGTTCTATAAAAAGTGCGCTAACTTGTGTATACAGTTATACATACGTATATACAAAATGCGGGCCTATCGATACACACCAAGTGTATATTACATCCATAAAAACTTTGCACGTGCACGCGGCGCTTCGCTCGCAAGCTCTGAATACAAGTAGGCCACGAGAAAAAGAGCAGAGGATGAAAAAAGCTCCGATGACGCGAGTCGATCTAACTGGAGGATTGAAAAGCCCGCAAGTTTTTCTCTCGCTCGAGAGAGTCATTCATCACCTTTCGCGTATACCCGGCTGCCCTTTCCTCCCCCACCCCCCTCCCCTCTCGCGCGGATTTTTCGTCGCGCACACGTGGAAAAAAGCTCGGCCGAAAGCTCGATAATCGGGCGCGTTTTGTTTACGCGGCACGCATGAGCGCGGTCAGTATTCGCCGAGAGGGGGATGGGAGGATAGAAGTTGAAATAGATTCGAGCCGCTGATTTACGCGTGGCTTGATTTATGGACCGGGAAAGATGTCTTTCGAAAAAAGATTTACGCTCGGGGGCGAGAAGTGCGGATTTTACGAGCTTGCGCCAGAGGTGCATCCGGACCTCGTAGAACGACTGTTACATAAAAGTTTAGCGAGTTCTGGGAGGCGCAGATTTTTACGATCGAGCTGCGCTCGCCTACACATGGATTTGGATTAAAAATTTCGATCGATATTGCCGCGCATAAACGCGCGGATATTCTGCTCGGGACAGATTAAGCGCGCGCGGATACAAAAGCTCGCTCTGCCATCGGAGAGTATGCGAAAACGGATGTTATCGGGCGGGAGGGTGAGGCACTCGCTGCAGATTCCAAAAGTTCGGCGATATGCACGAGAATCGAAATTAAATTTCCTGGTAGAAAATTGAGGAGTTCATCGCGAGACTGTGGTGCGAGTTTATGTTACGCTGGGAAAATTATATGTAACGTGTGTGCATTGCACTCCTAGGAGGCTGCGGTAAGTGCAGTAGGGTGTATAATACGCTTTGTAACTTCATTTTCAATCTAAATTTTCGTGAATTTTTGAAAAATCCGTAAATCCGGAGATCTCAGAAACATATAGAAATCCGTCAACGTTTTATGCTCAAGAAGTTTTTGCTATTCACAGTTTTTTCGCAGAAAAACAAAAATAGTAGCCTGGTCTCGCGGCAGTCCAGTCACAATTTACCCTGTATTTTTACCAACGAAAAATATCGAGCGCAAATCGCGAGCAACTGTCTTTTCTATACCGCATACAATACATCGTCTCTCGCGATACATCAAACGAACTGCTCAGCGGTATAAAGTAGTAGAGGTCCGTTTCGGTCCGGCAGCCTTTAGCCTCTATGCTGGCAGTACACAGCGTCTTTTCACTGCGACGTTCGCGCACACGTCAACTCTCCATTTCCCATTGATCGACGAGTGCGGGAAAAGAAGTGCGCCTCGAGATAGAGATTTCGGCTCTATCTCTTCACTGGGAAATCCGGATATATATATATATCGCAGATACAGAGAGGGGGGGGGGGGATTTGGAAGAGAAAGGCATCGAAGCCAATAGATATATATACCCGATTTTATCTCAGCTCGCGGTCTGCATTGAGGCGCATATCCGATGAACACATTTTCCCCCCTAGAATTATTGAAAAGCTCTGTGCGGGCGTGTAGGCGCATACGCGCTCACTAATTACCGCGGCGAGAAACGCCCCGTGTATCATGTATATTAGACGGGCTGGATAAACATACTGATACATGCGTGTGCAGAAGGCGATCGATGAAAAATAATCGATCCACTGCAAGTCGGAGTTAATAGCGCGAGCTTTTGATTAATTCGTCGAATCAGCGAGGCCGACAGCCGATAAAATCCGAGTGAAAAGTCGAAAGAGAGGAAGAACGTTTCTTATCGCGCGCGCGCGCGCGCGCGAAGAGAGATAGAGATGAGAGAAGCGTTTTATTGGGGACCCCGGAGATATAAAGTCAACGATCTGTCGTGAGCGTCGAGAGGAGGGAAAGGGGGAGATAGCACTGCCTTTTGGAATTAATTAAATTTCCCCGGGCTCGAGGAGGGGGAGTTTTCTGTTTAGGAAACTCTCTGAAAACAATAAATTGAGTTGACCTGCAGGCTATAATAACTATATGCATGTTGTGTATAACGTATATGTGCTAATCCACGAAATAATGGAAGCTAACTCACCTCAGAAAATTGCAAAATTTTTTATTGATAGCACACCTACTAGACCTATGTTTTCTTGTTCCTTAGACCATACTGGTAAGAGAAAAACTCGCGTGAACGGCGAATCGAAAAAAAACGACTCGAAAAATGAGAAATATATAATTAACAAAAAAAGAATTCATAGATTTTTTTCGCGAAAACTACGGACGTTTATAAAAGTTTCATTAGAACAAAAATATCTTAAAATTGATCGAAGAATGCTCTCAAATTTTTTCAGACTTTTAAAAGACGTTTTTCGAAATTCCGATTTTTTTGACTTTTCGAAAAATCAGAAATTAATACCGGATCAATCTGAAAAAATTTGAGAGCATTCTTTAATGAAAACACAGATGTTGGAGAGTTTATCGATCTCCCCGAGGCAAACGTGAAGGAAGAAATGACTAAACCTTCATTTCAACGTTTCGGCGAACATTGTCGCCCTCATCAGGAAAACTTATTTAATTTTTAAATTTTTTAATTTTTCCTGACGTTTAATCATTTCTTCCTTCACGTTTGCCTCGGGGAGACCGATAAATTCTCCAACATCTGTGTTATAATAACCACCGAGGGATAAATTCATATGTAGACATAATAAATTACTCACTTGTCTATACATACATATTCTTTAATGAATTTTTGAGACATTTTTGTTCTAATGACATTTTTATAAAAGTCTACAGTTTTCGCGAAAAAAATCTGTGAATTGTTTTTTTGTTAATAATTTCTCGCTTTTCGAATTGCTTTTGATTTGAAAAAAAGTATACCGGCCAACGATTCGGGGCTTTCTTCTTCGAATTGTTCAATTTCGGTGTCAAGCACCCCTCGGCAGCTTTTTCCCGGGGAATATCGTCTGATCGTGTTTATAGCTTGACAACAGGTGTTAAACACGGCTGCTCGCTGATCGCCCCGCAGAGCTTCGTGTAGCTGAGCTGCGGTTGTCGGCTGTGCTTCGCCTTTTAAAGTTTTGCATTCTAGACGTGGCGCTTATTATTAATTGGTTTTTGTTTTTAGGTGCAATTTCGAAAAATTTTCTTTTTTCACATTCAAAATTCAAATTTCCAGCAAGAACGTTTCAAGCTCGGACAGCTTCGTCTTGAATTGTAACAATTTTGTTTTTAGTTTATTTATTTATAAATAAGCTCAGTATAGAAAACTAATAAATCGTTTTAAAATCTAAAAATAATAGATTGACCAAGCGCATTCCAGAATAACAAAGTCGTTCGTCTAATATTCTGGCGCGAAATTCAAATAAGCATACCGTTAATATCTTTCCACAGCAGCGATGAATTCGTCCACCTCTATAGCTCGAGCTCTCACGCTCTCGCCTTGTCTCGACTTCAGATATATAATACACGCGAGCCGCGTCGGCAAAATACCCCCTGGAAAATTAAAACTCCTCCCCAGCGCACATAAGCGGTCAAGGCTGTGTACGCTGCTCAGAGCTTATATTTACGATAAAAGCGTCACCGGCAGATGCGCCGCAGCTCTACTGCTCTAATTGGCCGACTATGCCTTTGTAAAATCCCTTTGCACACACTGTATACACACATCTGGGGCAAAAGGAGAGATGATATCTCGGAGAATCGCGATGTCTAATACTCTCGAGTCACCGATTAATGCCGGCTTCAAAGGCAGAAATTTCGAAAGCCGACTGATAATCCAATGCAAATCGAAGGAGACTCCAATCAACCCAACCGGAGAATAATACATCTTTGCTGTGGGACACAGTCGCGGAGCGAGAGAGAGAGAGAGAGAGAGAGAGTGTCCTTCCAGATCTTTAATTTGCGATTCCCATCGAGGGGATTCCGTATATTAAGCGAGAAAGAGATACTCTCGATCTGTAATGGAAAGCCCGCGAAAACAATGAGGATAGACTGCGCTGTTTCGGGAAATGGGATAGAGATAAGGGATAGTAATGAAAGGCCGCCCGCAAAGAAAGGAGAGTCAGAGGTACGCGACGTGTATAGTGTATACGGCGTAAGCGGGTGCCGTTCATGCGAATATTGGTATATATATAAAATATATAGTACATAGAGGTAGGTTTGCCTTGCGGCTCCGAGATCATCCTTACGTAAATGACGATATCTCGCGAGTGAAATGACGCTTGTCGTGCGTACATGTGGATATATTGACAGGGAAATATGTATTTGACACTGTACACACGTGACTACAGGATAATTGATCGATTCGATTACGCGGAGTCGGCTTACATTTACGTCTGTAGGTAACGGCGCGCGAATGCGAGGTCGATATCCTCGATGTTAATGGGATTACTGCGACGAATTTTCTATACTGTATATATGCATTGTGCTCGTAACGCGTCCACTTGAATCACGTATATGCGTTGCCGTGTTAATATTTTGGTTAGTGAGTTATACCGATGAATTTGCTGCTGTTTTAGACGTTTTTAATTATACGAGTCCTTGTAATCGAACTCGAGGCGATATATTAGCCAGTATTGAAAGTTAATACGGTATTCAAATTCCGCTTCGCGTATAATAAATAGAAAAAACCAAATTTTTAAATTGTTTACTATTTTACGAAGTTTGATAAGCTTATGTGCAAATATCTCGTAGATTGGTATTCGTGTAATTCGAATTTGGAGATAATAGTTATTTGAAAATTAATTTCAAACTTCGTAAAACGGTAGATAAAATTAGCTGCTTTTTAATCTGCTATGTTGTGTCTGTCTATGAAATTAGAATGAAATGTTCACACACTTTGGCATCCCCTAATTGATGCCACTCGATTGAGTGTCACGATTGAGCGTACTGATTCCTCTCATCAGACAGCAATGAAAATTAATCGAAACAAAGTGTATAAACTCGAGTCCCACCCACTCACGCATGCTATTAAAAACGGTGAAGAATGTAAATTTCACGTCACGTACGCAATGAAGATTTCTTTTTTTTTTATACACGTTTACGCTCCTATGTTCCAGGGCTCAACAACATGTCGGGAGCGAATCTACGTGCTGCTGACACCAGTCCCACGCGTCAACCAAGGTAAACGCACTGAACCCGGCAACAGCTGCAAACACACTTTGAGTATAACCGCAGTATTTATACATCAAGGGTGTATTTTATTTTATTTTCTAGGGAAACTCTGGTGGCGTTTCAAAATCTAGCAAATTATTTGTATCGATGCGAAGTAAAAGTTATTAAATCGTAAAAAATTTGAAGTCTCTTCGGGCTAATATTTGTTAGGTAATTTAATACGATTTGAAATAAGCGATAAGAATGAATGCAATTGTAAAAAGACCACAACTTTTTTCTGTATATTAACTGAAGTTTCATAGTCCACTTTTTACGACTGTAAAAATAAATTCAATGTAACAAAAAACTTGTTACTGCAAATTTTGTTTCTACTTCGTATCGAGTATTTTGGAACGTCGTTCGAAAAGTCGCTTGCAATTAAAATAAAAGAACGAATGAATAGGTCCGAATTTAAAATAGATCGATCGTCTTTTCTGCACGTGTACGTGTGTATATATATATATACACATGCGGCTGTGAGAAGAAGCTCGAAATTACTTTGACGTCTGGAACACTTGCACAAGCTTAGGGATAATCTACGTAGCAGACAATCGGGCTCTAGAATCTTAAGTTGGGAAAAGTGGATGCTGCGAAAGTCTTAAAGTCCGAATTGCCAAAGTTTCCGCGCGCGAGGGTCTTCCGCGAACTGACCCCGACGAGCGCGGCCCATAAATCAGTCTCTTGAATAGCGTTGAGCCTCTTTTTCCCTCGCAGCTCCTCTTTTTCCGGATTATTTTAAAATTCCCGAGAAGAAAATACTCGCGTAATAAACAAGATATTTTAAGGTGGTATCAAGGGGGGCTACAACGAAATCTGATTTACGCCACGCGCGCTACCCCCGAAATCCAGGCTCTCCTCTCTCCCAGTACAAACTATGTTTATGCACGCGCGTGTGACTCTCCCCGTACTCCCCTTTCCTCTGAAAAAAGAAAGAAAAGAAAGAAATCTCCCGACACCCCTCCCTCCCCCCCCCCATGTGCGTGTGTAAGCACGTGTATGCGCACGTGTGTGTCGAACGCAGAAGACACAGGGTCGCAAATAAATCGGTGCGTATACATAGAGGAATTCGGCAAATGTTGAGACCCTCGTTTTTCGTCTATATAGGTGTTTGCGCGCCCGACACAAAAGGCTTTCGCAGCTCGACCACTGGCCTATGATATTGCCATGGCAGTCCGTTGACAGCGCGCGCTCGAGGGGGGGGGGGGGATGGAAGAGTCGATCGATGCATATATACACATGACGCGAAGAAATTTCGTCTATGTCATTTTTCAGCTTTGTGTGGGCGTATATAATGTATATGTATATATACGAGCTGTACACACGTCCGTCTGATTTCTTTGGCTGCTTCGCAGGCAAAATCGAACGTACAGCGTGGGACTGCCCGAGCGAACGTCCCTGTTCCCGGATTCCTTGCTTCCGGGGGGTAGCGTTATACCACCGCCGCTTCCGAGGCGTCACTCAGCGACCGTAAGCGAGCAATTTTTTAATTTTATATACACGTGTAAACGTGCCGTCCTGTATACACGTCTCGTTGTGTTTCGAGAGAATTGACACTTTTCGAGGGGCAGCAGTCCTGGCAAGCGATAAGGTCATGAGGGGACGGATATTGCTTGAACAACGTAAACGAAACAACGGGGCATATTCGATATTGGGCACGCATAAAAATTGCTTTAGATTCTGTGCGTTGCTCTTCAATATGCACCACACATATAGTTTTTAATTAAATTGAAAATATAAAATTCCATTTTTTACTTTTCCAAGTAGGTGTGTGTCTATCCGCTCCCTTAAATACGAACTTTTCCAAACAATTGCCTGCCGACGATCTGATTTACGCCGCGTCGACGCGACAATGGCTGAGAAAGTTTCGTTGGAAATCGATGCTGCGATATATGCGCGGACAATATTATACACATCACAAGCAGTCTCAGATTTACCGGCTGCAAACTTTTGTTCTTTCGGATATCGGAAATAATCCTTTGTTAATTGCGAGAGAGCCCGATACGGCGAATCGCAGTTGTGGTGTATATAGTACGAATAATACGCCGAAAGCCCCGGCAGTCAATTATACATGCACCATAGCTTCTTCGTCTTAACGCTAAGCCGCGCGGCTGCTCCTGTTGCTGATGCAGCGAGTCCCGGATCACCTCGGTCTACTTACTCAGCCTGATGAGTTTGCGAAATTCAATTTAGCTCACTAAACTCTTTCCCGCGGCTGGTATATATCTATGTGTAAACCCGATGTGTATCTTACAGACGCATCTCCTCGCGTTACTACAACACCTGGCTACATTTGCTACACTCACACGTATACGTTCACGCAAACAAAATTGCAATTACAACACAGCACACACAGAGGACAACAAAAGAATAACACTTACAGGTAGACTAAACTACACGCACTGTATTCACTATTCATATATTTCCATCGCGAGAGTGCGGAGGCCGCTCTGAAAGCGGAAATCGGGACTTTTGTAACCGCGAAAATCTTGCAGCCAGCGGATGTAAGACCACCGATTCCCAAACGCAGCAGAAACGAGAAGCCTATCCCCATTCGATCGGGCAACGTCGGCGGCGGCAGCGGCGGCAGCCAGCAACAAAGCGCCAAACAACAGTCCTCCACTCGGCAGCCATGGCTCGAAGCCGCGACAAAGCAGGCCGCTCGACCTAGCGAGTTCGATTTCACCGAGGAGCCATTCGCTCAGCCGAGCGCACTCGACCAGGCCTCCCGGGATCTCGGCAAGAGGCTCCAGAAGCTCAACAAGCCCCAGCAACAGCAACAGCAACAGCAGACCCTACGGGCGAATAGGTGAGTCCGACTAACCGGACTTGATGAGATTTTCGAGAGAGAGAGAGAGAGAGAGAGAGAGAGAGAGAGCTCTCGTGTAATTGACGTTGAGCGAAATTCCTTGACGAGCGTAGGTCAGCGAGACGAGGTCAGCGCTCCCCGATAAGCAGACGACAGCAGCTCCAGCAGCAACAGCCGAGCAGTCGTTCGGCCGACGAGGACGACGACGAGGATGAGGAGCCGAGGAAGAAATTCGCGGAGATGCAGGCAGCGTCGAGGCGACTCGAGAGGCGGCTACCCGAACTCGAGCGACGATTCCAGGAGAATAGACAGGAGGTTCTTGCTTGCTTTTTGTTTTATTCTATGCTGCGCGAATTCGGGGGAGGGAGGCATCCAATCTTCCTTCATTAAAATCAATTAAAATAAGGAATTTGTCTTTTCCTTGATCGCAGAGTTCCCGGCAGCTACAATACAATTAATTTCAAACTCGCGTGCTGCTCAGAAACGTGCTTAACTATAATTTTATCTGGAAAATAAATGGCTTATTCTGAGAAAAGAGAATACGCCGTTTTTGGAGCACTACTTCAAAGTGCGCAGATTCTTCTTGAGATAAAGACTCAAGATCACTTTCAGACAAGAAAATTCCCTTTTGTGCAAACTGAAAAATTGAAATTCAAATATGACTTAAATATGTAATAGCTGAATTATTTTCCATTGAACAAATCCTATACGCGTGTAACTTGATACATTTTTCTGTTATACTGCACAATGCTATAAATTCAAAACCAGTTTAAAGCACTCAAAGCGAGTTATAGGTATTATATATCGCAGAAGTAACAAGTTTTCATTAAAATTATTAATAACTTTCATATTTTTAATATTTTTAATTATTAGAAAATTCTACACAAGTTTCATAAATGAAATTTAAACTTCGTAGAAGTATTAAATATTACTTTTTGAATACCTGCGGGTTTTGGTATATTCAACGTACGCATAAAAACAGTTTTCTATTCTCCGAAGCCCTTTTCAGTCGAACGTGAAACTATTTGATGAAGATAAGTACAGAAAAGAAGCATTCCATTCCTTGCTTTATCGACAAATTAGGGCGATCAGCTGGTTAAAAGCTTAAAGCTGAAATAATTGTAAAACACTTGGCGAGCAAAAGCGTAGTACACGCTCCGGAAATAACGAGAAGCCCCGTCCCACCCGCAGGCGAAGACTGAGAAGCTACCGAAGGCGACGCAGACGAATCTCCCGCCACCGCTGAGCTCGATATGCAGTCCACCGAAGCCCGTGAACTCCCGCCAGGACAGCAACGTCTCGTCCGACAGCTTCAGCCAGACGAGCTCTCCGAGCTATACCAGCAAGACCATGGAAGCTCCCCTCCTCCCCCACAAGCACGTCAACGGAAAAGTTCCAGGCAAGAATCCGCTCCCCGCTATATATATACACTCTTGACCATTAACTCGCACGCGTTCGCTGCTAAGAGAAGAGTCGGAACGACACGACTGACGTTGTGCGTTGCAGGTCGAGCGCTGGCGCCGGAGCCGGAAAACCCACCGGGCAGTCCCATCACAAAATCCATGAGCACGCCCGCGAGCTTGCAGACCATCGTCCGCTTCCAGCACGGCAGCAACATGTCCTTGCATCATCGCGTGAGTATATCCGACGAGGCAAGCGCAACCCTCGTCCCGAAACTTTTCCAAGGGACGCCTTAGCAAGTTTCGCGCGCGTAATTGCCTCGCGAACGTCGATCGTCGACGTGTGTCTGACCGCATATGCGCGGCTTACGCGCGGACTCGTTTCGCGTCTTGTCCGCCCTAATTGTCTATGTATACATAAGTCGCGCTGGGCCAATTAGCCCAATGTCGGTGACGCGACGAAATGCAACGCTCCACGGATTACCGCATGTACAGAATTTTCCCATAAAAATTACCGGAATAGCACGGTAATCCTGTGACACCGAGTCTTTCCGACCTATTTTATTTGATTAACGTGAGCGCAATTATTTTTACTGTACCATTTAGCAATTTTTTTCTACCGATACAGTTTACTTGCAAAAAACATCAAGAATGAAGGTAGATGTTTATAATTTTGGTACGCTGGAATGCAAGCTTTGCGCGATCGATTAGACGACGATGAAGCTCTCGTATGCGTCGCGTACCTACGTGCAACATCAGGTAAACATCGGGTAAAGAGTCATTCAAAGACGCGACACGTACTTTGCATACCGCGCGCGTCGTCTCCGTGCAGTGAATGCGCGCATGCAGCTGCACACGGCGAATCTATCGCTTTTGCAGATCATCAGGGACATGAGGAGACCGAGCAGCCACTACGTGACCAGAGGAAGGCTGCGCTTTCGATTCGCCCAGGTTCTGGCCAACGCCGTCGCCATCATGGTCATCGCCGGCGGACTCGCCGCCTACTTTAGATGTAAGCCCCCAAAAATTCAAGCGTTCTCGAAAAAAAAATGACAGTGACTTTCCAGGTATATGTATATATGGAGGGGGCACGTGTTACAAGGGCTGACACGCAATTAATGTGAAATGTCTCTTTGGAATTTATACAGCGTGGAGCGGAGCAACGAGCTGCGGAGAGCGCGCGGGAACAAAAAGCTGATACTTTTAATTCGCGAGAGGGTATTTTCAGGGAGCAAGGGAGGGGAAGGTGATTCCCTCTTGCGCATCGGAGATCACACGGCCTGGCCACGCAAGCTCACTCATCCCCCCCCCCCCCCCATCGTTCGGTCTCCGGCTGATGCGGCTAGTCTTTATTTGAAAGCCGAGAGCTCGAAAAAAGCTTCCTTCCCAACAAACACAAAGAATCAGTTTGAAAGCCAACTCCCTATCTCTCTCTCTCTCTATTCTCTTCTTCTTGGGAGTGAAACGGCAAATAGCCATTGAGTTACTTTGGCGACGGGCGCGCAAACATACAGCCGTATTGAATTTCGCGCTATCCCCGTCATTGAATTGCGGCTGTACGTACTTTATATAATATTATTCGGGGATTTTAAAGCTCGAGTTTTCAAGGAGACCCGAGCTATTACAGCTTGGAAAAAAAATGGCTCGTGCGAAGCGTTGTATTTTCGTGAGAAAAAGTGCAAATTGCCTCTTTTGATTTAATGCCACGCGCTGCTAGTGCGAATACTTGGAACGTTCTCTGATTAAAATATGTAGGTCAATTGGGGGGGGGGGTGTATAAGGGGAGAGAGAATAAAAGAAAAAAGGAGTTTTCTTGCGTTACAATCGTATGGTTCTTTTTACGCGCTGTCTGGATAAGAGTTTCAATTGTCCGATTTTTAATTACAGCCTGCAGTGATCTCTGTTCGGCATTTTCCGCTTCGCTAATCCACTGAGATAATTTACGTCAAAGGGATTGAGCTCGTGTATGGTAATACTCGAGTTACAAAGCGAGCGAGAAAATTAATTTTCAGGGCATGAAAATCCGCATTTTCCGCTGCCTCTGCTGGACGATGTAACGTGGCTTGAGAGAACCGAACTCGTTCTCTAACATTTCATTGAATATACATTGTGTAATTTAAGCTTTTACAAGGATTCCAATACGTATTCGAGAGCATTGTAATCATAGTTTGAACGAGTGAACTCTGTACACTATACCCAAAGTTTCACACTCGCACATACACATGCCCCAAAAGCCACCAACAATCCCCGGCAATGCCAACGATTCGCTCAAAGGGAATTAATCGAGACTTACGTTTTCGAAAATCCAGCGTATCCGGGAATGGAAATCAGGGCGAGCAGCGAGAACAAAACGACGGTGTCCCATCAAGGCGGCGAGACTGCGGTGCTGTCGGAGCCGATGCCCCCGAATCCGGAGATGCAGAACCCGGCGCCTGGTATCTGTCTACCTGTCATCGTCGACTTCTGCCAGTCGCACAAGGTAATTTCCCGGCGCAGCTCTCTCTCTCTCTCTCTCTCTCTCTCTCTCTCTCTCTCTCTCTCTCTCTCTCCGACGTAAAGCGAACTTTTACAGCATCCCAACTTGATTGGCTTTCCTAAAAAAAAAGAACAAACAAAATCTTATTTCGTTCTCCCCGCGTTACGCGCGCGCGCGAGCGAGAGAGAGAGAGAGAGACGAGCGAAAATAAAGAAAATGGAAAGCGTCGACGAGGCTTCTTTCCCTCTCTTCGCAATTATGTATATATCGGAAAGAAGAAAGAGAGAGAGAGAGAGAGAGAGGGAGGGGAGAAAGAGAAGTCCTGTCGAGCAAGAGAAATTAATCGAAAAAATTGTAAATTCCTGGGAGAGCAAATAAACTGCGTTATACACTCGGCGCGTGCGGGCTGATTTTCATGTCGCGCACGTCCCCGTGTCCGCGCAATAATTCTCCTCGTCTACGTCTCCTCGCCGTCGCCGTTGTCGTCGTTTGCAAAGTAGCGGCGCAGTTAAAGCCTCGAAAACAGAGTCTGCGGGGGGATGAAAAAAAAGAGAGGGGGGGGGACGAGCGGGGGTCGCGACGAGTACGCGGAGGGAATTAATGCCGTGCTCCTCTCGTGCCGTGTACATGCGTACTTTTTTCCACGCAGATCCCGTACAACTACACCGTCTTCCCCAACTACATCATGCACTTCAGTCAGCGAGAAGCTCAGCACGACCTCGAGCTCTACGACGCCGTGATCGACGTGAGATGCTACGAGCTGGCCGGATTGTTCCTCTGCAGCGTCTTCGTGCCCAAGTGTGGACCGAAGCTCGGACGAGCTGTTGGACCGTGTCGGAGCTTGTGCTTCGGTATGATTTGGGGATTTTCTCGGCGATTAACATGAATTATTTTCACCAATATATACGAGTTAAGCAAATTGTCGAAATAGTTTCGGAGATATCAGGAGCTTTGAATTCGTGCCTCGAATTAGTGTAAAAATACGAGCGTAAGCTCTGCAATTGTGGACGTGTAATGAGCTCTTCAAACAGAAGTAGCGTTGGAGCTGTGCGTTATGATTGTAACTTCATCAATTATGTCTGCGGAATTCAAATAACGCGAAAATTATCCAAAGCTGTTATATAACATCAGAGCAAATTCAAGGGATTTGAAAGTGAAGAAAAAAATTTAATTTCGCGGCTTAATTATTCAAATATTCCCTCTTATGAAAAGTAATGAGCTTTGTTGTGAAGCATTTAATGCGTTATTTTGATTGGCCGTGACGTCATTATGACGTGTTAACGTGATGTACGAACGGGATTGGTTGCGTTGCAGCTTCGACTTTTACATTCTTTTACACCGGATCAGTATCGCTCGAGGACAGCGAAATTCAACTCCTCGTGCACAGCGCTATAGTACAGTGCATAAAAATTTGTCGAAAAAAAAAAAAGAATATCGATCAGTTGGAAAAAGCGAGATGCAACTTAATCTACTACCTATCATGCAGCACTATTTAACGGCAGACACAAAGTCCAATGAATAAATTCTCCCTTGACGTTCCATCAATCAGCCTGAGACTCACGCCCTCTCGACATTTCTGCTCCCACTTCAGAATTCGTGCGACGTTGCGGCTTCTTCCTGGACGTTTTCGGACTAACCTTTCCCGACTACCTGCAGTGCGACATCTTCGCCGAGAGCGCGGACCCGAACGTCTGCACCGGCCACCACGAGGTGATCGAGGCTCAGAAGCGCGCAGCCAAGCCAGGTGAGACAACCGGAACCCTTAGCGCGAGGCCTTTTGTCCCCGCAGCTCTCGGGAAAACGGGGCTAATTGTCGCGCCTCGACTGCACTGCAGCAGCCCGTCGGGGCGCGAGACGCTTTGTTCGCCGTGCAGCGGCTGCATCGTTTACGCCCGCGCTCGTTTGCCTTGGCATTGTCTTGCGCGCGGCAAATTCGCGCGTCAGCGATGGCGGACAAACGACACTAACTGCTGGCTCGACTGATTTTTTCTCGGCTTTTCCATTCGATTAAAGCTCGAGTGCGTCGATGACGGGGGATAAACGCTCGAGCTTAAGTGTGTACACTATACATATCTGCGTGTAAATATATTGCGTATCCCCAGAGCTGCGGCATGTACTGAGTAATTTAAGGCGACGAATGCAATTACGCCTCGACTGTTATAGTGCGGCTCTCCGCTGCGTGCTTAGCACTAATAGCTTTACCCAACGGCCGTTATTTTGTGGTTGTATGGGAATAGGTGCGTGAGTGGAGGTAAAAAAATTTTTAGCGGGTAATCGGTCGCAGTGGACTGCGAACGTCTCGTCTGCTCATGTGGAACGTGAAAATTTTCATTCAATTTTTCCGGACTTTTTCCTTGTCGTGTATAGAATAATAAAATTAATTATTTTCTACGTATTTTTTCAACAATTTCATCTCAAGCAATTACGATAGTATATCCAAAATGGAGACATTTATGCATTTTAAGAGATTATTTGGGGTAAATAGGGTTTTAAGAATAGTTATAGCAATAATCAACTTTTATTATTATATTATTCAATAAATTTACCCATTCAAACGTTTAGTTCTCGATGGCACATGCATAAATCATGAAATCTCACTGATATACCAACTGCACCTGAGCTATATAGGCTTCAAACTAGAAGCGAAATTCCCGCATCACATATAGGGAATTCCTGCGGTTGCTAAGAGATAGTAAGGGAACCAGAAAATGAATCCCTAATACGAAAGCCACATCGATCGCGCAGTGAGCCGCAACGCATGATTGACGTCGATGATAGAAATGCTGGTAGACATCGGTTAATAAAGTTTTGCCCTAAAACGCACACACACACAGACATACACACATACACACACACACACACACACAGATCCAAAAAAGGGCTTCGAATTGCCGGCCGAAGGAAAAGGCCCTCTTCACTGGCGCAGGTCAGCCGTGAGATCACGCGGGGCTAAGGGCTTTTATTGCGTTAACGAGCCGTGTGAGGGCAACTCTCTCCATCAGGCATATAGGCGGAGAAAAAGCTACAACGAGCTCGGCGGCTTCTATATGCTAAAATCAAAGCTGAATCGCTGTAAAGTGTGGGTATGAAGATTGGCAGGGGATTCCTTGGTGCGAGGGTGTTGTAGTGTGCAGTAGGCGACATTTCCCCGATAACTCGCTTCGATATGCTCCCGTAGCTCGATACGCGCATATATGGAATTTAAAAAAAAAAAAAAAATTTACTGGTCTAGAATTCAAAATTGTTTTTTTTAAACTAGAGCTTCCGGACCAATTGGACTTTCTTCTGTTAGCCAAAAGATGATAAAAAATGCCAAGGAACATGGGAAAAGTTACTAGTAATCATATTTCTGAGCCATGTATTTTGCTCCGGAAAAAAGTATACCCTACGATCGGCCATGTACTCGAGTTTTTTCACTTTCAGAATGACCGAAGGAATGAGAAAACAGGTCTGGTAAATGTGCTTTCAAGAAAATTTTTTGTAACTTTTCCATCTGAGTTATTTCAGAAATTTCCTGGACATACTTATTACTCATGCATATGTAGATATTACAAATATATGAAGGTAGACTGTGAGACAAATCCAGTATTCTGAAATTGATATAATTATATTTAATACCTTACACATGATACATTAAAAATACAAAGTTGCAGATTCAAGAATCAAGTATGGGATCGCGCTCGACCTCGGTTCCAGCGTCAATATTTAATTTTTATAAAAACTGGAATATTCGACTTTAAAAATCCTGGTAAAATTTTAAACGACACGAAATGCGCGCAGTCGAAAGAGCAGTCCATCGTAATTAAGTGCATAGACATGTTGATGACTCGCGGCAGAAACTTGGGTTACAATAGATATGGCGGAGGGGGATGTAGTGCGCTATATATAGAGATGAGCGAGGGGTGTCGGAAGCCGCATCGATATTTCGAGTCGATAATGTACCGGAGGAGGCATCGACTCACTTTCCCGCGAGCTCGACTGCGGTTAATTAAGATTAAATTGTCAGGTCGATTAAAGGCGGGCGACATGTGCGCGGTGCATTAACTGCAAATAAGTAAAGCCTCTGCGAGAGCTGCGATTGTTTCTTTCTCTTTCTCTCCATTTCTCCCGGCCCGATAAATCTCCTCCTCTCGATTCGCGCGTGATTTATTATTCCCGATTGATCGCTTCATCAATAATTCCGAGATGCCTTATTTTTCATTCCGATATCGGCCGCGTCCTGCATACACACACACACACACACACACACATGTATGTATATACTTGCAGAGCGTCGCTCCATACACACACATGCATGCACGATCGTACATGCATTATTCAGCCGACTGTACACACGACTCGTGAAAAAGCTCCGGAGCTTAATGCGCGCGGCGCGCAATTTGAAATCGAGAGGTATGCACACACACACACACACACACACGCATGCATTGCACACAAGCACGCCTCGATATAAATCTTCTTCTTTCCGCGGCCGCGCGTCGTACACCTCCGCATGAATAATACGAGCCCGAGACGAGATCGATAAATCAGACTCGAGGGATCGACTCGCGTCTGCAGTGCGTTTATATACTTTTGTTTCTGTTTTTGTTTTCGTTCTCCTGTCCGCTCCGGCACGCACAGCCTGTCCGAGCGACTTCCAGTGCGACGAGAAGCGCTGCATACCGCTGGACTGGCGGTGCGACGGCCACGTCGACTGCGAGGACCACACGGACGAAATCGGCTGCGGCGAGTGCAAGGACAGCGAGCGCACCGGTCTCGCGGCCATAAGCTCGAAGGGCGCCGGCAAGAAGAGCGGCGGCGGCGGCGGCGGCTCCGGCGCCGGTGCTATCAGCGTGAAAAACGTCTGGGCCCAGGCGTCGCTGCACTGCGGCGAGAGGCGTTGCATGTCCTCGTCGCACCTCTGCAACGGAGTCAACGACTGCCCGTGGGCACAGGACGAGAGGAATTGCTGTGAGTTTTTAATCGATTTACGAGGATGAGGCGCGCGCTGCGGTATGGAATATCATGCGCACGTTGCGTATGTGAAATTTCTTTGGATCTGCTGCGTGTACACTGTACAGTCTCAGTGTATTTATGAATAATTTTTGCAGCACACGGTGACACCTGAATCCTCACTTGAGGTGCGCTTATCCGTGACCTATGTGGTGTGGATTATTTCACTCTAAATATCAAACTCGCTATCCCTCACGCGGTGAATTCACGGTGAATTAATCGATTATGTCACGAATAATCGTGACTGCGGATTCAGGTATAGGCTGTGCTATTAAATTCTATACGATTCTGGTGAACTAACTGGCCCATCGCATTAATGCTGTAACGGGCCACTGAGGTCACGTGTGTCGTGTAATGTACCATTTTAATATAGTATTCACAATTCAATTTTTCACTGAAATAACGCGGGTATATGTATATTGTATACTTGTGATTTGTACGCAAACTGCGCATTTATCGAAAAAGAATTTCGATGCACCGCGTATAAGCGCACACGATAAATTTTATGGCGTGAATGGAGGTGTGCATGAGACCTGCCGTCTGCGCTCGATGTCTATGGCATTGTGTGCGGGAATTGAACTGATTTGTGGACTATGCTGCGCGCAGTGAAATTGAGCGAGAGAAACGGAGACGTGGGCAGGGGTAGACTGGAGGTGTACCACGCGAGGAAAGGCAAGTTCATACCGGCTTGCATAGATCACTGGACACCATCGAGAGCTAAGACGCTGTGCGGTCTTCTCGGCTACAAGTGAGTATCGCCGCGTTCTATCGCCGAATCCTTGGGATTTCGAGGAAAGTTATAGAAGCATGTATCCGATGCTGTTCTCTCTCTCTCTCTCTCTCTCTGGGCGAATGCAGACAAGTGAATTCCTCGACTCTCGTCAAGTCCGAGAGCAACGTCAGCATCGCTGAGCCGATAATGGAGACGTCGCAGCGCTGGAGGCTGGACCAGAAGAACCAGGGAAACGTACTCGAGGAACTGCAGGAGTGCTCCGATCAGAAGGATTACTCGACTGTCGATTTGGTCTGCTCTGGATACGGTCAGTATGAAAGTATTGTTGATTTGACTATTGCAAAAAATGGGAAAATCCTCACTGCAATGATTCTTCGCTGCGTTTACAGCGGGGGATTTGCTCTCGGCTGATTTACGCGTTCATTATAATTGAATCGATCTTTTTGATATTGATTCTTCATTTACACAGTGCCAATGAGAAGATTCATTCGTTTTTTCGTCGAGTAAACCGCTACAAAAGTATGATACTGCACCGGTTGACGAACTGTCAGCCGAACGCAGAGCAATGAATAACTTTGTTTACGAATAATTAATGAGAATAACTTCCGAAATCGGCGATCATCGCAGTGATTTTCCATCGTAATCGAACCTAAGAAATTAGGGTGACACGCGCGCATATATGGGAAATTTTTTTTTAAATCGGCACTTAGAGGGGTCAAAAAATGGTCGATTTTCAGAAGGGGAGCACACCTCCCAAGTGCGGTTTTTCTTGTTCTTTATGTCATATAGAACATAAAAAATTTGCCACGGATTTAAGCTTTGTGACAAGGTTTTACAAGCGCTTGAATTTTTAATATTTTGAAATAATTGAGCTTCTTCCGACAAAAAGCCAATAACTTCAAATGCTTGTACAACACATTTGTGGGGCTCAAAAGTGAAATGTCTGGACATAAAATTGAAGTACAAAAACAGAGCTTTAATTTAAAAAAAAACCGATCGGATTGGTTTCTTAGCTTGAAAATGACAAGCATTTGAAAATAATGCAAAAATCTAATGTTAAAACTTTGTTGTGAGCGTGTTGTTAAACATGATTTTTTTTCTCTAGAAATATCACCTTAACGAAAAAATGTTGTAGAATAAAAACTGCTTAAAATTATTCAAAGAATATGCCCAGACATTTCACTTTTGAGCCCCGCAAATGCGTTGTACAAGCATTTGAAGTTATTGACTTTTTGGCGTAAGAAGCTCAATTATTTCAAAATATTAAAAATTTAAGCGCTTGTAAAACCTTCTCACAAAGCTCAAATCCGTGGTACCTCAAATTTTTTATGTTCTATATGACATAAAGAACAAGAAAAACCGAACTTGGGAAGTGTGCTACCCTTCTGAAAATCGACCATTTTTTGACCCCTCTAAGTGCCGATTTAAAAAAAAATTCCCCATATATCGAACTCGCAGAGTGCGGCAGGCGTCCGGAGAACTTCGGGAACGCAAGGGCCCGCAAGAGGATAATCGGGGGAGTGGAATCGGCGCCGGGCGACTGGCCGTTTCTCGCCGCGCTCCTCGGAGGTCCCGAGCAGGTTTTTTACTGCGCCGGCGTCCTCATCGCGGATCAGTGGGTCCTGACTGCCTCTCACTGCGTCGGCAAGTGAGTAGTCGATCATTCTCGCGATTTTCCCTCGCTCTGTCGCTCCCTCCTCCCTTTTCTCCCGCTTCATTACTCGCTCCATACACTTATACTTTCACGGCCCATTTGGCCCCGCCACCGCCAAGGCTTATACCACAGCGCACGCATCGATTTTCCATACTTTCAGCCACTCCGAGGTCTCCGGTTGGACGATACAGCTGGGAATCACGCGGAGGCACGCTCACACCTATCTCGGCAAGAAGCTCAAAGTCAAGAGGGTCGTGCCCCATCCGAATTACAATCTCGGCGTCGCCCACGACAACGACGTTGCCCTCTTTCAGGTGTGTATAGGTTCGTTGGCTCACGTTCCAACACTACCAGCACGGCTGGGATTCGGAGCGAAAAAACATGCGTTTTTCGTTTTTCTCCTTTTTCCTCTAACTCGACTAACTAAAACAAAAACAACGTTCGTTTTTTCGTTCCAAATCTGAGCTGCTGCTACAGTCTTCGTACGGATCAACGATAACACATGTCTATCGATTGGTCTGCGAGTGAGTGCAGCGGACGTGTGTACACTACTGCACTCGTCGACTCGAGCCTCGATCATCCCTAATTCCTTTGACATTTCCAGCTGGAGCGAAGAGTCGAGTTTCACGAGCATTTACGACCAGTTTGCTTGCCGCCGGCTAATATCGATCTGCCGCCCGGGACTGCTTGCACGGTTATTGGCTGGGGCAAAAAGGAAGACACGGAAAGTTCGTTTTCATTTTGATCTTAATCGGTTGGTCGCAGGCTGGGGGGCTAAATCGTATCGAATTCAGTGAGATAAGCTCCGAGTAATCGACTCTTCTTCTGTCCCCCATTTTTCAACGCCTCCAATTGCAGCATCGGAGTACGAGCCAGCCGTCAACGAGGTCACGGTACCCCTGCTCGGTAGAGAAATTTGCAACGCCTGGCTAGTGCATAGGGACCTGAACGTTACCGACGGCATGATTTGCGCTGGATATCCCGAGGGCGGTAAAGACGCTTGCCAGGTTCGTATCTCTTACCTTCGAGAAGCGTGGCTGAAACGATGCATCGAGGTTTCGTTGCACCCAATTGGGAAATGCTGTGTAGCTGTCAGACGGCATTATACACCGTACAAGTTGGATACTGTGCACTGCAGAAAACAATGAAATTGATTATTTTCTAGTTTACCTAGGACAGTTTTGTTGTAATAGCTGATAAAATTGACTATCACATTTCTTTTATAAGATTTAAAAAGAGTTTGTTCTTTATGATTCAAAGTTAACGCACTTTGAGGTGTGATAATTTTAAATTGCTTCAAAAACCTGCTATACAACATCAATACTACTGCTAAAAAATTTTAATTTCCATTAAAAGAAAAACTCCCTGCAAAATTTCGCTCCGCACTCTCCTCGACGATTAATCGACGCGATTATAATTGAAAAAAAAAAAAATTGTTTTCTCGCTATCGCTCCAAAGGGCGATTCCGGCGGACCACTTCTCTGCCGAGACGAGAACGATAAGGATCGATGGTTCGTCGGGGGTATTGTGAGCTGGGGCATAAAATGCGCCCACCCGAGGCTACCCGGAGTCTATGCATACGTGCCAAAGTACGTGCCGTGGATCCTCAAGGAGATCGAGGAGTACTCGGAAAACGATTACGGCTAGCAGATGCAGCTCTCGTACGCCGACGAGAAAGACGATTCTAGTAAGCGGAAAAATTACTGGACTATGAGGGCTGGAAAGAAAGGCTAAGGCATAAACAATAAACATACACACGCGCACCCACAGACACATGCGCACGTACACATACATAGACAGTACACACACAAGCACAGACCCTTATACTTGACGCATACCAGCAGCTTTCAAAAGTCGATATTTTATTACCGTCGATCGAAAGTATTTTTTATACCAAAGAAAAATTTAAACGAGATGAGAAACAACGCTGCTGCACATTTATTTATCGGGGAAAATTTGCGCGAAGCTCAGCTACGCGATGCAACTGTATTGGGGAAGAGGAGGAGGAGGAGGAGGAGAAGGAAACGAGTCAATTTTTTTCGACAGATGCACATGTTACGATTTTGCGACAATAATATAAAAAAAAGGTGTCTCGAAATATTGCGAGAACAAAATTGTAAAACCACGACAATAAATTGTTATAACCAACGGCAACTTCGACAAAAGGGAATAATGGGCACTTTGAACTGAATCGAAAGAGATACATCGCAAACGGTAAGATTTATTTGCGATTGACAATATTATACTTGTGTGCATGCACCGATGATGTTGCGCGATTGCTTCACTGGAGCGTCGGCGCGCGACACTAAGAAGTTTGCAAAAGTTTGGCTTTATGTACCGTGAATAATAAAAATTTAGATATATTATATAGTATAAGGGCCCTATGATCTAGAACATGAAATAAATGGAAACATATAGTAAGTGAAAGATTTAAATTGGAAGCATGTAGAGATTTGCAGAAACGAATCTCAATAGGAAGTACATAATTTACTTTATTTTTATTTGTAGAAGCCTCAAGATATATTGTTTCAAGTACGTGAGAACTGATAGATTTTACGAATTTTTTACTCTACGATATTTTTTCATACATAAAAAAAACGATATGTGTAGAGTGTAGACACAGCGTTTGTTTCTTCAAGTCTGAGTCTGTAAGTTTCTACGTGTTTCTTGTGCGTAAGCGTATTTTATCCAAAAAGAGGACAACGCCCGCGAAAGATCTCATCCTAATTAAGTAAATAGCAAAGTTCAGATAAATGAGCGATTGTGGCAGTATTCTATATAGGTAATTGATTCTAATACTTTTGGTACTATTACATACAAAAATTATAACAATACCAAGTATTTAAAAAAAAACACTTACGTAAGAAAAATTTCCAAACAAAAACAACAAAAGCGCGCATGAGATGCGACTAAAAAGATTTTTGTATGTACTAAATTTCGGTGGAGAAAAATAAGATGCAACAATACGATACCACCAAGTGGTTTACTACAACTTTTCCGGGTCATCAAGTTTTGAAACTTCAAGCAGCCACGGTATACTAAGATAAGGTGACGAGACTTTGGATGTTTGGATATTCAAAAATTGATTGCGAGTTTACAGAAAATCCAGGCGGAAAATCGTTTTTATTGCATTTAATGCATCGGTCCTTTAATCGCGAGTAAGAGTAATTATCCAAATTAAAGTAGCATTTCCGAATGTAAAAATGCATTTAGAATAAATATGCTAAGGCGAAAAATATACTGTAATTTTAAAAATACGATAATGTGATTGTGCTAATTTTAGAATGAGCATATATTTAGATTGTAAAATTGCACACACTATATATATATATGTGCGCGCAAATATAAATTGTAATCAATATTTAATGCAACAAAATAATTGTCTCGTAAAATCACTTAGAAAAAAATGAATCAACGGTTGACCCAAATATTTTATAATTATAAATCTGAAGAGATTAATATATTTCTTACTCTTAATGTTTCCGAGATAATTGGGAAAAATTAGATCAGTTCGCGGGAATGTGCTTCAAATCAATGATTTTTTTCTGAGTAATATAAATAGAGACGTCGCTTCGTATAATGTATGACTAATAGCCCCTTGCTACTCAAATAATACGTAATCAATGTAGATGCTATTCCTATATAAAGCAGAATGATGTTGACTGAATTCTATAGGGACATAAATTAAAAAGAAAATATTGCACCAGCACTTTTTTGATCTGCACTCAAAAAGACCTAGTTTTTTAAATGAAAATATACTTTATACAAAAGTTTGTTATTTACAAAACCTAGGAGCCTTAAAAACTACTAAACATTTTAAAGTGATACGTCAGAGGATTATAAAACGAGTATTGCTGATGTAAAATGATTGGCATGATTATTTATTCGAACTACAATCAAAATTTAGTTCCGATCGCGATAAAATGTTTTAATTGAAAGAATATTATATATTGCGATTGATTAATCAGATTGAACGTTAAAAACTATTTAATTATAAACTCATAAAGGATGTCAGATAAAAATACAGAAAATCGCTTTATACGATGATTATCTTCCTTAGTATCCAGGCAACGCTTTGTAGTTAGAAGATGAAAATAAGTAAAAACCTAATAAATATCAGACAATACTGTGTGAGCAGACAATAATTAATTTTAGGAAATGTTCCAAAAACTGGACAATAAAATAATTATAACGTGAGATTAGTGCGTAAGTACAATTATAACGATAATTATAAAAATAAATCATAATTAAATCAAATAAAAATATTTTTGGTGGAATCGCGATTAAAATAGACTTACAAATTATTGTTTCAACAATTCAGATTAATACTAGGGGGGGTACCCCCCCGTGCTCGATTCGCTCGCTAAACCCCCAATTTTTAATTGATAATATGGAAATGACTAATATGGAAAGGAATAAATTTTTATTGGTATTAGATTGTTATAGCTATAGCCTTGTGCATAGCAACCGCATCAACAACAACGCAGTAACAGATTTTTGTATTTACATTGTTTGCCGTGCGTTGCATTATTTTATAATTACAAATTATGATTCAAAAGTGACTAATGTCTGCAGTGGAAATGTATGTTAAAACAACTACCATAAATTTAATTATTCTGCAATGCTACATCGCATACATATATCTACTTAATAAAATAATTTGATCTTCGCCTATAACCCTACCGCTGATGCCGCTGTGAAAGACTATCGTACACCATCATTATTAAAAGTTAAGTAATTAAAATTTTTAGGTTTATGACAAAACCCGAAGTTTCTAAATACAATTTAATATTTACAATAGTCGATTTTTATAATCAAATATTATAAATTTAACAATATTATAATATAAAATTTGTTCTTATAAGTAAGCCTATTGAACTTTATTTAAGTACAAATCTCGAACTTGAGCGTTAGTCAGGGTAGTGAATTTCACTCTTAATATAATGTTTGAACCACAAAAAAATCTTAGGTGATGGCAATTGCCTAATTCGTTGTTTTTCTTATTTTTTGTTTAGGACCAAAATTGTAAAATATGTTTTTGAAAACTGGAACTATTTTGAACCATTCAATAAAAATATCTATGAATTGTACATGTCAATGAATGGTACATATGGCAGTGAAGTAGAAATCATAACATTTGTTCATATATGCGGTCGTAAAGTTTGCGTTATAGGGTTATAGTCAAGAGCGAACTTCATAAATCCCTTTTATAACAGATTAGATAATTTAAGTAACAATGAAAATAAATTGAATTTAGTTTTATCTGGTTCCATAAACGTAAGACATTATGATATTCAAAGTTACTGTAATTAAAATTTTTGGGATACTTATAAAAAGTCTTATAAAAATTATTATGATAAAAATCGTGGTTTGATGGCATCCCCTACCAGGCGTCTCCTCAGTGGCGTCCTCTAGCGGGCGTCCTCTCAATGGCGCCCCCACAATGGGAGAAATGTCTCTCTTTTGGTTAAAATTACGTAAAAAGAGAGACAATTCTCCCATTGAGGGGGCGCCAATTGAGAGGGAGCTAATTTCTGACGCGGCGGCAGCGGCGATATTATTTTATTAATATAGAGATACTTTATATACGTAAGTCAAAATTTCGTACAATTAAATTTCTCAATTTCAATCAATTAAAGACGGTACAAAATGTAGCCCAAAATCCACAGGTTTCCGAATTTTTTCATACATTAAAATAGTATGAATTCATCAAAAATATTAGTAAGCTACTAAAGTACTAAATATAAATGTATATATCCAGGAAATTTCGGAAACAACTCGGACGGAAAAGTTGCAAAAAATTTTTCTCCACACTGCGCCAAAAGTACCACTTTCGCTCCCGGGCATCAGGAGTGAAATTAGTAATTTCGGCGCTAGTATGAAGAAAAATAGTATACGCACCACAGGAATAAATTCGGACAGCCCATATCTCATGTTTGCCTCGCTGTCGGCTCGGGTGTCAATATAAATGAGTCCAAGTTTTTTCCTCCCTAGGCACGTAATATACTATTCTTGAAGGTACACCTACAAGACCTGTTTTTCTCTTTCCTTATGGACTTTTAAAAATTTCTTCCTTTTAAAAATTCCTTCCTACGGATTTTTAAAAATATTTCATTAGAACAAAAATATTTTAAAATTCATCAAAGAATGCTCTAAAATTTTTTTCAAAATTTTTAAGGACGTTTTTTGAAATTTCGAATTATTGGATCATCGAAAAATCAAAAATTGTATCGGATCAATCTGAAAATATTTCAGAGCATTCTTCGATGAATTTTAAGACATTTTTGTTCTAATGAAATTTTTATAAAAGTCCATAGTTTTCGAGAAAAAAATCTATGGATTCTCTTTTTGTTAATTATTTCTCGTTTTTTCGAGTCATTTTTGTTCCGAAAAAAAGTATATCCTAAGATTAGCTATGCACGTGAGTTTTTTCTGTTTCAAAATGACCTAAGGAACAAGAAAAAAATAGGTCTGATAGGCGTGTCTTCAAGAAAATTTTTTGCAATTGTTCCGTCCGAGTTGTTTCCGAATTTTTCTGGATTTACACAAATACAAAATCTAAATAATACTAAAAATGTGTTTAAAATTATAAAATGAGTTGCAGCTGTGTAAAACTGTCAATATAGATTTAGTCGGTTTAAGATGCATATTTTATAGTATAATGGATTTATAATCTACAAATGCTATATTGTACAGTACCTAAAAAATATAAATCGATTGCAAATAAAATAAATCCATAGTATATTATGTGGCGCGAGAAGAACACTTGCAAGAGTTTAAAAAATAATTAATTTAAAACATGTACAGGTATGCACTCGGAAAAATATTCAAAAAAATATTTATGCTAAATTTGTACGTACAATATTTAAAAAATCATCTATAATGTGTGAACAACTCAAATATTTTAATCAACCGTTTCGAATATTTTTCCAAGTGTATTTTTGAATGCTGCGCACAAAATATAGATAACTTAAAGAAAGACTTCTGTCTTCGAGACACAATGAAAATTGCATATTTACTCCTGTGAAGTCAATGTTAAATAGTTAAAGATTTGTTAAACTAAGAGATTCATTTAAATTGAACAGTAACTAAAAAAGATAATTTAGTTATATTAGTAAATTAGAAATGCATTACAACACGCATATTGCATATATCATAAAGACATGGTGCAATTGGGAAAAAAAAATCTTTAATCAAAACTGCGTGTTTAGGTACACAATATTTAACAAGTAATAAATTGTATCTACAGAAAACAATTTTTACTGTGACTCTTCGAGTTTGGTTGTAACTGAGAGTAGTTATTATTATTTAACATACACACATACACACACACACATATAATGTATACATAGTACATACATTACACACACACATGATAAATTAATATAGCCAGAAGTTTACTGTTAAATCAAAGTTTTTATAACGATATAGAAAGATCTATGTTATTAATAGTTGAAATCATCATATTAAGTACTGTACATAAATCATCAACATTTTAATTTAAAAAATTATTAAGTAATAAGTATATAAATTAATATAAAAGTAACATCGTGAATATGATTTTCGGAAGGCAAATAAATGTTCGATATATTGAAGATTAAAATATTTTTGTATTTAAATTTTCGTAGTACTACTAAACTTCTATAAATAAGATAAGAGTTTTTGTTCATAATACAAATGTTTAGCAAATATTATTTGTCATATATATTCATTTGCAAACGAATTGGGGTTTTAACAACAAAATGGGTTTTAGTTTCCCATAAGTTGAGATTTCCGCCTTATCCAACCTTGAAAATGTATGATTGTAACAAACTTTATAACTTTAGAACTGCATGCACAGTTGGAATAAATCTAGAGTACTAAAGAGGTCGGAGCTTAGCTATAGAATGTTACAAATATTATTGTATTAAATTATCAAAGGTAAATGTACAATAATCAATTTACAATTCATACATTACTACTCTTTATATTATCAATCAAACTCATTTTATAGAGATAGAAACATTATAAACAGATAACGCAGTTGCTATAAGATTATGTGCACTACAGTTTGCAAATATTTTTGTTCATATATTTAAAGTTGTTAAAAATGTATGTTTTGACACCGTCCGAATGTATCCTTTAACTGAATATTATTATAGTTTGAACTAATATCTTATTAAGAATATTAGTGAAACATGTGCATTATAAAGAATTATTATGCATATGATTAAAGTATATATCACGATCTCCTAAGTTGAATTAATATTTGACGTTTAAATTGATTAATAAATTTCAAGATTAATCATTATTATTATAAATGAATTATTTTAATAACAGTAAAAGTTACAAACAGCTCATGATTTTTTAAAGAAACGCAACTATTATTTGATATATCTTATTTAATTATAGAATGAATTTATATGATTTGTGCCACGCATACATGATGCTTTAAATTAAATAAAAGACAAATTAGTAGATTTCAATATCCCCTATTTACAGTGTTGGTAATTATTAAATTTGGGGTAATTCAATGTGATTGCTTTCTATTGTGCTCTGCACAAATCCTAATTGTACAATCAATGGTCGATATTATCGATATGCAGGCTGTAAAACCCGTATAACCGTATGATCTTGCAAATGAACTAAAAACTAAGCTTAATATTATTGCTCGTCTTGAAAATAGGCGACTCGTTTATATGATGTTGAATATGCAATGTGGGTATGTGGAGATGTTCACATGTGTTGCTGTGATGGGTAGATAGAATAATATGATCGTTGTGAATTGTTTCATTGTAATTGCGCGACGTGGACTCAGGATCATGGCAGCAGCTTTATATTAATATAGTTTTAATTATTTCAATAGTTTTATTTGTACAATCACCTTTTAAATTTAATATGAATTTTATTTAAATTTATCTCATTTTATTGTAAAGTACGTGTTTGTATCTATTCGCTATGAATAACATTATCTGAATGAAATAACGTAATATGAAAAATATGCATGAGATAGTAGTGGGCGTTATTTCTATTATTTGCATTTTTGTATAGATATATACTTAAACTGAAAAACTATCGTAGTAAAGACCATATACCAGCATATACTCACGTAGATATAAAGCCATTTTCTACTAAATCTTTTTTTTACAATCATTAGAACAATAATGTGTTCAGCACGATTTTAGATCTTATTCGATCTTTCTTTAAGAAACTATTAAAAATGAGCTCTAATAAAGCCTCCAGATCTTGCAGAAAAAACAATCATACGTAGTTACGCTAATGCTTGCACTGCCTTTTCCCTTACATTAATAGATTTAGAACGTCAAAGCAACTGTCTGACCACTAGCGCAAAACTATATAAGGAGTTAACAAAAAATATGTATGCGCTGTTCTATGTAAACGGACTAAACAAAATGAATTAACTCTGTTATACTCTAATCTATAATTGCTGTTCATTACTAGCCATCAAGAAAAATCGGCAATGTCGTTACACGATTTAATGGTCTGTTTCTGGCTAGTACTGGCCAGGAAATAGATTAGTTTTTGTCAGGGAATCGCTCTGAAATCATTCGTAGCAAATATGCTCAATATTAAAATATATAGGCATATACTGGGCGTTAAGCAAAATATATGATTGATTTTTACTCTTGCAGGTCAAGAGACCGTATAAAACAAATTGTCGTAACAATAGAGAGAAAGAGTGAGAGAATGAGAGACTTGTAAAAGTATCGCTGACAATGTCGTTGATATCTGCACATATATAATTGCTAAATTGGAAGATTTTTTGTGGGTATTATTACGCTACAGTTGATCAATCTATATTTAATAAACTTAATAATAAAATTTCATTGAGCGTAATATATAACGGATGGACATTGAAGTATCTGAACTTAAAGAGCACGGTATTCTTGATAAGTCTGGAAAATTCTATTGTCCAGGTTAGACTAAACAACATTTTAAAGTACAAACGTTGCGTTTGTGCATGATTCTGATTATATAAAATGATAAGTGATATTCTGTACAACATTGCTATTTGCAAAAAATCTTCTATATATGTGCGGCGATTATCAGAATGGTACAAAATAAAAGATATACTTAAAGTTGTATGCGCGTGAAAATTATACTGGTGTATTATAATAAGTAAATATTATATATGGAAGAAGAACAAATATATATATATATATACATATACGGTGATACGTATTGATATCAATATATTTATGGAAAATGTGTGTTGACAAAATAAATTATGTATTGACTAATTTCATGTTTCGTAATTTCATTTTTCAGTCCACACTCCCTTTGTTGTTATGTAATCGTTCAATATTTCTGATGTTCAAAAATCGATAGTTCTATCATTAAGTGAAGGTACATATGATATTCTATTATGCCGGTAAAGCAGAAACTAAAAATTTCACATTTGTTGCTGGTAAGGCAGATATCTTCCAACCCACTTAAGTTAACACTCGATAGATGGTAAACAAAAATGTCACATTTTCGTTCGTTAATAACAACCATCAGAGTCACGTAATGTAAACGAGCCCCTTACAACGCCAGCTAGAACCAACTATTTAAACAATGCTCGCCCAAGCGGGATGACATTGTCAAAAGTTTTTTCATTCATTAAAAAAGTATACCTTAAAATCGGCTTAATATGTGTGTGTGAGAATCCTTTCATAAACTTATCCCATAATGATTCAGGAGAAGATGTAAGGCCATCCCGTCGCGTAATCCCAGTGATTTCACAGTGTTTTGCGCTATATCCAAAGTGACATTTAATACCGGTATGGGACTCAAGGGGTACATCGTACATGCACAGGAGGGCTTCATGAAAGGAGACAGGCATGTAGGTACAGAGACGGCGCACGGGGAGATTTTTTCATTCGCAGGACCTTTGTGCAGTGAAATAAGCCGAGCATGAGATGAGATTTGATGCGATTTGAAATCTATCCGCGTGAAAAACATCCTGTCATTGACTTTGCGCGTCGTATATGTGTCTTCGAGACTTGAAGCGCCTGAATTTTTGGGCTTCTCTTTGAAGTATTACATATTTGTAAAATAATAATAATAATACTAATAATAATAATAATACTAAACTAAAAATTAAACAAAGGTCGTAGCTAAAGCATCGCTAACGAAGTCTTAATGAGCATAGGAGACGTGCGCGTGCGGCGCTTGGTTTTAATTAAAACAAACACGATTACAAGTTTCATCCAGAATTCATAAGCATGATCGATATGCGGGCGCGACGCTCCAGGGAGCATAGCACCTTGTGTATAATACTCTTTCATAGGCGCGCGCGCGCGCGCGCTCGCGACGTTTAGCTCAAAAGTTTCAAAGCGAGCGTGCACCGGAATTAACGGAAAAAAGGAGTGAAGCCCAGGCTCACACAGAGGGAGTTTTCCTCTTAATTATATCTACACAGCAGCCGAGGCGCTGCTTCCAAATTAACGCGAATGCTCGTTTTATTAATTTATTACTCGGCGCGTATATTACATCGCGAGCTATAGCACGCGCGCGCGAAAGTTGCGGGCGTGATAGCGCGCGAGGCTTTGAGAAAGTGCTTTGCCTCTTTTAATTACTTTCTAATTGAATCGCCGGGGCTGCCTCGCGTACTAAATCTCTTTGGAGCAGGAATTATTTACATTTTTAATTTATTTTCGCCCCGCGCGTCACAGGAGAGCTGTGAATTAAAAGTTGCAATTATTTTCGTTCTGTTTGTGCGGCCGTGCGATGCGCGCGACGAACATTAATTCAAAGGATTTTAAAGGACATCCGCGTGTATTTACATGAGAGAAATGTATACATTTTAAAAATGGCCTTTAGAGTCATTTCAGTAACTACATTAAATTTTTCATATTTTTTCCTTTGACCCGCGTAAGAAAAATACAACTTTGACCAACGTTTGTCAAAGTTACGGTTAGCTGAACTTTTTCTAAATATGAGCAATGGGATTTTGCCAAACTTTCGGTAAAGTTCAACGGAACTTTACCAACATTGCTAAATATGTACCAAAAATATGGAGAATTGGAAAGTTTCGAATAACCGATCACCGTTTGCTCCACTGAGTCACTGAGTAAAAGACGATCGGCTCTAATTCCGGCCGGAGAAATTTTTCTTTAACTTTTTTCTGATTTTTCATGATCTTGGTACATTTTTAGCAAATTTGGTAAAGTGCTATTGAATTTCACCAATAATTTTGCCAAAATCGCAGTGCCCACGTTTGAAAAAAGTTCAGCTAATCGTAACTTTTGCAAAATTTGGTCAAAGTTGGATTTTTTTACACCTTTTACCTATTTAAAAAACACAAATAATATTTTCATTAAGAAATTTTTCTTAGTTTTCAACAAAAATACATTTTTTAAAGTTAAATGCATCATGTGCACTATTATCAGCATTTCATTTGGAGATCCCTATTAAAAAATGACTGTAAGACGCAGTACATCTGCAATGTGTTCAGAACACAGAAACCTTGGTCTTTTATGAAAATCAAAAGTCTAAATAAAATCAAGGTAATAATTAGTAAAATTCGACCTTTAATCATTTTTACTATAAACTTCTTCATACTTTAAATTTTTATTTAAAAAACAAGGTCTCTACCATTTTGAGCTTTTGCAGATAGTTTTATATTGTCAAAACTGTATGATCTTTATGAATTTTTTAGTGGTTCTAGCTGGGATAGAACCGAGGATCAAATCTTAATTTCACTAATCCATTTCCATGTTCAAATGAGTTTTTGCTGAAAACTAGTGAAAATTTCATAAAAATACATTTTGTATGTTTTTATCCCAAAAACTACGCTTCCCTGATGACTAGATATAAATTGAATAGAAATAAGTAAAAAAAAAAACAATAAATGATAAGTTCACAAAATCGAATCAAACAACTGATCTTACGATCCGTCAGAAAACCATCCATATAAAAAAAATATAGTATTATTAATCTTGTATAAAACATTTACCGCGTTGGTCGCAACGGGGGACGAAATTTCGTCGTCAATTGTGAGAAATAGAATCGTTACTATTAGGCCTGCCTCCTTCGCAGCGCACATGGCTTAATTATTTTAGCCTTAATGGAACGTGCGGCTTTTCTATAATACAGATAATTTCCGTGGCGGAGATAAGTCAGTTATCAGCGACAATCGAGGGACGGGAGGTAGAGGGACGTATAAACTCGATTGCCACTCAATTGCCGGAGCCACTTATTCGTCGCTCATCTCTACGCAGTTGTATAGGTATATATATCCCGCTTAATGGGGTGGCTTGTTACAAAGCATAGAGAAAGTAAGGGATGCGTCGCCAAGAGAAGAAATCTACCCGCATATGTGTCGGTGAGAGGAGAGCGCCGCAGACGTTATTTTGAAAATAAAATTATATTTTCGCTTCAAACTTCATGAATAATGCAGAATTTCAAGCGTGTGCGCATGTACTTGCATATGACGCGCGGGAGCTTGGAATAATTCGAGAGCACTATATAGATAATTTACATATTATTTATTATTTATGTATTTATACGACTCTCGTTGTGAAACGTCGTTTTATTCCATCGTAATGTAATCTTCCGAGCGCTTAGCGTATACATTATGAGGAATTAATAATTAATAGTTTCAAACAAATATTTTCATTGTGCTCATGAATCAAACCAAGAATAAGAAAATTTATATATAAATTAAATTATGATGTTTTTTGCAAAAATTACACTTTATGATATAAATTACAATCATTCCAGTAATCATTTAATAAAACCCAGTTTGTTTAAAATCGAAACTTTCTAACATCGTATTATTGAAATACTTAGGATTTTGAATTTTTATTTCAATCGCGCGTAGCATATAATAATACGGCTTCACTGAAAATTTTGCTTAAATCAGTTCAATATTCTCTGCCACAATTAATTATTTTCTCGAATCATTGAAATAATTCGCTTACAGCCGCGCTCAGGCACTTTAATCAATTGTACATTTTATTCGCTCGTCGATCGAAAGATTCATGGAATCAATAAATCAGCCGTTCCCGTTAAAACAAAAAGTCTTCAATTGCCTTCAACATTTCCCTTCCAACATATTCATTCGCAATAACGAATCGCTCCCGATAAAATATGCATTCCACACACACACACACACACACACACATAATATATACACCGAATATCCTCCTTTTCTCCCCTTGCCGCACCAGCAGGCGCTCAACTCACCGCGCGAGAGCTTTATATCTTCCGAATCGAGGGCAAATCGTGTGCGAGAGGGACGCGACTCCTCCAAAACAATAAACCGGCAAAACTCTTTTTTCTCCAAATAGACATAAACACGTACAGAGAGAGAGAGAAAGAGAGAGAAGCATATCTGGAGAGCGTTTTCGCACGGCGCGCGAACTGCAGATATAACGAGACAGGAGGAGGAAGCGATAAATCAGAAAAGGTAGCGTATTGCCGCACGAGGGGTTGGGACGGGCTTGAAACAAACGTGTAATTTAGCAGTGGCGAACCCTCTCTCTTCCCAGGTTTCCGCGCGCTGAAGAAGAGATCGTGCAGCACAGCGCGCGGACGAGTAGCGAACGGGAGAGAGAGAGAGAGAGAGCGTATAGATATATACGAGAGGTATAGGATTATGATCGGTTATATATTTTAGTGGGCGGGTGCGGGACTTCTGTTTAAACAGTAATTAGGGATCGCTCCGCCCGCTGGTCACGCTTGTTGTTCTCCTTCTCTCCTCGGATATACGATCGCGTTATACACACACGCGCGCGTAGGCTGTGTTTGCCAAACTATATGTATTCCTTTTCGCCTCTTCGCCGACTACCTGCAGCATCGAGAGCTGCCGCCGCTATTACGCGCTGCGGCTTCCTCCTTTTTATTATATACTCTCGAACGGGCGCGCATATACCGCTAATATCACTCGTTGCGTCACTGGCGCGCACGGAGGAGACGATAAGGATATTGCGCATGTCGTGTTAATGAATTGAATATAGGCGCAGCGTATTTGAGGTAAATTATTTTTCTTCTCCCGTCCGCTGTGTATATAAACTCGGCGCGAGAGTCGTTAATATTATCGAGGCAACATGTTTATCTGCAGCCGAGAGAGTAAGAGAAGAAAAGAGTAGCGAATTTCACGCGAGCGTCATATTTCCTCGGAAAGTATATTTCACATCGAGGAGGACAGGCCGCCAAGCGCGGGGTATGGGGCGACGCACGAGCGGTAGCAAGAAGCGCCGGCCGAAAACTCGAGAGAGAAAGAGACTATAACAGCACAACACAACCCCCGTCGTTTCGACGAATTATCTTGGCCTATGATGAACGCCCGGGCCGCTCTACTTATTTTTCGCTCCGATACGGGATGTGCTTTGCTATATAACTCTATACACAGATATATATGCGTGTGTGCAGTGTGCGCGCTACACGTATAAATAGACGGCGCACACGAGCCGCGTAATTCCCGAGGAAAGACTATACGCATTGCCGCGGCAGCAGCAACGGCAGCGGAGAAAAACGCCGAAAGAGAGACGAGATCGACCCCCTGCGCTCGCGGTTGGACGCCATCTTATTTATTGTTTTAATTATATCAGAATATATCGTTAGAAGCCGTCAGGCAGCCGAATATGCGCGAGATTTATGCCTCGGAGGAGGAGGCCAGGGCTTCTACCGCTCTCTTATTTTTCGCGAGCGATTCGTGCTTTATTGCTGCGCGCGCTTGTTTTCGCTGCGGAGAGGAACTACTGCGCCGTTGACGCGCGCAGTGGCTTTCTTGCGTGCAGTCTATCCTGTAGAGATATTCGTTTACTTTAGTGCAATAGCGCGATTGGTACGGGCACGAAAAACAAAAATCAATAAAACGGACACGTAACTCCCTTCGAATTAATTTACCGTCAGCTGTATCGATGATCGTCGAAGTGTTTGAAAGAACTCTAACGCCACGCAACTCGATAACTTTACATGAAAACAACAGATTTTTGTCCGCTTGGTGCTTTGAAAAATAATAAAAAGAAGGGCTGAGCTTTAAAAATAACATTATAACTACACGCGAATGTTTTCCAAAAATGCGACGTTATTTATTTCTATACTGGGAATATTAAAGTCTCGACTAAAGTATGATAGATCAGTGCATTTACCTTGATGGAAGTTTGGAACTGATGTCAGCAACATATGTAGATTCGTTTCCAGTTTTTTATTGAGTCCTGGAACACAGGCACGTACATTTTTATAAAAAAAGAACAATATCCATCGTGTACGTAACGTTAAATATTCATTCATACAAATTTTTACTAGTATACTATTGAAAAGTTGTTAAAAGGATGCTAGAGTCAATTAAAATTAATAAATTCGAATTTCGCGCCACAATGCAGCAGACGAAAAAACACTGAATTTGCTTATAACAAATGGTAAAATATAAAAAGACATATTTACTCTCCTTGTAATGAACTTATGAACTTTGAAGTGAACTTTCAAATATATATCTTCAATTTGAATTCCAAGAATGCCAAATTCACGATATAATTACATATAAGCGTTTGGATGGATGGGTTATGGGGCTATAGCTGGATCACAGCGCGAAATTTGAATTTTGAATCGACTCTGCGGCATCTTCCCAAAATCCAAAGCAAAACGTATATTTATATATGCATGCAATCGCGTTCGATTGCACGGCAATTTAATGCCGTGTGCGGGTTCTCACTCGAGAATTTGCCTAACAAATTGCTAATCAGTGCCAGCGGGTAGTTGCATTGTTCCGGCCACCTTTCGATGTACAACGTGTACAACTTGTTCGACAATACACGCACAGTGCATCGAGTTCATCCTCGTAGAAAATCAGGCGTATGTCGCACCCCGTCAAGCCGATTACTACGCACTGCACACATATATATATCTCGTCGCTGATAAATATTTGTGTGAGTATAGCCCTTTGTCATGCTAAGAGTGATTCCCATTGACAAAAAATGCCGAGCGGATCGACGAACACGCTGATCTCCTCGAGTCTCTTCTGCATCGAATTTTCGCACTGAGGAGGAGGAGGAAAAATTACAATCGTAAATTAAAATCGCATACCGAATTTTTGTCTTGAAAAAAAAAAAAAAAATTAAAAAAAACGAAGAAGTATTTGTACTGCGTTCAGTCAGCGGCTTGCGTCTAAACAATAATTCACAAGTTTCCATATACACGATGTATCTAACTGGAGAACGTTCTCACGCACTTGTCACGACCGCCGTGACTTACAAGCGGCACCGGCAGCTAAATCATAAAACGCGATCGCGAAAAAATTTCGCACATTTCTTTTATGATTTTATTAGGCCGGCGTATATAAGATATATATATATATATATTTCTGGACGAGCTTGTTTGTCTCTCCTCTATATATAAATATATGTATTCATACATGTTGGCGGGGCCGCAGCAGCGGGTGCTTCCATGCATATACTGTATACCTGTATATACACACACGCAGAGTTCCGAGCTCTTCTCTCTTTCTTTCTCCTCTCTCTCTCTCTCTCGCTCTCGCGAAGAAAGAATGCTTCCCTATTATTTTCTTTGCGCGAGGTGAGCCAGGCGGCGTCTGGGCGCGCGCCCACTGGTATGTCTGGCATTTTTGGCCCGGATCGCATTCGCAGCTCCGAACAAATATTGACCGGCACGCGCGCGCCACGGATTTTTGCGCGGCCCTCCCTCCGCCCCCCGGTCGAGCCCCGCGGCTCGCGGAGTCCCCGGAAAAGCGCGTTGCCGAGGCAGGCCTCGAGCTCCCGTGTGAAAATTCGCAGGGCCGAGGGGCTTTTCCCGGTGTCCCAGGCCCAGACAGCGGGTCAAAACTTGATCGAGCCAGTGCATTCGGCGCACACGCGACCGCGTGCAGATCGCTATCTGCGCTTGATAAATTACTGTCCCTACTCAAAGTCCTCCATCCAGCGGAGGAGGGAGAGAGAGAGAGAGAGAAAGAAGAAAATGCTCTTCGAGACGAGTTTGCGTGTGTGTGTGTGTGCTCTTCTCGCGAGAGGCAGCGACGAGAGGGAGAGGACTCGCCTTAATATTAATTTGCCCAGCCATTGTCCACCTTTATTACCGACATATCTTACCGATTTTTACTTTTACGGGCCTGCCTCTGACGTTCTCCCTCTCCCCCCCTCTCTTGTCTGATTACCGTCTTTTTTTTTTGTACTTTCTATAATTTCTAAAGCCTCGACGTTCTCTTCTGTGCGTTTATTTATGCTACTTATATTACATGTGTCTGTCTTATTTACATTTTATATACATACAAATTAGCGATGCTTGTTTTAACGATTATTTCAGTACATGCTTAAAGCGGCGACTTCGTTCGCTGGCAGGCGCATCCTCTTCAGTTCCCTTGCCATAGATTTCACATTTTCTTCGGGTATGAGCTGTAAAGGGGGTCGAGGAGGTCCCAACGGTAGATCCGATAACATGCTCGTCGCGACTTTCATGCTTACCGTGTCGTCTCCTGCGAATTGCTTTTTTGTCAGAAGATATTTTTAACGACAAATTATTCTATACGTCACAGTTTTACGTACCGTGTCGATCGATTTCCGCGACGATTCTGTCAATCGCGTTTTGAGCTTCTCTAGCCTTTTCGAAATTGCTTCCATTTCGACAATAGCGCAATACGTCGAAGCATAATTCGGGAATAAACGACGACGTCGACGTTATCATCGAATCCATTCCCATGGAACAGCCTGATAACGTGAGCTGGACAATTCACAAAGGCAACACGCGAGTCATCAGTTTTTGTTTCTGCGTGATATCGCTCATTCGAAACTTACAGCATCCATTCCAATGAAAATTGTGTAATTTTGTCGATGTCTCCATGCTGTTTTAAGCTCCTCAAAGTCGTCTGTCACGTGCTTCATGCCGACAAAAGTTGGCACTTTCTTTCCCACGTTTGTCAAAAAGTATGCCACGTCAACTACATTGTTTGCAAGACAACTTAATTATTTTTGTTACAAATTAGAAATGATTTATGGTTCACGATTATGAATATTTAAGAACTAAAGTGAAAACGTTTCAATTCCTAAGAAATTAGTTAATATTTTCAAAAATATATTTTTTTCCGCAGTTCTCCGAGCATTAGCGCAGTTTTGAAAGAGAATTTTTTGATTGAATTTATTCATCTGTAAAACAAAAAAATATACGTGCATAAAACACCAAGCAAAAGTATTCGGTACTTACGCTCAACCTCAAAGACAGGATTCTGATAAAATAATAACGGCGTTTTAGGAGCAGATCTCCCGACTTGTTCCAAATAATTGATTATCTCATCGGTCGAGGTTGCGTTCAATTCTGGACGAAGGAGCAACGAGTCGGCGCCAATGCTCTCGGCGTGTGCGGCCTGTGGTACGGTATCAGCTTAAAAAATATTTAATAGCAAGCTATATTAAAAAGCCTTGCTCTTACGAGTTCTTTTACGTCTCGTAAAGATGCACCTCCTACATGAATCATCAAATGCTGCTTGGTCTTCTTAACGACTGAATGCCAAGCCTCGACTAGTCTCTTTCTTTCGTCGATGTTCAGAGCCGTGCCTTGTCCGTAGGTACCAGCGACTGTTTGTGAAACAATACTTGTTAACTCATTCCGCTTTGACGGTGGTTTTGTAGAAAATTCAAAGGGAAAAGTCTGTACCGAGAACGCCAGTGACGTTTTTCGACGATAGGAACTCGGCGTACTTCGAAATCACAGACAGGTTCAACGTCCGAGCTCTGCTTACGATGACAGAATTTATTGTGGGAAAATTTTATTCACGGCAATATGTTAGGAATTCATGAACGTAATATACATACGCGTCGTTGTTGAAGGGAGTAAAGACTGAAGCTAAAGGTCCTCTGTAGGAGAATTTTTCATTCTGTAAAATCAAGAATTTTTATTTTATTATATCAGTGTACAATACACAGTTATGATTTTAGGTTATAGAATTGAACTAAACTAGACCAAGGGTAACACGTCTCGCGCGCTCTAACTGTTCTGACGATTTATTTAATAATACTTGAAAATGTTACGTATTAATCGATTTTTATTTAAAAAAATTTTAATAATTATTAAACAAATAAATTACAAAGTTATTTTAATTTATATTCTAGAAAAAATTAATTAAATGTTAGAGTTATCCAAAATTTTTATTAAAAGTAAAGTTTATATCTTTGAAAAAACTTATCGAACTACATGCAAGTATTGGCAACTACCTATATGAAGAGCTGATGAGTCAATTGTCGATTCTGTTCTGCATAACATTTTTAAAGAATATTATAAAATTCATAAAAAATTTAATAATAATAGACTGAATCAAATATATAGACTCAGACTTTACACATGAATTTATTAAAAGTCCTTTTCTCGATTTTTTATAAACAAACAGAACGCAGATCATTTTTCCAGTTATGTTATGCATGAGCAAAGATCGAATTATATAGTCGCAGTGTACTATGACGTCTTGTGACAGTCATCAAACTGAAAATTAGATTATAGATATAAACTTTGAGACGTATAGACATTTCTCTCGATCAGCCTAGATACATGCACAGAACATGAACCAATCACATACAGTCTTCAGATGCTTGAAAACATTACTTACTTGCATTACTTTGTTGTATGGAGATTTTGTAACTTTTTTGTGGTGTGTGTATTTTTTTTTATTTATGTGAAGTCGGCTAAAAGTGTGAATTGTTAAATTTTCGATAAATAGTGATTTGATTTTTAATACTATGTAAGTGACATTTGATTAAAACTAAATTTTTGATCGATTCAACATTTTTACGCACACTCTACTATTTGGAAACGTATATTTTTTTTAAACTACCAGTGCAAAATTTGTGAAAATATATAACTTAATGCTTCACCTCGAACCTATATAGAATTAATGTGAATCTTACCTCCATCGCGACGTCGTCCGATACCGCGAAATGTACGCACAAGATAACCAGACCAGTCACCCTCAACCGCATCATCCTAACCAGTCCAGCTCTTTCACCAAAGAAATGATCTTCCACTGCCGTATTAGCAGGTCGAGCCACGCATTTATGAGCTTCGATAAGAATCGCTCTCGCCTCCTTATCTCCGTGAGTATACACGTACACGACAAAGCTCCATATTTATCCAACGAAAGCAGAAGAAAATGCCTCAACGCAGCAACAATACGCCTATTATATTATCCAACAAACCAAATCCAAACACTGATTCTATCCCCGCGTGTTAGGCAACAGTCGAAAACGCGCGCGAGAGAGAGAGAGAGAGATTGTGTCTCTCGGGCTCTGACGTGCATAAAAGCCTGCGCGCGAAAATACACCCGGGAGAGAGAAAGAGAGAGCGTCGAGCTGAAAGAGGTTCTGCAGGCAACAATCGCTAGACACGGTCCTTTCATAAATCATCAGCCGCACACAGAGAGCGAGCAAGAGAGCGTAGTTCGCGCGCCTGCGAAATATGGCCTCAGAGGACGGCAGGTGGCATCAGAAGCGACACGGCACTTGTTGCTGGCAGAGCCTGGCTAAATTTCAATGACAATATCTCTCTCACTCGCCTTCGTCTCGTAATCGACAATGTGCGCGCGCATAAGTGGGTGGATCGCTCTCTCTCTCTCTCTCTCTCTCTCTCTCTCTCTCTGTCTCTCGATCCCTTCGACTATAAAAGCTCGTGCATGACGGTGTGTGTGTGTCTGTGTACGCGAGCGTGCGCAAGACGAAAGCGTAATGGGACAAATTGCCCGATCATTCCCGCGAGAATTTCCCGGAGAAAGTCCGTGCGAGGGGGGCGTGTGTGGGTGGGTGCCTTTCGTTACTCGGCGAAAATTCGGCGTTCTCGATTATTATGTTCTCGTCTTTTCGCAGCGCGCGCGGTCGCGGCGGCGGCGGCGGCGTCGGCGAGCCTTGTTCGCGGCTAATAATGAGGCGAATTTGCAACCGTGCGAAAACCACGCCTCGAGGAATTTCACAATTCTCTGCGAGAAATTCTCAATAAATCACGACAGTGTGTGTATGTGCAGCACAACCTTTTTTCTCTCTCTCTCTCGCTTCTTTTCGTCGCTCGAGAGCTCCGCCGCGAATATACTTACACAGCTGGAGAGCTTTTCGCGCAAACAAGAAAAAGTACACCGGTAAATAACAACGAGAGGGAGTGACTGTTTATCTGCGAGGAGAGAGGACGCGATTTCCAGTCAATACTTACGACCCAATTAGATAAGGTCGTCACACGCGTCGATCTGTCGCCGCGTTAACTCGATGGAAAATAATGCATCACACAGAGCGCTCGCGTCGGCATCAGGTGTCGCGCGTCCACGAGTCGGCCGTAATTTTTTCTTCCTCCACTTCTCGCCTGCGCGTCGTTGCGCGCACATCACACACCCAACAAAGCGTCCGCGATAAATCGCGCGCGCATAACGACAGCATAAAAAAATCCAGTTAACGCAGTAACCCCGCTGGGGGAACAAAGCAGCGCCACGACGTAATGAGGTGCGCGCGCGCTATATACGCGCGTGTACGAAAAAGCGCCCGGTAAAGAGAGCGCGGAGCGAAAAAAAAGAATATATATATAAGTCAGAGAGCGTCTCTCCAGCATACCGCGTGTATAATGCATATAGACGCGCATAATAAGGCGATAAGGGCCTTTGAGAAATCCGTTTGCGCAGCGCAGCGCGCGCGGCATTGTCCGCGCGAAAGCTTTGTTAATTCTCTCTCTCTCTCTCGCTCTCTGGAGTATATTAAATTCCACGATATAGACTTGTCAAGGCGTGGCCCGGGCTGCCGAAACCCCTACGGGACTCCGTGGGACATCGGTCTCGCGCGCGCGCGCGCTTATATATATACGCTCTCCGTATACATTATACATATACAAATACATGTATATATGTATAGTATATACAGGCCTATAGGCCTTGGGGCGCAAAAGCGAAAGAGCACACGGCGCGCGACTAATAACTGCGTATTAGCTTTGTCGCATCAGATCGCCGCCAAAGTTACTACTGCTATTACCACTACTGCGGCACTGCGAGAGGCGACCTGAGCTATACTCGAGAGGGAGACGTAGTGCGAGAATTCCTTTTGGGAGCTTCTCGTGTCTTTTGTGCTGTGCGCGCGCGCCCGAGCTTAAACCCTTTGAGACGCACGTATAAGTATTAAGTATATATGGTGCCAAGGAATTTGTCTTTTCTGCTCGAGGTGGGAATTGTTCTGCCGAGCGTTAAAACACTTCTTCGGGGAAAGGGATATATCCCTCTGTATTTCGCCCTGGTTTTCGGCTATGTGCGGTCTTGTTAACTTATTTATTTATTTTGGTAGAAAACGTCTGAAAATTAATAAAGTTTGATTCATTTAAACATGAAGGAATAGCAGAAAAAGAGCAGCGCGCGGTGCGCGCTTTAATTTTTGCCACGATTTGCGATATTGTTTAATATAATACTCGAAAATATGACTTACTAATCGATGTTTATTTCGAAAATTTTCAATAAATTTTTAAACAGAAACTTGATTTTTTTTTAATTTAAAGAACTCGATTGCAAAGTAATTCTATTCTAAAAAAAATTAATCAAATAAACAAAATAAATAATTTTGTAATTATTCAAAACTTCAAGAGCTCATGAATCAATTGTCGATTCTGCTGCGCATAACGTTTTTAAAAAAAATAATAAAGCTTATAAAAAATTTAATATTAATTGACAGACTGGAACCAAATATATACAATTATACACTCTCGTATATACTTTATACTTCGCAGATAAATCTACTAAAAGTCTTTTTCTCGATTTGTTACAAAAAGATCTGCGCTTTGCTTGCAAGCAGGTCTTATCTACTATGATATTAGCTTGTGTGTGAGCAAAAATCGAATCAGTGTATGCATCATGACGTCTTGTGACAGTCACCAAACTAAATATTTCTTTCTCCATTTATAAAATAAAAAGATAATATTCTCACACTTAATTTTTTAATATAAATAGCAAAATGCAAAATCAAAATTCGATTATAGATATAAAAATTTAACGTAGTGTAAAGTGGAGGTCTATGGCTTTTGACCAGTCTCAACAAATGCACGTACAGTATAAGCCCATCACAGTCTTCAGATTCTTAAAAACATCTGATCACGACTTTTTTATATGAGGATATAAAATGCATCTAAAATAACATTTCACGCATAAACGCACGTATAAACATCTGATCGTAGGTTGGCTGATATTACATTATAGTGGTCAGTCTAGGTGGGTTACGGTGGGTTACCTAAATTACCTGTTCATGGGCCTTACATTGCTGGAAAGCTTAACTTAAATAATAGTAAGAAAAGGAAAAATGGTTTAAAATTAATTTTACCTTTTTCCCAACACTTGCCTCGGAGAAATCGATAGACTCTTCTTAAATATCAAAAACCACCGAGGGATACAGCCTTTGAATATTGTGTCCTACACATATTCACATAGACCTTAACTTAAATAATTAAAATTATACCATGGCTCACATAACTGCATTTTAAAATGCACAACCTCGCATCTCAGTAATGCCCAAGTATGCCCTTACGAAGGGATAATAAAACATAAATATTGCTCATTCCTCTATTCTGCTTTTATATTTCATTAAATTCTTATCACGTTCAATTGAGCAGCCGAGATCGTTAATTTTCTACCATCTGGCTGTACATCGCGCGGCATACCCACCGAATCTCTATACGCTGCAGCAACAGAGTTTATCCGCAAATAATTAATCGCACCTAATTGTACTCGCACATGACACATCGACATAAAGACCTGGGAGCACCTGCATGCTCGCGCATAATCGTCGCTCGAGCTCCATTCAAATCGAAAAAATCCACGCGTCTCTCTCGAGGGCCGAGAGAGGCACGCTTCCAACGAGCTTTTTAAAGTAAAAGAGGAGCTATACTACTCCAAGAGAGAAAGAAAGAGAGGGAGAGAGAAATCGGTTGGAGCACCTCTCGGCGGATAAAAATTATTTGCGACTCCCTCTCTCTCTCTCTCCTCGTCACAAGTCAAGCTCAAATATTTAACTCTCGACGCCGACCTTTATATTCCACCCCTCGCATTATTCCAGCATCTCTCGCGCTTTCTTCTCGTCTCTCTTTTTTTTTTTTAAACGCTCGACGCACACGCCCCAGAGCACAAGTGTGTGCGGCCCATCGCTGCTGCACAATAAAAAGCACGTGTAAAACTCTCCTCCGCGACAAGTAGTCGCGTACGTTGACGAATTCGAGATGTTTGAAGGTAGAGGGAAAGAGAACGAGAGACCGTGAAAAGAAAAGAGACTCTCGCGCTACAGTAGCCCAAGTGTACATATAGAGCACAAAGGCGCGAGGCGAAAGCATATAAGCGCACGCGGTATACGCAGAGCGTCGGGAGAGATGCACCTGCGCGAGTAGCGCGCGGCATCAGGTTACTCGCCGACGAAATTCGCTGGGGGCCTTTATTCGGTACGCCGCCGCCGCCGAGTCGATTGTGCAAGCGCTCCTTTGGGGTCTCTCTCGCTACCGTTTATGAGAACGGAAGTGCAAATTATACGTGAACCGCCTTTCGCTCGGCGAGTTCCACGGGATTTTCTCACGATCCGGACACGTTTTCTTCGACGCTGACGAAAAGTCGGTTGACATTTATTATGTACATTGAATAGACGTTGACTTGCACGCGCGGTACACGTCAGGTGCGGCGAGCTGGAAAACTTAGTATACAACACGGGAAAACTCGTCTCTCTGGTTCAATCGTTATACAGCAAAGCTCGAGTGACGCATTTGATGTGATACGCGTATACGCCGCGCAAAAAAGGAGAAATGAAATTTTCGTTCTATAATCAGCGAATTCATCGGGTGTGTTGAGAGAGAGAGAGAGAGAGAGAGAGAGAGAGAGAGAGAGAGAGAGTGAGAGAGAGAGAGCGGAGAGATGGAAAACCCGAGGATAATTAAGGAAGCTTAATGAAACGATAAATTATTGATGACAAATTAAGAAAGTCCAGCGGAGAAAATTAGAGTCAATTAAAACTCCGAGAGCAGTCACTGCCTCTCCGCACCGAGTAGAGGCTATACGCAACGAGGCATAAAGCAGAAGAACTGCCCGTGAGTATCGCTCTCGAGACTATTTCTTCTGCTCTCTTTCTCTCTCCGTTTATAGATATATTCCAGGAGGCCCAGAGAGGGAGAGAGTAAGTACTCGGCAGGAATAATAAGCGCGCAACGACGACATGCAGCTGCAGCTATAATATCTCTCTCCAGAGAGAGAGAGAGGGAGAGCACACTATAGGGGGAGGGAGGGGGGTCGGGGAGCCCCCCAGAGCGTATCGATAAGATCGGCCCCGATACTGTCCGCGGCCGTCTAAGATGGCGTTGAGACAAGAAGTCCTCTCTCTCTCTCTCTCTCTCTCTCTCTCTCGCTCTCTCTCTCTCGTCCAAAAGTAACGAGAGGGACTAAGGAAAAAGGACGAAGAAGTGCACCGGCGGCCGGTATAGGAAGAGCTGCCTCGAGCGCGCGCCGATTGGTCTTCCCCATAGTAGTCGCAGTCGTGAGGGGCGGGACACACTCGCCGGGGCGGCTGAGAGGCCACGACACGCTCGGGAAGGGGATCGTGACTTTTAACGCCGAAGAGAGGAGAGGATGCGTTCGAGAGACTAGCGCGCGCGCGTGTGCGCGTATTTACGCGCGATTTTCCGGGGGGGGGGGGGAGGGGAGATATCAACGCCGAGACGAGGAAATATTTATCGACTACTGCGCGCAGCGACGGAAAGCGCGGTTTAATTGAGTCGAGGGGATTTTTCGTTTTCGACTCTTTTTTTTCGTTTTCTGCGCGTAATGATGAATAATTATGCGGCGATCGGCGCGTCGACGCGCTGCGCAGCCGGGAAAATCGAGAGCGAGGAAATGTTGCGAGCGCGAGGCGATTATCGGCGGTGTGCAGCGGCGCTGCGTGCTGTCGCATTAATGAACGGCAAATTAATATAATCGCGCGCGTGTTCAATTATACAAAACTGTCGAGAGCTCCTGTCGCGGCTGTTTTCAATTAGATAAGCTGCGCTATAGTTATACCGATCTGGGGAGAGAGAGAGAGAGAGAGAGAGAGAGAGAGAGCCGGTCGTACCGGTTGAGAGTGCGTTAGAAAAGTTGGCTCGATTATATTGCGATTCATCGATGTTTAACGCGGAGTGCCTCTCGGAACGCCGGCGATTTATACGCACAGACGGTCAATGGCAAAGTGACGCGGAAATATATCAGTTTTTAGATGCAAGTGTACTTGAAATATTCATTTTAGAGTGACCGTATAGTGGTGGAGAGATACAAACGATCAGATGTAAAATACACGTGTAGTTCATTTCAAAATTTATTATTTGGATGTATACTTATGTATAGACTATAGATATTATAGTATAGTAGATATCATAATATAGTAGTTACGGTTTTCGTAAAGACGCTCACGATATTTAAACACGAAATCTACTGGATATAATTTTCAAAATATACTGAATATGGGTGAGCAAAGACTAATGAATAAAATAGTAGATACTAATATATCTAGGTATAATATCTTGAAGCAAAAGAGCGTTCTAAACACCTCTGATAGAATCCTTCCACGATTTTTAGTTGAAAGCAATATTTTGATGTTAATGCATAACAAATTCAAGCAAAAATTATAGTCATGCGTGGTTATACAAAAATATCGATTTTTAAATATTTGCCACAATTTAAATAATTTTAGCATATAATAATTGCAAAAAATGTCGTTTAAACATTAACGCTATAGAACAGCCTTAAATTTGTACCCTTGACAAAACTTGGCTCGAAACCTCGATCTCACACTGTACAAACTAAGGAAACGCCCCTCTTCTTCTCATCTCCGCGCTGCACAACTTATGCTCAGCGCACCTCACCTCGCTCGAGCTTCAAGCTCGGCCTCAAGTTCTCTAGCAGCCGAGCGGCCGCATGACTGTGTGCATTAAATCCCCTATACACACCGCGAGATCATTAGTCGCCCGAGCACTGCCGATCATAATACACGCATCTCCGCGACTGCGGAGTATATATATACAATATACATCATACAGTATACTGCACGAGCCGCGGCGCACTGCGCTCGAGAGTCTCCGCGCGCAGTCGATCAATTAGTCATCGTTCCCGATTTCGGCGGCCTTTCAAGTCTTCTCTCCCCAATACCGATCCGCCGCCCGCCGCCGCGGCAGCGCACACGTTACCGCGCGCGGAGAACCGATCTATGTGTTGCAGCACACGCGCGCATACACACGCACACACAGAGGCGCGCGCGTGTCCGCAGTTCTCGAGCTTCATGGGGGGAGATATCGGCGTGCGTGCGCCGATCGGGTATCCCCGACAATGACAACAGGCGCCGCGGGAGGCGTGACTCGGCTGCAGCAGCGCCGACAGGGCGCGCGCGATATATATACATAGAGGTGAGCGCGGGCATGACTTTACGATCCTGCCCCGGCGATAAAAAGCCGCGAGCCAGCCGCGTTACGCCCCTGTCAACGCAACCGACTGCCGTACGTGTGCCGCATATACGTACGCGCGGCCGTATAACGTATATACACAGCGAGCAGCTCTCTCTCGGCCGATTTATGCGCTCTATGAGCTTCGCCCTCACCTTTTTTCTCTCCTCTGCAGCAGCAGCAGCAGCAGCAGCAGCAGCAGCAGCAGCGCGTATTATATTCGCTCTCTCCGGGCTACACATCACGTATATATTTGTGTACGAACGCAGAGGAGAGAGCCGCCGATGCAGGAGCCAAGCGCGTAAATCACTGACTGTCCGATAAAAACAATCCGATATATATGCACGCGCGTGCATAGCGGCGGACGCGGGCAGCTATGGAATGCAATGTAATTTACGCGGCGAGATAACGGCTAATGCGATCGATAGCCCATAACGCAATGCCGCGCGCCCGCGCCTATATATACTTTCCGCGTCGGTTAAATTAATTACACGCGACCAGCGTCGAGTGCGCCAGTAGGCAATTTGGCGCGAGGCACAAAGAGCGCGCGCGTGCGTCTCCTGGTATATACGCGCCGGGCGCAATATTGCACACTTCTCTCTCGGGCTCTCGTCGAGAAGTCGCCGCGGGACGAGAGAGATCAAGAGGCTGGAAGGAGGCTTCCGATCGAATTGGGTCTCGAGTGCAAGCGCTGCAGATGTTGCGCCGATACACGCGGATGCTCGAGACACGTACTCTATATATGTCGTCCCGGCGCGCGTGCCGCCGGCCAGCTGCTTAACATTGGCCGATGTGCCTCTCGATCGAGCGCGCTCGGTATACACGTATATATCGCGTATATTACAGTGTAACGCGCAGGGTTTATTGAACGCGGACGATCGCGGCTCCGCCGAGGAATTAACGCCGATGATTAGGCGGAGGTCGTCGGTAGACTTTGATCGGAAAGGAGACTACTCATCCCGAGCATGAACCGGCTTCTTTTCTCCCTCGCTCGATCTTCGCCGACGACTTTTCTTCGCTCGGCTGCAGCGGCCGGTTACACATATATATAATATATACGTGCGCGCGTATGAAAATTCACGCTGGTTGTATATACATGCGTTATGCACAAGGCGAGCTTAAAGAGCCCGATATGACTAAGTGGAATACACTGCACGCGCGAGGAGCGTGCAGTGCTTCGAGACAGCGATCGCGACTGCGCCGAGATCGCGGAGAGGGGAAAAAAGTGTATCGGGTGCGTGCGCAGAGAGAAAGGCTTAGGCTCGCGAGTCACGAGCGCGGCGCCGACAATGCGCGATCCCACACTGTTCCCGCATGAGCGTCGCGGAGCCGACGGGCCGCAAAACTAGACGTGAACGCGCTGTATGCGGGATATCAATACGAAAAGAGCATTGTCGAGGAGAAAAGGCGGTCACTCGCCGCGGCTCTTTTCTCCCGCGAGAGATCCTATATATATACGTATAGAGCACAATCCGCGAGCAGCGTCGCGAAAACGGCTCTCGCGCTCGATTACTCGCGCCGTCGGTACAAGCATAGATCGTGCGTGCGTGCAGCAGCGTTTTACGCGCGCATGCAGATGACGAGAGGAGAGCGACTGCGCGGGGAGGCGGCCCCCCCGCGAACGCTACACTCCCCCCGCGAGGAGGCCATTGTCGCGCGGCTGCGCGTACTACGGGATACCGGCGACGATTCAATGGACTCGCGCACTGGGAGGCGACCTGGTGCGAGCTGACGAGCGCGCGACGATTCTCTCTCTCGCTCTCGCTCTCTGTAATTTCCGAGCGCCGACGAGATCGACGGATTTTTCGCGCGAGGCGGGGCTGCGCACTATTGAATCGCGAGCAACTGCCGGCGAGCCACCTGGTGAAAGGTTCTCGTCGCTGCTTTTTTGCGGATGGAAAAATTGCGCTTTGGTCTTTGGCCGTTGACGGGGGGGATGCATACAAGATTGTTAGTAGGATTTCATTGCTTTTCGATCGAGGAACATATACAAAAAATATTTTTATTTGCTCATCGGCCTATAGGTCACGCTACGGTCTGGATCGACTGCAATCAATTATTTTTGTCCACAAGACGATCCTGACGGTTTGAATGAAAGCAGTCGATGCGTAAGAAATATTTCTCGGATGAATTAAAACTGATTAAAGATAAAAATAATTCAGTATAGGTACGAAGACGCGCGTATGTAGTGAAAAACATAAAGACCAAAAGTTCATCATCAAATTTTTTTCTTTTTTTTTTATACGATTATTGTTTTCATCGAAAAATTTTTCCGTAAATATTTATCAATCTAGAAATAAATACAACGCTCAAATTGTATAAATAATCCATACAGAAACCCATGTTAAAACACAAAACATTGAGTATCACTGATTTTCATCATGAAAAATTAATATCAGAAAATACTTGGAAAGTATATACGCACGCGCGAATTTGTACATAAACTTGTTCAAGTATACTCAACTCCCGTTTCCGCCACAACGCACTTACTATAACGTACCTCGGTGACGCGCGAGAGAATATAAGCCGAGTAGCTTTCGCGTATACAGCCGAGAAAAAAAAGCCGTTGACGCGAATGCGTAAGTCTCGAGAATCACAAGCTAGGGGGTAAGAGACTCTTTCTCTCTCTCCATCTCTCGACAGTTGACTCTCGCGGCGCTGCCGCTGAGCGAGAGGTGCACGTCGGACTCTCTGGGGGGTAGTAGGAGGCGCGTGGCCCACATACGCGCGCATTTGCCCGCGGATAAAGGCGAGATGGGGGGTCCTCTCTTCATCGCCTGTGTACTGCCGCTGCTGCCGTCGCTGGCGCTGCCGCGCTGCTCCCTCCGAAGGAGAGCGAGACTTTCCAGACCTAATGACTCGCTAAAACGCAGGCGGATATATACATGTATTTGGTCTTTTGTTTCCCCTTGGATTGCACAACGGGCGCGATTCTCTATACACCTCGAGGGCTATTATGCGTGTGTCGTCTCATGTGTGGCGATATATGTTATGCGCTATATATACATTATACACGTACAGAGCGCGCGTATACGTACGAGGGGTGTGCGCGTGGATCCTCGAGTTGAAAAATCCCTGAATTAAGAGGAGAGAGAGAGAGAGAGAGAGAGAGCCGTTTGACCGCACGCGGCGCGCGACGACAAAGTAATCCGCAAACAAATTCGAGAGACTCGGCTCCTGATGCGACGCTTAGCTCCTCTCGCGCCTGTCGGGGTCTCAGGGTAATTGAGAAAAATTTATGCGGTGGATCCGCTTGATATTGAGACGGAGAGAGGAGACGTTGGCGAGGACGTTGGTCGCCTGGAAAGTAAAAGGGTTTGGCTGAGAAATGGGGCGTCTCTATGAGAAAAATTAGAAACACTGCGGAATTATGGCTTCTTAATTATCCATATTCTTACTTAATAAGTTATTGTATATTAGTTCCATTAATTAAAGATCGAAAATATGTACGTATGTTCCTTGTACAAATTTTATAGTTTAAAGTTTTAAAGTCATTTCAAGAACATTTCCTTCTTTAAATCTGTTTGAATGAAAACCATTGAAAACTCGACACCAAAAAAATTTTAATATACTAGCCATTCACATTAATCCTCTCCAATTTCACAAGAGAACGTGTCGCAATCGCCGAAGAATACATCGACCAGCAATGAGTCCAAACAGAGTATCGCACAACAAATTTATTTTTCGTCTCCACCCCTTTAATTGGCCAAGCGAGCTGTCACACGGCCTTTTACTTCCTCGAAATTTACCGAACGACTTGCCACGCGGCTACGGAAAAAAAACCCTCCTATAAAAGCAAGTAGGGTATATCTCTCATTGTGCGCGCGACGACGTCTTTTCGGCCGGTCCCTCCTCCCTCCCCCCCCCCCTCCTCTCTCCCACGTCTCTATAACACTCGCCTCCGTAATTTCCGCACGTCCCACGCACACGTATACGCGGGCGCAGCGAATGGTAGAGGAGAGAAGGATGACCTATCTGGAGAAATAATCGCGAGACGCTGCATAAATTGTTTCCCGCGCGATGAAATATCGCTTATGTGGCCGTGCGGCGCGCGACCCGAGGAATGCGGGCCGATATGTGTGTCTCGCGAGGCTCTCGCCCGGCTCTTTCTCGCTCTGGACGCGCGCGCGCGCACACGGGAGTATGGGAGAACGAAGGGGCGCGGAGGGAGTCCGAAAGAGAGAGAGAGATGCCAATAATAATTCGCCGATATTGCCGCGGAGCACGCGCGGCGCGGCGCGGCGGTGAAATTGAAAAAGCCCGGGAGAAAAGCAACGGACCCAACGACGCGCGTATTATAAATTTAATAAGACGTATTCCCAAAAACGACGTCCTAAGCGTATAACCTTATCGCTGCGAGGGTCTAATGCGCGGAGGAAGCAGATCGAGAGAGAGAGAGAGAGAGAGAGAGAGAGAGAGAGGAGAGGAAGAGAGGGGAGGCAACGAGGAACCGGTATTGATTTATCGAAAGAACGAGATCGCTTTATCATTATCGGATGGAAAAATACACGGGAGACTCTCTGTCTCTCTCTCTCTTTCTCTCTCTCTCTCGGGAGTAGCGCGCCGCAGGTATTACACTGGCAGCAGAGCGAGACTCGCACGCGCAGTTTTAATTTGTCGATCGTCGCGACGGCGCCTATACTCGAGCAATGAAATCGCGATTTTTACAAGCCGACGTCCGAGCTTATTACGAGAGGTTATAGGGTTATCCCCTCGATGGAAATCATTATCAAAAGACTCGGCGAGCCGAAATATATCGAGATAAAAAAGATCGGCCGGGCAGATAAGGAAGATCGGATCGTAGGCATTAAAATTCGAGAGAGAGAGAGAGAGAGAGAGAGGATCGTTGATCGGGGGCGTAATTACGAGAGAAAGAGAGAGAGAGAGAGAGAGAGAGGTCTAGACTCCGTGGCCCGAGAGCGAATTTGAATAATATTTTTATGAATGACCGACCGCCCCATAAATCCCAGGCTTGAATGCAGCAGTGACACTGGCGCTAATCCAATAGAAGCAGCTCGTCTGTATAATACACGCGAGAAAGGAGAAGGCTCTGCGCGTATAATATCGAGTGTTCGCTCTGTGACTAATAGGCTTATTATTTTATGCATCGGGCGTCGGATTTCTCAGATTATCGTCCGTATATACAAGAGTATATATATGCATCGGAGGAGAGACAAAAGAAAGAAGCCCCTCTGCGATTCTAATGCGATGTTTACTTAATGGCGAGGAGAACGGGATCTCGCGCATTATAACGTTATAAAATATGCGCGTATAGCACACAGCGTCTCGCCCGATGTGTAGCAGATTTGTACCGGTCGCGGATGCGCTTGTTTTACAAGCGCGTTTCACGTCGTCAACGCGTGCGCTAGTCCTGGATCTCCGACGACGCGAGCGTCGAAATCGTCCCCTTATTTCCGATTCAAATTTCATGCGATTCGTGCACCGCGCGCTGCACACGGCCGGAATTTATCGGTTCGATCGGCGGGGTTAATAGCTTCATTCGACGATCGCGCGAGAGCGTGGCCAATCGGGATTTTCAGAGTCTCGAGTCGAGGCGTTGAATATATCGTAATAAAGGCACCAAATGTTGAAAAATCCATATGGTGCACCGTGAGTAATTTTCAAATGGTCAGTGCCATTATTGAGCCATCGAAGTCGAGGTCTCGGAATAAAAGGGATGTCTGTGGGGCTGCGTTGTATTATATGCGTATATAAAGGGAAAAAGGATCAAAGCAGAGAACAGGCGCAGTACGGGCTCGACGCGCGCATGAGGAAATGATATATTTTTTTGAGCGAATGTATATATAATATGTATACGAGCGACGAGGATTTCGTTGAGAATTGAGCGTAAAAATCGGCAACGAAGAAAATTCCCACGACATCCGATACTCGCGCTTATAGCGAATATACATTATACATATATGCTTATGCACAATAACCATAAAAAGAGCCTACAGGCGATGTGGCGCCTCGTATAATAATAATTATCGTGTCTAGCTCTCTCGAGAAACTCGTCGCAGAATATCGGCGCGGCGGAAACAAAAGCCTCCTCTCGTCTCGCTATCAGGAGCCGGTATATGTATAGCATATACCGATAACGCCACGAGAGAGAAAGACTGAAGAAAATAGAAATAAACAGCAAGGGCTCAGGGAGAGGGAGAAAAATGGCGAAGAGAGAGAGAGAGAGAGAGAAAGAGCAGCAGAACACATGTCGCTCGACGTATCCCGCGGTGCTTCGAGTTCGATGCGTGGGATTCATATATTACGCGCGGGCTATATCCCGAAAGGCTCGCGCGTAAGCAAGAGAGAGAGAGAGAGAGAGAGAGAGAGAGAGAGAGCGAGAGAGAGAGAGAGAGAGAAAAATCGAGCGCTCGTTAAGCGCTCGCGCGCGATGCGAAGCGAACCAAGGAGACAGATGAACTAATGCTCGGAGCTGCGGGGGGTTATACTGCGCTTGCAACGAAGAGAGACCGAGAGAGAGAGAGAGAGAGAGCGTCTAATGATTTAGCCCGCCACTATATGCGCGCGTATAGTCGTATCAGCGACGACCTGCCTCTGTCCGACTGTCTGTCCGTCTGTCTTTCTCGAGATAGAACTGCGAGAGAGAAAGAGAGAAAGAGAGAGAGAGGTAGATATGTGGATGTACTTACAAGCTTCTTCGAGGCGAGGATGAGCGAGAAGCCTGCGTCTCTGGAGAGGGAAATCGAATTTGCGGGAATGGATTGAGGCTAATGGATTAATGGTACTACCGTGCGTCTGTCTCTGTTAGTGTGCGCCTGTACGTGTGTAATGTGCATACGTGTGCGGGGCTTGTTTTTCAGCTTATTAGCAGTGCTGCGAGATGCGTTGAATGTTATTTTGCGGTTGAGGAATTGGCTCTTGGAGGCGGTTACTTCTTTTTATGTTGGACAATGCTGAGGATATGTAAATCGTGGAATGAAGACGTTAACTTGTTAATGAAAAAAAAAAAAGAAATTTTAACTCGAGACTCCTTCGGCACCAATCTTGTTCTGCTTTAAATGAAAAACTTTCAAAATCATATCAATAAAATAATTCGATTGATGAAACTTTATAACTTAGTCTTTTATGTTGTATCGTTCTATACTTCAATCAACTCCAATTATCGTATCCCTTAAACGAGTTTTTCTGTATCTGAATTTCTACCTCAAATATCCTTGCAGGTTAACAATCGCTTAAATTTAATTATACAATTGTGTTAAATTGTAATAAGCTCATAAATCGTGGTAGTTGACATGTCCGCACTCGTGTCCGCATGCTAAAAACGAATTTTTTGAAAGCTTTTTCAAGGTGTATCAATGTTTGCAGTTCATGAAACTAAAATATCATTACCGTGGCATAACTCCTAAAAGAGTTGCTGCATATGATAACAATACTAATGCGTGGTAAGTATAAATATATATAATATATATAAGTATAAATATATATAATATATATAAGTATAAATATATATAATATATATAATTATATATTATATATATAACCTAAATGAGCGAAGAGTGTTAAAATCTTTAACTCAAAAAATATACGAAAGAAAGTTTGATTTTTTATTCATTGCTATATTTACAGCGTAGAATTGAGTTTTCATATGTCATTATCGTGATAACCCCTACATTTCCCTGTGTTATGGTCAAAACTTAATAACAACGGTAGCCTTTCACGAATAAACTATACTTTCTTATACCTTAAATAATACAAAGATATACCCTCGGATATACCATCACGACCTCGATCACGACTACCCTCAAATCGACTGCTGGTGTGAGAACGTATGCGTTCGAAATATGGAATCGGACTATTGTCTGTTGATGGGATAAAAAGTAAAATGCGGTAAAGTGAGATTTGGCCGTAGGCTGGTTAAGCTAACGATATCTTGTATTTTCTATGTTGATTCACTGAGGGCAATATCGAAAAGGATCATATCAATAACACATGTGTTAAAGCGGTGATTGAGAAATAGCTTATCGAATTCAGCACGATAGATAACGGCAAAAAACTCTGGGGTGGTGTAAAGAGCTTAGACGAACTATCTCTACTGCAATAGATAAAATTGACAGATAAACATTGTAATTTTTAGCTAAACTAAAACTCATTTATTGGAAATCGCAAACCAATATTACAATTTATTATTGCCGAGATAAAAACACATTTATTATTTCATTATTTTTCTTTATTCTTTGATTGTTTTAATAAAAAAAATGAAAACAAAGCCGTGAAAGTTGACGAAAATTTCGATCCGTGCCAAAATAAAAACCATTTTGAAATCTGCATAAGATTTGTCATCAGCTGTTAACACAGCGCACAGCGCGCTGCTGTCACAACACACGTCTCAAGATACATTGATTCCCTAGTGTAGTAGCATATCTTAGAAAAATATAAATAAACAACGCTTCAATGAAGAAAAAGGAAACAGAGAAAGAGAAACGCGAACGAGTCCCAGAAGATACACAAGCAAGACTTCCTGGCATTTGCAAAGAGCCACACAACAAAGGTGGAATGTTTATAGTGGGCAGGTGAGAGATCATCAATCGAGGGACATAACAGAGAGAGACAGAGAGAGAGAGACAGAGAGAGGGGGGGGGGGAGAAACGCAGCAGTAGAGGAGCGTACCTAATGCAGCCTCCAAATAAACGATCTTAAAGAAGAAGAGCCATTATACTGTATATACTATATACCTATATCTGTGCAGACTACATTCTCTTTCCTGTCCAAGCTGCAACAGAAAAGACAACTCGGATTCCCGGAAGATTTTCCGGTCGCAAACGGCCAGTCGAACTTTCTGAGTCACAAAGGTGTTGGCGCGTGTGGGGGAGTAGACACAAAACCTCCTGCAGGAAATCTAGCCCGTGCAAACAGAGTCAGCAACAATGAGGGCCTTGCATACTGCCGTGGTTAGTAAAACGATCATCCCCCCGTGGCACAGCTCCAAACAGGCCCATTATTAGCAACGAGATATATGGCTTTTTTCCGCGTGCGCAGACCTTCGATGGCGTTATGTGGCCCCTTTGCACGAGGAGGGGGGGGGGGGAAAGGGATGTGTCCATTGGCCCCCGTCTCTGCAGCGTAGGAGGCGAATGACGCGCTAAAACTGGACCATCGAAAAGCCAGCCCATGGACGAGGGAGAAAAAAGGGAAGATGGGCCCGATTTTCCGGAATCCGAGTCGCTGCCTGGGTGGCTGCTTTGTTGCCAGAGAAAATCCTACAACATACGGCCCACCTACTCGATGCCCCTCTGTAATATTGTGAGAGGAAGGCGGAGGCCCGAGAATTACGCGGAACGCGCGTATATGCGGCCCAATTTCTCGTTTTAACTGGCTCATAATGCCTATTTGTGCGTTAGGGAGATTTAAAGGTGTCGTTTCCGAAATCCACGGGGCTTGTGGCTCAATTATGAGCCGAAACTTATTCTCTTGCCCCTCTATTCATACTCTTCTACATTTGTATCCGGTTTGCGTAAACTAATTCACGATCCTGCTCTGGCTTTTCACAGCTTTTTTCTTCCCTGCAGTGTCTACCGCGTACCAACATACAAACAAAAGGGCGGACATATTTTATCGGACTGTTGAATTTTCAAATGGATAAATTTTTTTGAATAATTAATATCAAGCAGAATAAAAAATACCTTACTATAAAATACAGAACTTTTGGTTTTAGGAAGGAACGAGGCAGCAAAGTACACAAAAATATTTATAAAAAAAATAATATATCCAATTTTAAAAAGCATTTAAATAAATTTGTCTTACATTGAATTTAATATCAGTATCTTTACGACGAGCTTTACGAGTAAGTATATATTGGAGCTTTAATATACACTTGCATAAGTGTAACATATATTTATTATTATATAGACCTGTATCAAATTTCATTAATTTTATTATTATTCTTTCAATTTGCACATAAATAGAAGCAAAGTTTAAATTGGGCATACAATCCTAAATTTTGCTTCCAATACATGATAAAAATCAATTTTTAAATTTAATGAATTTTCCCCTAAGTGTACCTTAATAGTATATTATGCAACGGGTAAAGAAATTCGGCTTGTGCTGTAACGAGTTTTGGGGTATCCGATAGTCAATATAATGACTCGCATCAGTAACGGTACGATAGAAAAGTGCTGAGATCCAATAAGCATAATGAATTACGCAAATTTAAGAGATCGTCTCGGTATTACTTACAAAATTTTTGTAATCAAAATATTCAGGCATTTTTCTCTCCAATTTCTGAATATTTTGATCCCAAATTTTGTATGCGGATAGGTAATACCAAGGCGAAGCATAATTCATTATATTTACTGGACCTAAGCACTTTTCTATCGTACCGTTAGTGACGAGTTATTACTAGCTATCGGATCCCCTCATACCAGAGTTCATACTATTTTTTACTCGATTTTTTACCGTAGAGATAACATAATTTCAGTCCAATCTTTATTTAAACTCATGTAGAACAGTAAATAACTTATTGCATTATCAGATTTCATAGATTAAATTCGATTAATTCTCGGATTACGTTGAAATTTTTTCACTTTATGATGTATACATTCTATCTCCGTATACATTCTCTTGATCTTTATTTCCCGTGTAAAATTTTCCTGCATTCTTCACCCATTATAAAAATACAAAACTAAAAACTTTTCGATTTGGAACGGAAATTTTCTAAAAAAGAAGCGACAAGAAAAGAAAACAATAACAAAAACAAAACTAGTCATCTAAAATTTCGGATTTTGATAAAGTACTCCTCAACCCAGCCAGACAAACTTACTCTCAACTTTCAGGATGGACATCATGCCAGAGTGTCATTATTTTTCCAAGACACGCATACATCACGCGTACGGCATAGGAAGTCGAAGCTTCCGCTTTGAATTATTACGAGTAAATAGGAGCATTCGAATGATGGATTAAAGGCAGATCGAGCGACAGCCGGGAGTAATTAATGGAAAGCCCTCGATGCGATTTATTGAAAGAGTGAAGAAAAAAAAATGAATCGAAAGAGAAAAAAAAACAACAGTGCGCAGCCGCAGCACGAGGGTCGGAGCCTCATTTCCGGAGGGCATATCTCTCGCAATGGGTGGCTTGATTGTAATGGAGGTATCATTTCGAGGGCGATACGCTCTTTTCTCAAGGATAATTGCAAATGGCATCTATTCATACTGCGGACGAAGCTCGAGCTTTCGACTCACTCGACTGAATACACATGTACGTATAAGCGAGAGAGTAAATTAACCGGACGATTTTATCCTATACCGCGACGTAGTATATCGTCTGCGCACGAGAGCTGACTGCATTATGCGCAGAGAGAAGCATAACGGTAAGCGCACCCTCTCTCGGCGCTGCGTTATTATTATTTTCCTTTGCCTGTTTTTTCACGAAACGCACACGTGTAACGGGAAAAAGTGAAAATATGCCGAGAAATTCCGGCTAAGCCAATCAGATTATCATTACAATGTAATTGTGTGAAGTTATCTTGTAGATCTCCGCCTTAAGGTATAAATAAGGGATCGCTGTGCCGCCGCCGCCGCCGCCGCGTTAGTCATGCGTTCGACGAAAAATCCCGGAGAAGAGCAAAAATCCACGAAGCGGCGGCGCATCCGCATAGAGTCGCCGCGCGCACACGAGAAGAATAGGGGATGAAGTCGAGAGAGGAGAGAAGAATGGAAAAATCCCTCTCGCTTTGCGTGCATAATACACTTATATATGCGTACACTTACGCATCAGCTGGGGAGCAGGCGCATCGGACGCAGACCGATATAAGTATATAGCACACATGAGCAGCCGCACAGTATATCGCTATATACGAACGAGATACATTATACATGTGGAGTAGGCGCGTCGTCGAAGGAAGAGACAGCGTGTCTCCAGATAAGGATCTGTCGTGACTCGGTCGTCCGGGATATATGTATACGTATGCCTCGGCTAATGCCGCGCGACACGAGATAGTCCGCCGGAGATAAAATGCCAGTTGCTACACTAACATGTCGTTCGCCGCCACCGTTCTCGCGCCTATATATGCAGCAGCAGCAGCAGCAGCAGCAGCAGCCACAGCAGCTCAGAGTATGCCTGATGACCGCAGGGAGATTCGGAGATAATCGGCCGGGGGACCGAGGCGGCCCACGCGATTGATTAAAAGAGCTGCTGTTCGCCTGCGGATCGGAAAATAAAGATGTTGGACGTGCGAGGCGGCTGCGTATGCGTAAATATACAGGCGCGATGTAGGAGAGCCGAGATGTATGTAAATTAATTGGGGAGAGATAACGACACGACGGCGAATGGCTAATCGTTCGGCTTGTAATTATGGAAGATAAGGGGGATATATACAAACCGCTCTCGTCCTGGATGAGTCAATCCATTTCGGATGTTCGAGAGCCGAGCGAAGCTCCGGAGATCCTTGAACTTCAAATCCCATGTCGTGCTACAGCAAAATAAGGAGAATCGACGAAGCAACAGAAACAGCTCTCGTCAAGGTTCCCGAAGCGAAGCAAGGACGCGCGGCTGTAACGTCCCGATAATTATAGCTTCAGGTGCTTTTTCGCGCTACGTGCAGACTGCGTTTCCCGCTCGATCCCAGGCGCATCTATGTATAAATAAGGACGCCGCATATAATTCACGCAATGGCACGTGCATACCGTACAGCATATATATATATCTGCGTCTGCGATCGTGGCAGGTTCACGTCGCGCGCGCGTTATCCACGCTACCCACAGCTCGGGATTGGGGAAAATCCGAGGGAGCTGCGCTGCGATTATTATTTTTCCCGGAGTGTATAATTCGTAGAGGCGAGAAAAGAAAACGAGAAAAAGAGAGAATAGACAGAGAGAGAGGCAATAGGTGAGTGGGTGAGTGACTCGAGCGTGGGCATTGTCGTGCGGCCCAAAGATATACGACTTGCTTCTTCCCAGAAACAGTTTATATTTCGGAGCGGAGATCGTTATACCTGTTTCGGATTCTGCGCGCGCGTTGGTCCCGGGACAGAGAGAAGAGAGAGAGAGAGAGAGAGAGAGAGAGAGAGAGAAGTCATCTGGTCAGAGCAGCCTCTGCTCTCCCCCTATACTTGTTCCTGGACATTTGGTGAATCTCTCGAGCGTGCCGATCTCTTGCGTAACTTACGATTTTTTTTCTCTCGCTCTCTTCTCTCTCTCTCTCTCTCTCTCTCTCTCTCTCTCTCTCTCTCTCTCTCCACGATACACGCACGTATACGTATGTATATACGGTCCTCTTTGTCTCGCGAGGAATGTTCCCGTCGTCGGCTTCCTATATGTGTAATGTCCCACGGATTTAAATCGATCTCGCAGGTATTTTTTTTAATAATATCGGTAAACGCGCCGTGTGTGTGCGCGCGCGGCGACTATACAGCGGGCGAGAGGCTGCCTCGTAAATTTCTCCGAGAGTCGATGTGTGTATATAATACCGTAAACGGGATGAGCTCATCGCGAACTGTTTCTAATGACCTAACGAGAGAAAAATGTATACACATAGCATCGCAATATTCTCGAGTATTTGCCAAAAAAAGGGTCCCTCTCCCTCCCTCTCTCACGCGGCAAATAAATCTCGAGGCTGCCGTATACGCGCGCATAATGCGAGGAGAAATCCGCAATTGGTTCCGTTAATAAATCCCCCTCGGAGAGCGCAAGCGCGTCCGAGTCAGTTTTTCAGCTTTCTCGTGCGGATGTGACGCAAAAAAAGTGAGAGAGACACAAAGGGACAAGATGACTCGATCGTAAAGGTCCAGGACCTCTTCGGGAGAGGCGCAACCGCGAGAGCCAGAGGACGCGTCGTCTCTCCTGGTGTATTATACGCGAGCGAGCGAGAGAGAGAGAGAGAGAGCCGTAAATCACAGATCGGTAATAAGTCAGTTGTATATTAAGGTTAGAGAAGACCTAACTTTCCAAGTTTTTCTCTCGTCGTTTGGGAAGGACACGAAGGTCTACCCGTGTCGCACGACGACGATTTTGACAATCGGCGTAGCCTCGCTCCGCCGATATTATACTGTTGGGAACACTAATCGAAGGTTGTGAGGCCAAGCGCACACCAGGCGCTGCACAAGAGTTTCACTTCCGCACAAGATATACGACGCGCCGCGCGCGCACGCCTTGGCGAAGAATCGCGAGAGAGAGAGAGAGAGAGAGAGAGAGAGAGAGAGAGAGAGAGAGAAGCTCGACTTAAAGGGCCAAACACCATAAAACTTTATAGCCGGTAGTGGTTTCGCTGGATTTCCCTCGATGATTTACGGTCTCGCTGCTGCCGTTGCTCTCGGGCTGCTGCGCATAGCCGGAGTAGTCGAAGAATTTCGGCATGTCTCGCGCGAACCAAAGACAGGGAGAGAGAGAGAGAGAGAGAGAGATCCTTATGCGCTTTTTCTCTCTAATACTCTGACGCCGGGGTTGTATGTATTTGCGAGAGGACTCACGTTTTTGCGAGCGAGACGTGACTTTGCAATTGGATTTTCGTTTATTTTCCAATGTGTATTATTGCGGTGAGAAATTGTTTTTTGGTCGCGCTTTGCGTTGACGTAAGACCGTTGCGTCTGTAAAACTTCGGCGGGAAAATTCTCGGAAAAATTCGAATTTCCCGCCGAAAAGGGGATAAATTTTATTGAGGAACTAGCTTTTAAATTGACAAACTCGTTGACAAAACATCCAAGTATAACGTTGTAACGAAACAACTAGTTAGTTATATTTGTTGTAATACGTGATGTAATTTATAGCTTCTGTATTAGTTACATTCTGTATTAAGTTATATACACTTGCGCTAATATAACACCCTGCAATTATCGCAACTACCAAAATACCTTGACGATGCATTAAGAAAATAAATAAAATTCGATAATCAAATCGTGTCCTCGCAAAAACACGAAGTCATAACTGGCGAGTTGTGAAATGTTCTCCCTGAACTTACGGACTTTAACGAGTGCAGTATACCGTTACGTAACGCGCAGTGGTAACCGAACGATATTCCATTTTTTTTCACTCAATCCACATCTCGGAGGGGGTCTAACTTTCTCTAATCGCCTTTTCTATAGCAAACATCCTCGCGAGAGTTGCACAATTTTCGGTGTACAGAAAAATATATAGTTACTCGATTCCGCGAGTCCGAAACACTTGACTCCTCGGATCCGTGTAAAATCAGTGGGTAGCATGAGGTATACGCGCTTCTATTGAGCTTCACTGGTCCGAGAGAGAAATTTCACCGAGTGGAAAACTAGCGTCTCTCGATATTCGGGGGGACGAAGAGAGAGAGAGAGAGAAAGAGAGAGAGAGTAACATTAGAAAAAAAGATTTTGGCCTGGCTCGGTGACTTCGAATAAGAGAAACGAAAAGCCAAAGATGAAGAAAAAAAGGAGCCCGAGAGAGAGAGAGAGAGAGATAAAGAGTCAAAGTTCTCTCGGGGCATCGGAGGACCTCGGCCATAAATAATGCGGCGAACGCTGGGCCCCATAAGTCAGGTAGATTCATTCGGCGCACTACTACCACTACTACTGCTCGACCCGAGAAGATCTGGAGAAGAAACCTCTCGGTGTATTTGGATGCTGGTGGTTTTTCAGAGTCACGCCCCGGACTCTCACGTGTGTCTCCTCCTGCACATATGCGCACATAATACTGTAATATAGCCGTGACCGATTCTCATATATATATGTATATATACTATACACATCCACGTATATAATATATAAACCTCCCGTACGAGGAGTAATATACGCAGGTGGAATTCTGTCCGGTGCATGCGTGTGTGTATGTGTGTTTATGTTTGTGCTTATACGTAGGTATTGAGACGTCTGTTTTCGTAATACGCGTAAGAGAATATCTCGGGGTCCCCCCGAGATGTAATAACGAATTTATAGAAGGCTTGCCGCTTCACAGCCGTAAATCACACCGTTAACCGAGAATTTAGGGCTACTTTTCCAAAAGTCACGCGGAGAAGCATTACAATAAATCTTGCACCTGGGCAACTGAGGCTTAGCCGCTAATCCTGTTAAAAAAATTATTGCTTACGTATATGCGCGCGAGCTCGCGCGCCCGCGTCGATTCGGTGCGCCCAAAGTAATAAAGGCGACGCGCCGGACGATATTTATGCACCTCTTAGATATTGATGCTCTGTGGATGTGTAAAACGTGGTAATGTTGTGTGTCAATTTGCTTTGAGATTTATATTCCGTCTTTCTTTCACAGCGAATCGGTTGCGTTTGCATTATCGAAGACTGCTTTGTAAGGATAATTTTAAAAGTTTCATGTTCATATGAAGCGTGGAATTTGAGAAAACAAAGTACATAGTTATCTTCTTGATATATCGTTTCAGTGTAAATGTGGCGCATTAGAGTTTCTAGGAAAACCTCCCGTCTGATGCGTCGATGATATCTATTATCGTCTGACGTTTTTCTTTTATCTCGCGCGAGGAACACGGTAGGGAAAACGGGACTTTTTTACCCACTGTAAGTCTTACCTGAGCCATTAGTGTTTTCTTTTTTCGAATAATTTAGATTTTACGTCACCCCTAGTGATTTACTTCGTATCCAATAATACTTCTCGTTATACAACGTACTCATTCGTCAGAAAAGATTTCTGCTCGCGCGCATATTTTCATCGATATATATATAGCTCAACCGCTCGTTCGACCGTCCGCAATGTGTCTCGTCCCAGTAGCAACCTCAAGATTATAAATGCCGGCTCGCTCGAAAATTGGCTTTATTACGCCGTTCCAGGTAAGCCCGCAATATCGTGCAATATATATTTTTCGCACCGGCCACCGCAGTACGCCATCAAGTCATCATTGCGACAATACGAGAATAATAACGAGGAAACAATATAAAGGTAATGAGCCATTTGGTGAAAGTGCATTGTTACACGAGGGAATATGCAGCGTCGCCGTAAAAGCTCGTATAAATTGATAAGGCGAGGCTTTTGTGCGAGAAAATCTTGAAAGAATTCTCGTGTCTATACGCGTTGGCGGGGCGGGGGGAAGGTGGGGGGGGGGGGGGAGCAGCGACTCTCGACCCCCCGAGCGCGATTATGAGCGTCGATAGGAGAAGGAAAGTAATTTTCTATGGACGACAAGGGGCCGATAGCATCGATACGCTGCTCCTAATGCCATTCACTTGTTTTGCACTTGCCGATAAGGATCTTTATGGGGGTTGTTATTGCGATTAGACATGCCATCGCGCTTACGCGCTCGATCGGGCGGAGAGGCGCGAGCGTAGCCCTCCTTGTATTTTTTCTTGTCGGTGAAACACGATTAATTCGTTAGCCACGACACATCGTGTGTCGAGTGGTCAGAGAAGAGAGAGAGAGAGAGAGAGAGAGAGAGAGAGAGAGAGAGAGAGAGAGAGAGCGAGAGGAGCATTACGCACGGCCGAGTCGTCGCAGTGGGTGTCAGTGGGCTAGTGGAGTGTCTCCGCTAAAATATTTGGCCGTCGTCGGGTGGACCACGGCTAAAACATCATTGTTCGCTCCGTGCCGAGGACGAGGGTAAAAGGGTGTATGATGTATATATATACGCAGTTCCATTAGCTGGAGGATCATTGAGAAAGTTGTGCCGTAGTAGCTGGCGAGCCGAGCGCGCGGGGACATAATGGTGAAAAGTAATGTAAGGAAAGCGAGGTTCGATCAGTCTGCGTGCGACTCCCGATGTGACGTCTTTCTCGCCTTTGTCGATGCCCCCGAAGCCGGCATTTGTTTGACATTTAAGGTCGTTTACGTACCCCCTACGCACACACTTCGCCGGTGTGGTCTCTCTTTCTCGGTCTTATGTTCCCGTCTTCGACTTTCTAACGGACAAGACTTCGAAAGACGAGGCGGATGGCTCCTGTAACGCGTTCGATTCCAGACTGTCGATTTTAGAGGTATTTCACGCATTTTATCTTGTTTTCGAGGTTACGCTCAATCAGATTGTTGGTATAATCCTATAAGTAAAATAAAATGTACGATGGACTGAACAGTAGTTATTACAAAATAATTTATTCAAATTATGAGAAAAATTTGTTCATACAAGGCATCGTGTAAATAACTCCGATAATATAAACCAAGCCATTTCTGAAAAATTGCTATATCAATCGTTTTCACGCCAACACTTGACAGTAAGACAAATTTTATTTTGAATAGGTTATGTGCGCCTAACTGACCACTCGTGCCAACTACAAACTTGCAACAGAAAGCTCTTCCTATTAACATCGGACTGATCATCGGATCGGCTCGTATAAATAGCCGCACGCCGCGAGTGTCGTCCCACTCTTTCGTTTTTTCCAATAAACTTCGGCTTATCGATTTAGAAGTGACGAGAGATTCGTATTTTTTGCATCGCAGGCATTGTGCCCGCGTCATCGAGTGTCAGGCCTTTGTGTCCGCGAGTGTATAATTCCCAAAAGAATTCATTCCTCCGCATATATGAATAAAAATATCGAGGCTCAGCCGCAGTCTCGTTAGTCTCCAAAGCCGTAAAATTCCTCGGGCGCGCACACACATACAGCCGCCCGTGTATATCTATAGAGAGAGAGAGAGAGAGAGAGAGAGAGAAATAAAAAGCACGCTGCAGCCGGCGCTCGGATTGACTTGTTTCGCGCGTACGCACACGTATATATATATATCTACAGAGAAGGAGAGCTGCCGCTGCTGCACATGCACGTCGGCTGGTTTTCGGTTGGGGCCTCGGGCCCCGAGTATATACATGAAAAGAGGACCCCCGCGGCTCTTGACGAATTCGTTTAGGTCGACACTGGGATTCGCCACGGCTTTTCGTTTCCATTATACGCGCGTAGATGCGCGTGCACCGTGCATGTGTCTGTACACACGAGATCGTGTGTCGCTTCCTCTTTCCCTCGACTTTTCCCCAATTGCCGCGGGGAGAAAGTGCGCGCGACGACGAGCGGCTCTCGCCGTGAGCTTGCGAAAATCTATCGGAGACTCGACCTGTTGACAAAATTATTTAGAGGCTTAACCTCTTGCAGCCCGCAATCTTTTGGAAAAATCGTCGAGTCAGCCGGTCAGTGGGTGGCTGCTAGAGACACAAGACGCATCTTCCTCTTTCGCTCAGCCATAACTCGTCCGGACGAATTTTTCCTCCGCGCCGAGACGCTTTCCCCCGTCGAACCGCGCATTGACTCGGTGATCGACTTCCCTCTTTCCCTGGTCCACTTTCACAAGACCCCCCATAATTTTCCCGGCCGCATCGCCGATGCGCGCACGTGCGGAGGCGCGCGATCGCGCACTCCTCCTCTGTTTACGTTTTCCGTGAAAAATTGCTCGCATGTGCGACACATGGCGGAAATGCCCCCGCTCGCCGAGGACGAAAGTGAGAAAAATATGGCGGGAGCCCGAGCTGAGATATGGAAGCTGCTGCGAGGAAAAAAAGTCCTTCGCTTAAATGTAGGTATATGTATTGAAGTATTTGTGGCTTTCTCGGCCGCGGGGGGTGCGGCCGAATGGTTGCACATAAAAAAGGGATGGCTGCGTATACTTGGAGAAAAAAAAAAGAAAAACCGTCTGGACAGTGTACAAAAGGAGGGAGGAAAAAACGACGTTTCCCGATGCGCTGTGGGCATACGCTTTTTATGGTCAACCCGTACCGAAGGTCAGCATAGTCGGAAATTTTCTTCTGCTTGGCTAAAAAACACTTTTTCCTCTTCCCCCCCTCGGAAATGAAATATAAATCAGTCTCGAGCGCGCATTATTCCCCGTAAAACTCGAGGCGAGAGAGAGAGAGAGAGAGAGAGAGAGAAAAACAAGCTCTCCGAGATAAAGCTCTCTCTCTCTCTCTGCGAGTGATTTATCCGGAAAAAGCTTGTGATCGGTTTATTCGCGGCTCCGGCCATAATTTTGATATAAGACCGGCTACACTCCATATAAACGTATAGCTCATTTACACGAGAAGCGACTGCGGAGCAGCCGCCGCAGCAGCAGCAGCAGCAGCGGGACACGCGCGCAGCGATAAAGGAGCTGCTGCCGGCGTTGTTAGGCTTGTACGCGGGAGTTGCTACATCGTGTTCGTGTATATGCGCGCGCGATTCTGCGGCGAGAGCGAGTATGTTGGACACACCCACGCCACTCCCACCGCAGAGCCGTCCTCCGCGAAGGGATATATACGCGGGCTCGAGTGCCGAGGATAGACTGTTGTATACCGAGTACGCATGCAATGCTTATACGCACGTCGAGCGAGACGCGCACGTGCTTACTGCTTATGTATCCTCTACGTATAATACTCCGTGCGTCTCGTCGCGTGCGCGTGATGTGTACGCGCAGGCACCGAAAATCTCGCGCCATTGCCGTGCGTGCCGTATATGGTGTATCGTACATGTACTATACGCGTTCCTTATATTTATACATTTATTATGCGTATACGCTATACACACGGCTGGAAAGTAATGCGCGCGAGCGGGATTTTTGAAAAATCGCTCTCTCTTGCGCAACGGCCGATAAGAGTCTCTCTCTCTCTCTCTCTCTCTCTCTCTCTCTCTCTCTCTCTCTCTCTGTGTATGACGAGCCGATTCTTTCGTACGTAATGTATAGGCTTGTGCTCAGCGCCGTGTGGGTATATGGCAGAAGGGGAGAGAGAAGAAAGAATTTCACTTTTGATAAAGTGCAAGCCTGACTTTCGCGATGGCAATCTCGGGCCATTTAATAACTGCTCCGGGCTTTGTCTCGGGAAAGTAAATATACGTCAAAAGTGCGCACTTATCTCCCTAAATCAGACTCTCGGTGCGCGCTGCAGCAGCAGCAGCAGCAACAACAGCGGCGGCTCTCTCGGGGTCTACTCACTCTACGTATACAGTATAGATATTATGTACAGCGAAATTTCGAGCCGACCCTCACGAAACGGTAGCGAAAGAGGTGCGTTTACTGCGCGTACGCACGAATATCTGGTAGCCCAACTCGTAAGGCGGAAGTTTATACGTGTGCGCAAGTATATGGGGTACATAGGGCCTATATACCTATATACGATCTATGCCAGAGTACCTGCGATCTGCAGCCACCGGATTTACGATCGAACAAAAAGCGTCGCGCAATAAAGGTGACAAAATATTGCCATCGGCGGTTATTTACGACACGGGCTACCATAACTCAAGCCGTCATATTTTCTCTCTCTTACTCTCTTGGCTCTGCTGTACCTCGGGATCTGGTAGTCGAGCCGCTTTCCATTTTTTTCCCGCTTCGGGATCTATCTGCTCGCGCGAAAAGAGCGGGAAAGTACGATGCAGTACGGATTCCATTGGGTCAACTGAAAATTTGAATTTCGCGCCGAAATTTACGGGACTAAAACGCTCATTATTCTGTATTGCATATTGCTCGATAAGAAAAGTTAAGTTAACTGAAGGGGATCCTGTATCTCGGTATCATCTATAAATACGTGCAAAGTTTGAAAACGAAATATTCAGGTATATCGAAAAAAACGATTAAATCGAAAATCCTCGTGAAAATCAGTAGAAGTAACCTGACTAATCGGCGTGTGTTAAACGGCTACTGATTTTCATTTCAATTGTTCTATATTCGATCTGAATATTTCGATTTCAAACTTTGTGTATTATAATACCGAGACGTAGGACATCTATTAATTATCTCTTGAATTTATGCGTATATTGATTATATTTATTTGATCTGAGCATTTTTCTCTCGTAGGGTTAGTGACGGGTCATTAGTGACTATCGGGAACCGTTAATGTTAAAAATGTAAAATCTATGCTGAATTTTCTCAACAAGAAATATAAACTTGAAATTTTGTAAAATCATAGATAATGTAGATAATTGTACATTGGAGGACAAAAATATTTGATTTCTTGTATACAATTCAACTTCTGTATCCTATATATTACTAATGATGATATATTGTCTATGCATGCCATGTGTGTTTTATCATAGGCGAAATTTGTTTAATATTATTTATTTGGTCGCTATATCACATATTTCCTCGCATATTTCTCTTAGCGTGTGTTACATATTTCTTTGCTAAACATTTACTGCAGTTTCTAGCTTATTTCTGTTTTATCAGGACGAATTATTCCAATGAAATGACCATCTGATTAACGATCACAGTTTTTTTAAACGAAGCCGTATGTAAAAAGTTAACATTACTGAGGCTTTTCTCACTTATTCAATATGGTAAAACTTAGCTTTTCCTTATTCGCAATGTCATTCGCAATTTGAAAGTTTGAATATTTTAATTGCATTCTGACCAATTATCACGTTTGAAAAAATCTTGTTTCTCTCGCTCTTATAGTTTTGCTCGAGGTTTCGCTTTTATTCTTGCACGCACTGATTGGCCTTAATCTTATTAGATTATAAATTGATAATAATTAGTAATTAATGCAAGTCATCCTTAGTAATTAAACGCAAGATTTTAAATATTGAGAAAAAAATGTGATGCTCAAAGTTTTATTGAATCAATAAAGTATACGAATTGTTATTCATTGAAAGAAAAATATACAAATTATAAAAGTACTTAATTTACTGAATAAAATTTTGATTGATTTAATTACAGATTATGTCATATTGTAAGAACTAAAGTTTTACTTACAAAATATTTATAAAAACATATATGATAATGAAAATTGTGCGAGAAATATCACAATGGCAACAAGAATGAATCGATCGATTGACAACGAAAAATATGATGAGCTTTAACCAAGTTATTTCTCTCGGCAGAATCATGAGAATGATCGACAGAACGTATGCGTCTCACGCATATTTTTCCGATATACATTAAAAAATTCGATGTTGGCAAACTCGCCGCGAGACGGAACGCGCTAAAAAGAGCCGAAACGGTACTTTTACAGTGATATAAAGAAAAATACATGTATTACGAGCCAATAGAGAGAAGAAGAAACGACGACAGCCGCATGGAGATATCCCCGAAGATTACGAGGCATCCGCACCGTAAACGGAGGACTTTACGAATGCCAGGATCTATTCGAGAGCTTTAGCCGAGAATATTATCCGCGTAATTCGTTTAATTACTTGGCTGCTAATTGGGCCCGCGGCTTGGACGCGCGCGTGGCGCCACGGAATTTATTTTACAAGCTGCCATGCGCTGCGTATAATTTTTAATGAAAATTGACGGCCGCGTGCGGTAATCGTATTAAAAAGCCAAAACCGATATGTAAAGTGCGGCTTGAGCCGGGAGTGTGGGAAATCGAGCGTTAATATAATTCCCTTTTTTTCTCTTAATTTTTATTTACTCCCTTATTCGGGGCGACAGAGAGGGGAAGGGGGAAAGAGAGCTACGCACAGACGGCCGTATATATAACGCTGCAATATAAAATCGGTGATACGCCTCAAATAAACGTCGGTCTCTCTCTCTCTCTCTCCCCCCCTCTCTCTGTCTCGCTCTGTCCGGAGAAAAAAACTTTTTTCGCCGCGCCGCGCGAGTGTAAAGTCCAGGACTTTACGGCGCGTTTCAATTACACGCCCCGGCCGATAATTACCGCGCGCGCGAGTGCGGCTGCTAAAATCAATTCTCGCGCGCTCTCTCGCGAAAAACACTCGATCACCACGACTCGGGCACACGTCACTCTTACATAGCACAATCTATGCATACAAGTGTATAGGTATAGGTGCGCGCGTGTGCGTATACTGCATACAGCAATGCGCGATAATTAATGTTCGGTGTGTGTCTCGAGGCGTATTATGCGCGCAGAGAGTGTGTGCGCGGGCTCCGAAGCCGATGAAACGCTCGCGCGCGCGCTTGGCCGTGGCCAATGTTTAATAAATGCGTCGCGGGGCTGGCGGGCTGCGGGCGCGCGATCGGCCGCTTCGATTCTGTATCGAGAGGAGATGAGATGGATGAACCGGCCCCGAGAAATCTATTAGTCATCGCTGCACTCGCAGACAGCCGGCAATAATATCCCTGGCATTGTGCGCGCGGCGCGAGAGGGCCCGCGGCTCTTCTTCTCTAGAAATTAAATCGGACGAGAGAGAGAGAGAGAGAGACGAGTCGTCTCTACGCCGGCGAGAGAGAGAAGTAGTATATATTATATACAAGCGTCGCTTGTATATTATTGTTGCGGGTATAGACTACCCGCGCTTTTCAATCGTTTGCGCGCCGATGCGCCGATTGGATAAGGAGGAGAGAGACCGCGCTAATTGTCGGCATTGTGCGAGAATTTATTGTGAGCGAGAGAGAGAGAGAGAAGAGAGACAGAGAGGATGTGTAGACGGAAGAATCCGAAAATTTAATTCCGATAAGTTTGGAAGATTGAGAGAGCAACTCGGAGAGAAAATTTTGTATTACTTGCGTCTTGAGAAGTTATTATAATATATAACACGAAAAATACTGATTAAATTAACAAAAATGATCTTTGGTCGCTTTATGATTACACTGTTTTGTATAATAATCAAGTCATTTTCAAAATTAAGTAGCTCTTTTCTTCCATTTTTTTATAAATAATAATTTAAAATTCGTTATTACATTTTATCAGCTACCAATATGCTCTCAAAAATTATAGAATAGTGATTGATAGCAAGTAAGGGTAAGTGTGACATTTGTCAAATGTGATAAAATGCAATTTATAGCAAATACCATTAACCTCGCCATTAACCGTGTATAAGTAGATTACCAGATTTGACTGGAATAGAATTGCACAACTGCGGTGAAAAAAAAATTTGAAAAATAAGTTATTCTCACGATTCTCCGATTTTTCGGTGCTTTCGAATGTTAACATTTTGTTAATAGTTTATCCAATCGGAAAGCTTGAACAAAAAGAATTCAGCTCTATGTTTGGTGTACTTGATTAAATTTTGTCCTCGATTAGAAAATTTCGTTAGCACCGTTTAGACACATAAATATAAAATTCCAAAAGTAGCAAAAACAAGCATGCTTTCCTTCCGAGCCTGTTTCACGTTGTTACAGTAGAACAAAAGAAAAGCGCAGCTCCCACAAACATTGCCGCAGAATCTTTTCCATTCTGTTTTCAAATCGTGTACAGAAACGCAAATTAAATTTACTATTACACTCAATACTCGCACAATGCGCATACACAGTTGCAATTTGCAGAGGCGAGTTGCTCACTTCCCGCCACTTGTGCGCGATAATGCCGCTGCACTTCACTCGGCCCATTCAGCCGATTAATTTTCATCTTCAATCGAGCTCGACCCTCTCGGTTCTCGCTCATTAGCGTTGTTTCCGCTCGCTCGACGCACACCGCCGAACAATACCACCCACATGTGCAGTGCGCATCGCCGAGGCTCTGTAACCCCGAGAAAATCGCTTCCGCCAAGGACTCGAGAGATCCGGCACTTATTTCGCGGATCATACTATGCGCGGCTGCTGCTGCTGCTCTTCTCTCTAAATATAGCCGGACAATTGATCCTCGCCGGCATTAGCCGCATCCCTCGGGCGCGTCACTCTCTTTCACTGCTCTGCGGCTCTAACAGGATTGCCCCAACGCGTGTATAGTGTGTACGTATCAGCCGCGTATAATTACTCGACTGTCCATATGTCCAATATTTCACTTACGTCTCTACTTCTCCCTGCAGTACACATACTTTCGTCGAGTACGATTTTCCCACAATTTTCCCGTGTACACACGCTCGTTATATCGTCGATCGCGAGAGAATTATTCAAATCCACAGACAGGTAGGCGTCTGTGGCGTTTCTCGGAAAATCGGGTATCAGAGTCTGTAATAACGATTCGAAAGCGAGAGTAAGTTTGTGTCCCTGACGTAATTTAAAAACGAGAGAGGGAGAGAGAGAGAGAGAGAGAGAGAGAGAGACGCCGGTGCATAGGTGAAATTCCTCGGGCGACACCGGGGCGTATAGACTCTGTCGACCACCACGTCAAAAGCGCCCGGGGCGTGGCACACACACTATACACACACGCACACACAAACATACACACACACTCGAGGAGATGAGTTACGATACTTGTGCATCGCAGCTTTTTTTTCTCTCTCTCTCCTATATCCCGAAGTCCCAGCTCATTCCACGATTCTAATTACGAGGGCTTTCCTTCGGGACGCGAGTCATCGCGGGGAAACTCCTTTTCCAAGTAAAACACGTCTCCCTATAATTACTCGGGAGTGAGATCGCTGATGCGGGGGCTCCTAATATATATGCGGCGCAGTGCCTGCCGGTCGCCTGGATTAGCATGTATTCGAAATTTATTCGTTCTCGCCCTCTCGATTGGCCATCCCAAATTTATATAAATTAGTGTTTTGACAGATTGCTCCGGATCGCAGCGGCCCGCGCGAGAGTCTAGCCGCCTTCGTCGTCGTCGTCGTCGTCGTCGTCGTCGTCGATTTTACGGGGCTAAATCGTTTTCTCCGCTAATGCGCGGGCGAGCGATAAAGGAGGCCCGCGCTGTTTGCACAGAAATAAATAAATCATTAGAAACATTCCCCACCGATGCGTGAATAATATACACGCGGGCACGGGAGAAAAAGAGAGAAAGAGAGCTATAGCTGCAAAAGGAGCAGAACGAGGCTTTTTAGCATCCGAAACAAACCCTTGTGCACAGGGTCATCTTTATTTGCCGTATTTTTTGCTGACAAGCTTCTTCCACTGGGATGATTTATGATGGTCGTGCCTCTGCCGAGTGAGAGAGAGAGACAGACTGCAGAGAGAGAGAGAGAGAGAGAGAGAGAGAGAGAGAGAGGAATAAAAAAAAGTGCAGGAAAAGAGGAGAGAAAAAAACGAAAACGGTTTCTCTGGCCAAAGCATTAATATTTATCGTTTCGCGCAAGCTGTCCGGCATGATTTTACGAGAGGATTTACAACTCGAGCCGTTGTCACTTGCGGAGCTCGTGGGCTTTAACGGGGGCATTAGTCAGTCAAGAATCAAAATTCGTCCTTCGCGCATCAGTCAATCGTCTATGTGTAGTCCCTCGTCGCCGTCGACCTCGGAGTGCGAGCTGTAGGCACACGTTCGCCGCTGCCGCTGCTCCGGATTTCGCAAGGGAATTGCCGTTGCGACTTTCTAAAAATTCCTGCGTCGCCGAACCTCGTCTCTGCATACGTGTCTGTGCTGTACACTATAATACCCATCGACGAATCGCTCGACACCCCACATTCAATCGGCCGAATGTAATAAGCGTTATATTAGCCTAATCGAGAGCGTATCCGAAGAAAAGCCCCTCGATTATTACCGACAATTTTTCTCCAAGATTAGAACGCGTGCGTTTCATTTATCTCGGAGCCTCGAGCTATCCGTTAGACACACACACACCGGCTCTCTCTCTCTCGCGCGCGCGCGCGAGCGGCACCCCCGGACTTACCCTTAAAAAATGATGATCTGACCCCCGCCGCGAAGCAGATGTAGCCTTTTCCTAGATATCGCCCGTATACCCACACACACACACACACACACATACACGTATACCACACGGCTGCGTGTAAGACACCGCTGCTGCTTTGTTCACGCCTAAGCGCACAGGCGCACGCACTTTGTTTTACAATTTTTCTCGCTGTCTCTCTCACTCTCTCTCTTTCTCTCTCTCTCGTCCATGATTTATGAAATAATTACACTAATTTATTTATCTCTTTCTAACGCACACGGGCCAGCCACGCGCGTTTACACACGTATATAGCTATTGTATATTGGATCGGCTTTTAATACGCATAGGTCCTATTGAATTATCATCTCGATTACACGCTACAATGATTTGAATAAACAAGCCGGCTCGAGCTGTAAAGACTCGAAATTTCAATTTATCGATAATGAGCATCTGTCGGCGTCTCTCGTCGAGCGCACGCTCGATGCGTCATGCGCTTTAATAAATCGCACGCCGAGCGCGCGATTTTTCCACGGAAAAGAAGAAAACAATAAAAAAAAAAAAGAAATAACACAGAGAACTGGGGAAAAGGGAAGGAACCGTGTGTGTGTGCGTGTTTGAGGAGAGGTCGGTGCAAAAGAAAGGAAAAATGCCGATTGTCATTTTTCTATAATGACCGTGACGGATAAGTATCTGTTCTCTCTCGCGCTGCAGGTATTTCTTTTCTCTAATAATATACAAGCGCGCGCCGAGGCTTGTCGACCGCAGATATATCTACGATCTAGCGCCACGTATTACATTCATATATACATACGAAAGTTTCGCGTGACGCGTGTGCGTTGGCGGCTTCTTTGGTCCCTTTTTTTTCTATACGGGCCCCGCACCAGTTGCGTCTCGCGGGAATCCCTAGATCGCTTCGGGTGAGAGAGAGAGAGAGAGAGGCTTAACTGATAACTCACTTGGCCGATCAATCACGAGGTTTTTAAGAAGATTACAGTCGAATGAGAATGTGACGGGCTTCGGTGCGGGATATTTAAACTTTGTTTTGAAAGTGTATAATTATCGGGCTTATGAGTGTCAAGTAGTTGAAGTGTTAATGATATTTGGGCTTATTAGATCATTTTCAAGTTGAGAATAATAGGAAAATTCAATTTCATTTCCCTGATAGAAACTTAACGGTGAATTATGATCTATCAACTGAACCATTAATAAATAATTGATTTATCGTTAATTCTCAGCCAGGGTTGATGAGAACGTATTATTATAATATTAGCCTCGATTGTGTATATATCCTTGGTAATCAATTTGTGTTAAATCAGTTATTAACAAATTAATGAAATATAGTGGATTGTTATTCGGTATAGCGTTCAGAAAAAATATATTCACTCTTAGAAACAATGTGTTAGCGCGGTGCTAAAAACATGATAGTATGTATAAATTATCTGCGGTGTATTATATAGAATCTTCCCAAATTTTTATTTGGGAACGTTTTGGAAAGACTCAAATACAGCGCACTGCAATATTTTGTCAGGGAGGCATCTTTCACTATACTAAAGGCACGATCAGAATTTTTCCAGTCTTCTCAACATTTAAACGCAAGATTTTGTCTACATTTACAACGAAAATATGAACATTACGTTCATATCACTGCAATATATAGGAGTCGTTTAAAAATTCAAACAGGATTCTCGAAAATCATTCCAATAAAAACTACAAATACACATTTCTGAACTATAATATGTACGAGATTATTACATGCCATTCCAACGCGAAAATCTCCTATACTCGTATTGCGGACAATATAATGCAGCGGGGCTACTTGTCTGATTACTTACACGAGCATAATAATGCATGCTCGTATCGATTCTGGAATGCCAACGTCACAATGCGCTAAAGTATCCAGATGTGTGATGGTCATGAAACGAGAACGCAATGAGTTACAGCGAGCATCGGCTTGAGGATATATACCGGTTTACAAATTAAAAGCAGTTACAGTGAATAATCGTGATTCCCATTACAATATACTCCTGCTCATGCAGAAGTCATTCCTCTCATTCATCCTCGGCGTGTCAGTTATCTTCCTTATTTATTACACCACAAGCATCATACGCTGTACACTGTACACTGTACAGTAACTCCAAATTTCCAAGTGTTGCACACGCACACTGCACCCAAGTGCATGTATGTAGTGTATACAATGATAGCGAAAGTTTCCTATTTAAATACATCATCACCATTTTACCGGGGAGCATCTTCCTGACAATGTATTTAATTATAGCCGACTCTCCGCGAGCAAAATCTATACAGACGCAGACCTAGCGTAATCCCGCGTATAATTGCCGGGCAAGTGACTCGAACACGAGTGCATTCAACGAAACCGTGCTAAGTATGCAATTCAACATCGCATTCGTCCCACGCGTAAAGCGTATACAGTTCGATCCTTTCTCGCATTGCAAAGTAGCACCGGCCCGACGAGGAGGATTCGTTATGTGCGCTCCTTTCGGAGCCCGGCGAAGAAAAAAGAAAGAGCGACAAGCAAAAACCAGAGGATATCTCCTCTGCTGTACTGCATTAGCGGCGGAGAGGGAGAGGGCGAGAGGGATGAGAGAGACGCACGTATGTGGCCGAGTGCAATGCGTCGCGTAATAAATCGAGCCATTCAACTTACGTGATTAATTAAATGTAATGACCGCAAGAGCGAGTCCTCTCTCTCTCTCTCTCTCTCTCTCTCTCTCTTGCTCTCTCGGCTGTGAGCGATGTCCGAACTAAAACAATGCCCGGCCTTTTACACGAATGATACGAGCGAAACGCGCGGCTGCGGCTGCGGCGAGCTTTTCTTTTTACCGTCTCATCTACCTCGACGATCTCTTTAACTGAGCCCACGGTATCTCCCTGCTCCTCGTTGATCTAGGATTGAAAAAGTCGCGGGTATAACCAGCTTCTAATTAATGTCGGAGTGCGCGGCTGTTCTATATAAGTTATTGTCTACACGTTCTATGTGGACTGAATAGAAAAGTTTTAATCTGTGCTCGCTGTATATAATATACTATGATTATTTATTTAATTGAATGCAAAACCGTTTCACAAATGGATTTGATTTGCGTGAGCGTTTGTTCGAAATTATATAAAATTACTAAACCTTCGTAGTATACAAACGAAAAGTGTGATCGAGTCAATAAATTAAATGGTACATACAATACGTGATTGAAGTAATCGTTTAAGTAAATTTACTTCGAATGGCAGTTAAATCCAAAAAAGGTAGAATTCAATACTCGTGCGTATATTTGTGGTGTATTTATCGAATGAGAATCCTATTGTCAGCGGCAATTATTACTCTGCGGTGCGTGAAAAAATCTCGTCCCGCAGCTAAGCCCATCCATGTAATCCCTCTCGTTGAGCCGTGAAGCGATTAGAGATTGCGGATAGAGATGAGGCATATCGTTCAAGTGTCGCTCTCGGAGAGGATCAAAGTTGTCGCCTCTCCCAGCCTGCCTCTCGGAGGCGTGCAAAATCAAGCGGCTATTTTGAAAACACAGGGATCCCGATAAAAATCGGCGATGATCCTCGAGATCGCCGAGGAGATTACGCGGGCGCGCGCGCGAGAGAGAGAGAGAGAGACACTTGTAAGTAGCAAAGGATTGTGACACAGGTGCCTGCGCGCGTACTCTCTGCCTCCCGAGTTCTCGGCGCGGCGCACACGAGCTGCCGACGATCGGCTTACATTGCGCCCGGGATAATCGGTCCGAGGCGATATGCAACGCGATAATCCGAGGGAGAGGGAGAGACACTGTTAGAACGACCTTAAGAGGAACGAAGCCCGGCGCACTTTGCGGCTAGATTGTTCATTGTGGGGTTGAGGGGCTGCGATCGGAGTGGGTGGAGCAGTTCGGCGAACGGTGGGAGAGCCGAGGTAGCCCGGAAAAACTGGGAGACTTGGTCGGAGGCTCGTTAGATTTCCGGGCCGTTGTATACACAATACACATATATATTGGCGAACCGATACGGTCATTCGTTTATTGCAGCCATGCGGTTATATGGTACGGCCGTATTGCAATTAGTGCCGTAAGCCGTGGACTTTATATAGGGCTCGAGACTATAAATCGAGAGCGATCGCATTCTATTCTCGGAGTGTACCTGTTTAGGTCATTGCGCCTCGAGCTGAAAGAATAGACGTTTATTGATGCATACAAATACATCCGTACGCGTCGAGAGTGAGCTCGAATACTTGCGCGGATTATCGCTGTACGGTCCGAGAGCTAAGCAAGTCCCAACTTGCTTGGCTCTGCAGCTTATAAGCCCTACGTGTCTGATTATATACAACTCTTTCGTTGAACGAAAGTCTAGTGCATTCATCCCCTTGCCCCGTCAGCTCGAGCAATTAAATCTGGAAATCGATGCTCTCGATCATGCGTATTCCGAGAAGCTCGAGAGAGGCCCCGAAATCAAACGAGGATTTATTGCAGCGTGTCTTATCCCAAAACGGAAAAAGCGACGCTCGAGAAATTTAATTCCGGCCCCGCGCGCGCGTTCTCTCTCTCTCTCTCTTTCTCATACGTGGAAAATAAACGAGCCTAAAACAAACAGAACCACGCGCTTGTCCCGATGCGGAGACATCCCCGCGCATCGGCGCTATGTACTGCAGGCTCGACTGAGTAGCGCCCGCGCGAGACACCACGTGGGGGCGTCTCAGCGCCAGGCGGGACTCCACGCGCCGAGCTCATCCCCCCATTCGCCGAGCTGCGTCCCGTGAGCTGCCGCCGAATCGCTGACCCAATGGCCGACTGGTATCCGGCTTGGAGAAGTGGGGAGCCGAGGGGGCGGGGCGTCAAGGCTCCCCCGGAGACCGGCGCGCGGCGGACGTCAGTTCAGTCCCGCTGTGAACGCAGCAAGGAACGCACGGCACGAATCTTTGCGAGAGACACGTAGGTAGCGGACGAACTCAGCCGACGGCAGCCGTTTCTCAGAATGCCGAGTGACCAGTGATTCCCGGAATCCCAGGAGCACGGACACGAGTCGTCACTTGCCGTCAGCAGTGCAGTGCGGTTTTTTTCGCGTCCGGCAGGTGATGCGCTGGCGTCCGGGTAGCGCAGCGCCGACTCCGCCGTCCACGGACTCGAGCAGTGCAGAGTAGTTGTCGTTACCGTCGCTCGTTCCCGCGTTCTCGCCAACATGATGAACGCCTTCCTCGACGGCGTCCAGTCGCACCCGCACCACCTCGCCAGCCTGGGCATCAAGCTGTCGCCGGGCGAGGGCAGCGAGGCCGGCGGCCCGATGCCCCTGCAGCCGTCGCCCGGCGAGGCCCCGGCGCAGCAGCACCACGCCGCCGCCCACTTCCACCACCAGGGCTACCCGCCGCCCCATCCGCACCCGGGCTCCCACATGAGCGCGGCGCACATGGGCCACCACATGACGCACCACGCGGGCTACGCGGCCCGCGACTTCCTGCTGCGCCGCGAGCACGAGTTCAACGCCACGGCCAACCCCACGACGCCCGAGAGCGGCCTCGGGCTCTTCACGCCCCTGCACCACGACGGCAGCGCAGGTATGCAGCAGTTCGCCCACCACCCGGGCCAGCACCCGCTCGCCTCCACGGGCCACTACCCCGGCCACTACCCCCAGGAGCACAACCGGCTGGCGCCTCCGCCGCCCCCGCCGAGCCACCACCAGTACCTCGTCCCGGCCGGCGTCCATCCGCACCAGCAGCACGTGAACCACGCGGCGGCGGTCGCCTCCCACCCGCACGGCGCCTTCCTCAGGTACATGCGGGGCGCGAGCAACGGGAGCGCGGCCTCCGCGGGCACGGCCTCGCCCGGCGCCGCGGCCGGCGAGCCCCGCCAGAAGATGTCCTGCATGTGGATCGACCAGGAGCCCGGGCTCGGCCAGCAGCGCAAGCTCTGCGGCAAGCTCTTCGAGAGCCTCCACGACATCGTCACGCACCTCACGGTCGAGCACGTGGGCGGCCCGGAGTTCACGACGCACGCCTGCTTCTGGCAGGGCTGCTCGCGCAAGGGCCGCGCCTTCAAGGCCAAGTACAAGCTCGTCAACCACATACGCGTGCACACGGGCGAGAAGCCCTTCCCCTGCCCCTACTCCGGATGCGGCAAGGTCTTCGCCAGGTCGGAGAACCTCAAGATACACAAGAGGACGCACACCGGTAAGTCGCTCTAACCATATACACCCGCAATGATCGCTATCGCCAGCTCCCAACCGCGTAAACGACGCGGCGAACACGTGTTCTCGCGACGATAAAAAAGCGGAACGGCCGCCGAGCCGACAATTAAGAAATTACCCGCTCGTATATATCCCCGGCATTTTACGTATGCGCACCGCATTAGCATACCCGGCGTCCGACGGACGCGATCGAGCAGCGCGCCATTAATTAGCGACTGCTTCGTTAGGGCGCAGCGACGAGATTTCGTTTGCTTTTCATTCGGCGAGGAGGCTGTGCGCGCGCGCCCACCCTTTGCCCTTCTCTCCTTCTCGAGCATTGTTTCTCGTTTACTCGCAGTCTCTCGCGCCCCCTTTTCCCCCATTGATCACGAGTGGCTCTCTCTCTCTCTCTCTCTCTCCGATGCTGTTGCGCGACAGAGTCGCCGCTTTCCAAAACACGAACGCGTATATATATATAACGCGAGTGTAATATCGCTCCCCCCCGATGCTGCTGAAAAGAGATCCCCGCGAGTGTATAGTCGATATTTCATTAAGCGCGCCGCGCAGACAATGCGCTCCGCTCGTCTGTATATACGTGCATACTGCATATATACGCATAGACTCTCGCTCGCTCGTTCTCTCGATGCGAAATGGCGCACAAGCGCGAGAGCGCTTTGTTTACCTCTTCGCTAATTAAAGTGACCCTGCTCACTGAGCCGTGTCTTACTGTCTCCCTCTCTCAGTCTCCCGCCTGGAATCTTTATACAGTCCCGCTATCGATAAATGCTACTCTCTCTCTCTCTCTCTCTCTCTCTCCCTCTCTGCAGCGTCCAACTCAATTAAGCGGAAAACAAATGTACGCACTCGTCGCCTCGGCGATACCGTCGTTCTCTCTCTAATTCTCTCTATCTCGACGAATCGCGCACACGCATATAGCAGTCGAGCTCTCGGCTCTCCCGCGGATTAAAGAGAAAAAGCACCCCCTCTGGTCCACAGACGCGGCCATTAGCCCTTCGAACCTCTCGCTTACGCGCAGCTCTGTGCGTGTGTGTGTGTGTGTGTGTGTGCGATGCGCCAAAAAGGAGAGAGAGAGAGAGAGCGAGTATATAAGTAGAACACGTGCGAACGCGATTGGCGCTCACGGCGACAATGGGATGATTCCCCGTCCCGGTGCGTGTCTACCCATTGGTCGCGTCGGGGATGAAGCGGATGAAATAAAAAAAGAAGCGGCGAGCTCGTCATCCCCGCACGAAGGGGCTGCTATGCCGCGCCGACGTTCTTACACACTTTTTCGCCTCGCGCTCTATCCACGTATATATATATATACACATAGCGCGTATGCATATATAGGCGTACTGCGCGTGTGCATGTATATTTGCGCATAACACAGACGAGAGCTTTGCATATACGGCGAGGAGTAGACCGGCTCGAGACGATAATTGCAAACCGGTTTTCTCCGCGCGTCGCGTCGTGCGCGCATGAGTTCTCCCCGTACACGAGACGTATATATTATACACACACACAGCCGCGCGTCCGAAATGGGCCGCGCGACGAGCGTAAAAAGTTGGCTCTGCGACAAATGCTCTGTTTTCGTATAAACAGAGAGTGAGGGGCACTGGACGCGCGCGACGAGCTGCCGTGGCGCTCGGCAATTTCTCGCGCGCTTCACGTTATTATACGCGTTCGCGCGCGTATACGCTAAAGCTTTCTCGCGATATGTAAAATGCGCGCAAATATAGAATTCGATGCAGCGTATACGCGCGCAATTATATGCGTGTACGTTGCGCTAGAGAGGCCTAATGAAAATTTACGACGATTCCGAGGAGTTCGGCAAGAGCCGACGAGATAGTTTCGTTAAAAGCGGGAAATCCTCGATCGAGTAGTATCGAATCTGTACATGGGTGATTATGGGGGACCGAATAAAAATTTAAATTACATGTCTAGATACAGTTGGAGTATAATTTTGTCCCACTTTCAGAAAGTTACGAAAATCATTCGCTTGCGCTACATTCGGAGCCCTACTTTCTCGTATAGATAAAAGGCATAATATGCAGGAATGACTTACGCGTACGGTCGTATTCAACATTTCGCATGCTTCATACGCCGCTCTTTTGACAGACTTGTCAAAACTACGACTGTGGCTACATATTCGAAGTATCGCTCACTTTACATAAGCGTACCTAAAGAAGTGTCGATACTCGTTCAATTTGTATACAAACTCTCGGCGAACTCGCGCATTTCCACGCGTTGCACAAATGATGCGAGAAAAAAGTCGTCTGAAATTCAGTGGAAAGCTCCGAAGGGGTCCTGTGTGTATGGGTACATAGAGTGCTATATATATATAGGCGTCTAGGGAGATGTGTCCGGGCGCGTGGTCTTGTCGGCGTCGCGGGGTGCCACATAGCGCGGCGGCGTTACACATACGCGAGTACCACACACCGATCCTCAGCGGCGCGGCAGCGCGCAGCTCTCGGCGCTCTATAATGCAAAACGACGAGCTGGGCTCACGATCGTCACGATCTCGCGGCGCGGCTGCCGGGGTAGCAGTAGAGGGCGGAATTTGTATATATATCGCGGGCATGTTGCGAGTATTATACGAGAGTCGTGAGGTCGCGGCTTTTAATCTGCATTTTCCATCGGCCGATGTATTGCCGCGGAGAGAAAGACAAACGAGCGAGCGATTATTCGAGTGAGCTTCAAAGCGGCGCGCGGTGTGGGGGCGATTCGACGCTATACTTATTTCTTTTCTGTTTCTTTTTGTCCGGTATATAGCGGAGAGAAGCGTCGTTTCGAATATGGGTGAGCGCGAAAATTGGACGATACGGCGGAATATACAGCGGTTTCGGAAAAATTTCCTGCTCAATTATTGCGCAATTTGTTTGAAACGTTTGCGCGAATTTTCAGCTTTTTGCGAATAATTGAAACACAGCTGTTCTACGAGAAAATCAATTTTTAACAGACAAACACTCGTATTTCGTATTAAACATTCACACATAGCAGTCCATCGAGTTTCAATATTTTTCTACAGAATTCAAGCTCTTATAATAAGCAATAAAAACCCCAGCCATTTAATTAACCGTCTCCGATTCACCCAATACCTACAGTATCAAAGAATTTTCCCTCAAAACCATGAAATTTTTTTACTACACACCTCGCGCGCTGTGATTTACAACTTACAACTCTCCCCCGCATCTCTCCGCGCCCATGAGGATTTATCAAAATTAGAAGCTATATCGAAGAGCGGAAAATGGCGCGAAGCTCAGGTGCCGCGTCCGTCGGCGCCGGGCACCAACTTCCCGAGGACGTTCTCGACCCCGCGAGCTGCACTTATCTCGCTCGCTCTGCGGCTCGCTCGAAACTGATTTAGACAGAAAGATTTGTGCGGCAGTCCGGCCCCGAGGGCCTCCAGCCCTGCGCCGTATACATTATATCTTCTTCAGCTGCGCCGTCCTGCATTATATACGCTACTCGTCGCGGAGCCTTTATTCTCTCTAACTCTTTCTCTCTCTCTCGCTCTATCTCTCTCCTTCTCTCCCCGGCGTCGATATAATTAAACGGAAAGTATTTATTAGCGGACTTGCGCAATCGTCCGGGGCTCTGGAATCCGGGAGGCTGGAACTCGTGCGGGGGCTTATAAACAAATCGGCCGGATTGTTATTCCGGAAGTAAAGCTCGCGACGTCTGGTGTAATGGACTTTGTGTACGGCTTCGAGAGAGAGAGAGAGAGAGAGAGAGAGAGAGAAGAGAGAGAGGGGGAGGAGGATGCACTGATTGTTTCGAATTGATTGGCTCTGCGCCGCGATGGTACAGCTGAAAAAATAGACGGCCGAGCGAGCGGCCGAGAGTCGAAATTAGCTGTGCAGCATCAGCGGACGCGACGTTGAAAGGCTTCGGGACAATGACACACACATATACACACTCGCGCGCGTGTATGTGTGTGTATCTGTGTATAATATACGTACCGTCACGGATACACGTCGGGAGAGTGACGATGCTGTTACGCAATGTAATACGCGTAATTGTATATTACTCTCGCTTATTGTCGGCGATTAATTAAAATCTATCGATATGCCGAGAAAGAGAGAGAGAGAGAGAGAGAAGAGTTTCGCAAGGAGAGACTCTCTCGGCTTTCGCGCCACGGTTATATTTAATTCGCCATTCAATTATAATAGCAATCGGCTATATATACGCGTATATATATAGACAGACTCTCCCATTGTGTGCGTTGTAGATTAGCGAGACTCGATATGTTTTTTCAGTTAATTCATAGCGCGCAGACAGAGAGAAAGAGACGACTACACTACTCGTTGCTGCGCGTGTTATATTTCATTAACGGCTGTTTTGAAAGCGAGCGGCTAATATTGTTAGGCTCTCCTGACTGATTGCGAAATTCGGAGCGGCTAGAGCAACAAACTTCCTAATGCCTTCGACGAAAGACGATGTACTATAGTAGTGCACCTTACGCACACACACACACAGTCCCGATTTAAACCACCGCGGCCGCGTCATCATCTCGTGGCCTCCTCATTCTCGGGGACGAATTTAATTAAGCGAGTGAAAAACCCTGCGTGTTTACGTAGAGGCGCCGGGTTCATTAGACGTGTTTGGATACGTTTTATCGACAAGATTTACACTCGCGGGCTGCGCTTTTAATTTTTCCAAAGGAGACTGCGTACACACTCGTAAAAGCCTCGGCTCACAATCGTATAAGAGCGACGTCTAACGATCGCGCTTTCGTGTATTCGATTTTCGAGAATATCACTTTGGGACATCCGTCATCCTTAAATCACCTGAAAGGAGGCGGGAAGAGAGCGAGAGAAAGAGAGACATACGCGAGAGAGAGAAAGAGAGAGTCTCGTAGGGAACTCGTTAAGTCGGTATATGCAAATATATATACTAACCTCGGCGCGAAAGTGTCGCCCAGAGGAATTGTTCGCTGCTCCGGCTAATTGCGAGCCTGCAGTATAACGCGGAGTTTCGTGCGTCGTCCCGGTTCTATATATATGTATACACGCGTGCATGCATATTATATACGCGGACAATTATATATACTCGTGGGAAAAATATATATGTTAAACGCAATTACAGAGGGCTTTACGAGTTTTTAACATTACGCTTTTTATGTATATAAGTATACGACTCGAGCGAGAGGCGAGCGTCTTATTTCCATCTGACGGAAGACGCCCCCTACTTATGCGTACACACACATATATGTATATATATGCGCGCGAATCGACGACGTAATGTATACAAACGCGTACGCTGGTGCCGAGGTGTATTTCGCTCTCGAAATGTACTTATAAACACTTTATACAGCCGGTGTGTGGAAAGAAGGAAAAGGTAAACAGGGCAATAACCATCGCCAACTTTCGGGACTGTACGCGCGTGTCCGGAATACGGGATTCCGGAACGCAGTGTGTGTTATACTCTGTATATATAGGTGCGTATAATATATATAAACGGTATGGTCTCGTATATAGAGGCGATCCCACAAGCAACTGTATATTTACTTTGTATCGAGAGAGAGAGAGAGAGAGAGATGGAGTGTGTGTGTGTGTGTGCGCGCGCGGCAGCCCCTCGCCTTTCTCGAGGATGATCCGGGACAATGGCGGCGACGATCATCGGCCAAAATATCGAATATCGGGTTATACGGTAACGCTATACTTTTCTCTCTCGCCGCAGCGTTTAAATGCCAACTCCGCCGCTTTGTTACGCTAATTTGGGCGTCAAGCCGTGGTGTGGCGATCGCGAGTCTCTAACCGCAATCCTATACATACACGTATGTATATGCCTACTCGCGATATCGAACGATCATATTGTACTTTTTCAGGTTAACATGTCGATTCGCAAAATTTTTTTTTAATCCAAAGCAGGATAATGCGAAAAAAGCCGTAAGCTAATTTAACAGAATTTTCAATCGAACATAAATAAACTAAGCAAGATGTTACGATTGCCTCACCGCTCGACGCGCCAATTAACCGGATTTTTTCCGCGTCGGCTGTATCGAACGAATCCTATACTATGACATTGAGACATTCAGCCAATCAGAGAAACAATAGACATCGCCTCTCTTGTCTCTTTTTGAAGTCCCCAATAATAAACGCATCTGCAATTTTGCGCGCGTGTATCCTTGGAAAGCGCGCGAATGCATTATAAGATCGCGAATTTACGATAACCATCACGGTTGCGTATACGCGCGTAATGTACTCACGGAAAAAAGAGCGTAAATTCGAGTGTGTTTCGCTCTGGGCGCGCGCGAGCGATACTGGTCCGCATAAATTTCTAATAAAGCCGCGGCAGGACAGAGTATATGCGTATATGATTATATATATATTATATATATAAATGCGGATCGCTGTGATCGAGGGAAGACGGAAACACGGGGCGCGAGAAAAATATGGCGAAAGCCAGGCAAAAATCTCTTTCCCACACTCTTTCCAGCGGGCGCGCGACCGAGAGTCCGTTTATACGTATACAGAGAGAGAGAGAGAGAGAGAGAGAGAGGGCAGTCAAGTTGGCGAAAAAGAAGGGAGTATAGGATGCAAAAAAGGAAGACGTGTGTGCGGAGAGAGGACTGCCGGAGAGAAGAGAAAACAAAACGGAATTGCGGCCTCGCTCACGGTGGATGATTTAGGGGGCGAGGGTCGGGGGTCGCGGGTCGAGAAGACCAGGCTCTGGAATGTCGGCCCAGTCCTCTTCTTCCCTCTCTTTCTTTCTTTCTCTTCGCCTCTCTCTCTCTCTCTCACTCCCACTACTGCCGGCACACGTATATACCTATACGTGCCATACCTGTGTCCACAGCTGTATACGTATATATAATACAAGTATACTCCCAAAGGCATAGCTGCACGTCGGTATATACACTACTCGGTATATACGGGGAAGCTATACGAAAGAGAGGACGCGATTATCCACTGCGCGCAGCCGAGACGAGGAGACTACTACGACTCGCGCTGTGTATGATAAGGGACGAGGATAACGGATAGGGCATTTACATAAGTCGTTAGAGACGACGACAAGTTGCGCGCGCTCTCGGGACTCTCTGTCGACGTGATGCGTTATATCGCTCCCGCTGATATGCCAGCGCGATTTCTGCTCCTCTACTTCTTCGGCGAAAGGGAAATTTTCTTTTCTCTCTTTTATACGTGCCGCCGCTGGGAATTTCCTGCCGGAGAAATTCCTCCCATTGCAGCCCGCGCGCGAAGCTGTTACGTGCGGCTCCTATTGTCGGGAGCTTTTGCGTAACAGAATTTGTTAACTCTACCCCTGATGGATCGCTGCTGCTCTTGCAAAATCCTGTATGCGCGCACTCCTCTCCGCCGCTGCATGTATATTGTATATATGTATACGTGAACGTGTGCCTGTTTGTGTGCGCGTTATACGTGATATATAAACGAGCGCACGACTCTTTTGGCCAATTCGTCGACAACAACGCCAACGACGCGAGCTGCACGCGCACTCGAGCCATAATTAAACGTCAGGCATTATACGCGCGCCTGCGTGCGTGTATGCGCGATGCAAGCCCTCCCGTATATTTATATATATATATAAGATGTAAGTACAGTAAGCATCTCTCTTGGGGCTGCGCGCGATTAAACCGATTCCACGCTTTTTAAATCGTCCTCGCTGAAGTTAGCAGCTGTCAGCCTCGCGAGTGAGACAGAAAGAGAGAGAGAGAGAGAGAGAGAGAGAGAAGGACGTTGATTTCGAAGAAGCAGCAGCTACAGCAGCAGCGGTCGAGAAAGTCGGAGTGAAAATCCGAAGGTCGACGCCGAAACGTACCCTACGTCAAAATCAATGGAAGTCGCTGCGCGCGCCTGTATTATAACAGCCGAGGAGTAAAAAGGACCCGCTGTATTGTAATTTCATTGCCGCTCGGCGTAACCCGATACACGCGAGCTCTTCCTTCCACGAATATTCCCGGTTCGTTATATACGTATGTTGTACCTATACGCGTACCTGTATAATGTATATATATGGTACTGCACGTGCGCACCGCGTAGTTTATTAAGTGTATATATAACACGAGAGATGATCGGCTCGAGAAAAACGTGAGAATTACGGGCGGGAAAAGTTTAATTCGCGCGCTATCGATGAGTGGCGTATCGAAAGCGGAACAAAAAGAGAACGAGGGAGAAAAAATGGCCCGTCTCTCTCGCTCGCTCGCACGCGCGTATACATGCGTGTGTGTGTGTGTCTATATATACAGATATATAGGAAGAGCTTTAATGGTGTTCGAGAGAAAGAGAGAGAGAGAGAGAGAGAGAGAGAGAGAGAGAGAGAGAGAGAGAGCGCGTGAATTATGTTTCATGCGAGATGTCAAATTGCTCGCCATATCGTAAAATATACAACTCCGCGCGCTGTGGGAAACATTATGTTCTCTCCCAGCGTCTTCTTCTTCGCCTCTTCTCTCGTTCGCATATACACGTATATATCTATACACACACACGGAGATACACCACCACCACCACCTCCTCCTCCTCCTCCCCGTGTCGATGATTGTCTCTCTCTTTCTCTCTCCGTACGCGCTCGCGTATACGTGTATAACTATAGATATAGACTATAGTACGCGCGTATATATACGTATACAATCTCAGATATACACGGTCGCCAGGAAAATACTGCGCGGGGGGATCGATGGCAAGTGAGACGTTACGCTCGACAATCCTTTTTCACTCGGTCGCCGAGATTTCGAGTGATTAATGCCGCGCTAACCGAGACAGAGAGAGCGAAAGACAATGGACTAGACGGAGAGATTATTAATTAAGCCGCAACAGCTGCTGCGGATCAAGGCAGTTCTGGGCTACTGCGGGTGTACAACTGTACACGCAGGGAAAAGATGTTTGGTAATCTTTGCGCCACGCCTCCTGTGTCCAGACGTTTCGCGCAATCGTGTGGGGTACTATACTATTGTTAAGGAGGTTGGAACGTATAATAATAAAAATGCCTAACGGTGTTTGGAGAAAAATTTAGACTTACCAGGTGAATTGGAGTCTGATGTAAGCTGCGGCTGAATTTCGAGCTCTGAAATGAAAAAAGCGTATTTTAATTTTTTTTTTTTTGTACTTGTGTAACGGTACCGATTCACACATAAAAAAGTATAAGATGAGTTATTATTGCTTTGTACGAGACTAATTTGCTGAATCTTGTACTGCTATCTGTACTATCGGGTCGTATACCTTGATCAATACAATGTTTCTTAAACCATTTTTGGAGCACTTTTTATACGACTTTTTTCATATAAACAGTAATACAATCTAGCTTCTATACCCACGTGCATTTCGCTATAAGCAGACGACACAGCAAGTTTCTATGGATAAAATTGAACAATAAAAAAACCAAAACAAAAAATCATAATCATTTTTTATTCTATAGCCGACGTAGATATTGCGGTTGAACCTCCTTAAAACGAGTGCGTGTATAGCGGGCCACACGCGCGAGAATCGTACGATGTATGTATATAAGTGTAGAGAGAGAAAGAGAGAGAAACGCGATGGATGAGTTGCAAGCCGGTGTATATACGAAACGCCAGAAAAAGAGAGGTACAAGCCTCGACGGCGCGGCGACGAGAGAAAAATCCGTCGAATCATCGACAGTCAATAAATACGACCAATCGATCTCTCTCTCTCTCTCTCTCTCTCTCTCTCTCTCTCTCTCTCTCTCTCTCTCTTTCTCTCCCGAGTTGATTTCTCAGGAGAGAAAGAGAGAGATGAAGCAGGCATCTATTTAATGATTAAACGCGAGAGGCTGAACGGCCTATAACCAAATTAACCGTGACTAAAGTGCATTTAACGGGCTTTCGCCTCTCTATCTCTTCCCCTATTGTCTTAGGAATGCCAGTCGAATGCCAGAAAGAGGGAGAGAGAGAAGGAGAGATTGAAAAACAATTTCTCTCGCTCCAAACAACGAAAGCTCTTGCGCGCATAAAATACTCCTTCTATCCGCACGACACGCTGTGTATATCCCTCTCGAGATTTTTCGCGAAAATCTGAGAGAGCCGCGAGCGCGTAAATCACGCACTTTTCGACACTTCCGCGCTATAGAGAGAGAGAGAGAGAGAGAGAGAGAGAGAGGATCCTTTTGGCAGCGGCCTACCGAACGGAAGAAAGTAAAAAGTATGGCTCTCTCTCCCTCTCTCTCGCTTCTCTACCGAGAACTCGCGCGCGCGCGGATCGAAAGTTTCGCGAAAACTTCTCCGGCTTTTCCTGCTGTGTGTGCGTCATCTCCTCGGCTAACGTATACCAGCTGTATAAAAGAACTGCATTAGGAGGTCGCGTAGCTCTCGCAAAGAATTATGCCTTTCGGATTTGGCTCCCGGGCGAGGAGTTTTACACTCTCGCCCGCCGAGCAACATTTCGCAAATCGCAAAAAATTGTATGCGCGGCGCGAAAGCTCTCGAGCAGCCAATAAACGCTGTCCCGGGCTGCAGTCAGTCGCGTGAGCCGACCACGCGAGAGTATCTTTTCGTATTCTTTTAATCGTGTATTTCAAATACATTTTTTCTGAGTGCAGCGTGTGAAATGAAGCTATATATTCTGTCGATCGAGATACTTTGATTTTCGTTAATGTATCTTAACTAGAAGTATCTAGATGCAAATGTCTTACTCACATCCTTGAGATTACAAGATTATGAGTGAATACGCACATAAGTATCTGCGACACACGTGATTTCTGACTCGATTTCTGACTTACATCTATTTAAATAATTTTCAAGACATATACTAGATATCAATTAACATCTGCCAGAGCGCACGCAGCGAAACCACCTGTCTTGCCAAAACTCTGACCGAAATCTGAACGTCTCTATCTCCGATAGTACGATATAAATGTATCCACCATCTCATCTCGATTTGAAATACATCGAAATCCGCGGACAACGAGTGATTCAGTAGTAGTAGTAGTAGTAGTAGTAGCAGGAGCAATCCACAATACGAGAGAAAAGGAAAGTCGAGGAGGAAAACAAACTCGGCGCACCGCAGAGCTCTCCGCGTGAGAGACACTTCTCTCGCGCCGCAATACAAAGGCTCGGCACCCTAACAAGCGCTCTCGACGTTTAGCCGCTACTGCTCTCTCTCTCTCCCTCTCTTTCTCTATAGAGCGCATTGTGAGGAAAAGGGCGTGTGCGCATATACACTATACGCTATACGCAGAGATGCTCCGCCGCGTGCAAAAGTTGGAGATTTCTCGAGAGCGCGTTTTTGTGAGGCGCGCGCGCGCCGGAAAAGCGGCCGCCGCTAATAATGGACGATTCGGCTCCTCCTTACACGCACTCCGGGGCCCGGGATTACCGCGGATCTGGAAACTCGATCCCCGATATAAACACGCCACCGGATTATGCCGCGATTCTTCTTCTTCTTCTTCTTCGTTTTCGGTTCTCGAATAGCCCGCTCTCTATACACTCGCTACACAAGCGAAATCCGAGCTCGATTTTTTTTCTCGCGTTCTATGCTAATACTCTCGTGCGGTGTGCGTGTGCCTGTGTGCGCGTGCGTGTAAGTATGTGGAGCAGTTTCTTTTTTGTTTCTTTCTCTCTCTTTTTTTCGTTTTTTTTTTTTTTTTTTTTTGACGTGCGAGAGGTGTACCTATGCATATTCATGTATGCTAATTTGATGTATATTCAATTACACCGAGAAATGTAAAGCCTCTCGATCGAAATTTATTAAGAGAGAGGACTTTTATAGCGAGACTTATGCGCGCTGCTCGTAAATCAGCGAGCCGAGCTTTAAAATTGTTCTTAAATAATCCGAGCCTGGTGTATATTATAGCCCGTTATCCGTAATTTCTCAAGAGGGGGTGCGCTGCGTATATAGCGCATAATAGCCGAAACGTAACGTGCGCGGCCGCAGCCGACCGGAAGATATTCAATTACCCCCACAGATTCCCAAGGTGAGATAACGCCAATAGCCGTGACAACTGTATACACCGCGTGTATATACAGCGCAGCATATACGCTCTCGCCCGATAAAAAAGCGTACACCATTAATAATCCCGCGCGTATCACTATTCTCTCCCCCTCCAGATTAATCATCCGGCCGTGAATTTTTCTCTATACATGCATGTACGCGCGCACACACACACACATGGGCATAGGCACAAACACGGAGTCGCGCCGAAATACAAATCGGTTCTTCGACCACCGCAGCAAAAAAGAGAGACCAAGACTTCGCCGTCGCGCGCGCAAGTTATATACGAGGAAATCTACGGAGAATCGGACTCTTTTTGGTTCAAAAGCGGAAAGCGAGTAATTTTGATGGGAATGCGCACTGACCGGACTAGGGTTCTTACACTTGTTTGGATATGCAAAAAAATATAAATGACTGAAACGTATCGGCACCCTATGCCAATAAAAAGTTACGGGCCAAATACTTTGATTTTTGCGTTTTTTTTCCGTTCTCCTAAAAGTTTAATAGCGCAGGCCATACTTAAATAAAATGTCCAATCAATGAAAATAAGGTACTTGAAAAGACCTTTCATTTTCATATAAATACATCGATGCACCGATAAAACGTTTTGCACGTTTGAAGACGACGATCTTGGATTCAGGTGTTTACGAAAATAGTTGATTATATCCTTTTTTTCTTTAAATCCTTCTAACTTTTGATCTAAGCGACATTTTTCAACGTTCTGTAACTCATATAAAAGCTCTGTTCTTCTGCTTTTTTTTAATTTATCGGAAATTTTATTTAAAATATGGCCTGTTTATTAAACTGTTAAAAGTATGAAAGAAAACGTAACTTTTTATTGGCATAGGGTGCCGATACTTTTCGGTCATTTTTCTTTTTTTTTCATGCCTTGAACGAGTATAAAAAAACCTAGTCCTGTGCCCTCAAAATCAGTCACTTTCCACTTTTGGACCAATAAAAAGTCCGACTCTCCATAGATTTCCTCGTGTACACATATATATAATTACGTAAAACGTCCGCGGCTCGTCAGACATTCCGCGAATTCCACTGCCCTCTCGCTCTTTCTCTCTGTCTGTTTCTCTCTTGCCACACACGGGAACGAGGAGAGAGGTGTATCCCCAGCCGGCGCCGGTGTCCCAAGCGGACTTTTAAGTTTCCAAAAATCTCGGAGCTCGATCTCTCACGGACACATCCTCTCTCTCTCTCTCTCTCTCTCTCTCTCTCTCTCTGAGATTTCTGAGAGAGAGAGAGAACGAGACACTGTGACAGGGAGTTAAAAAAAGGGTTTAGCGAGTATAACACGTGTCTCGCGCGCGACGGTAGCCCGACGACTCGGATAACAGAGCCTCCGACTATCCTTAAGCGCGTATAACATCGGGGGACGCGAGCGTGTCTATAGGGGACGGCGAGGCTACCGAATTTTCTCTCAGATGACGACACGCGATTTTTCGGAACTCTCCATCTCTACGCGAGAGACACGCGCGCTATGCAGCCGATCCTTATCGTCGAGACGAGAGTTAGCTGGAAAGCTGGAAGGTGAGAGAGAGAGAGACGCGGCTTTTTTCGCTCTGTGTGCATATACATCTGCATCCGTTCGTGAATCTTAATTAGGCATCGCATACGCGAGCTCGTATACACATGCGTTTGTACGTGTAAGCCGCGCGTGTATACGCGAGCTGTAAATCAAGTGTCGTCGAGCGATTAATCCGCGATGAATCATTAGGGCTCTTCTCCGCGCACACATCACGAGAAAATAATCGAGTGTGCTATGCGCGCGCGCGCGCGCGGCTGTTTGTACGGCTCGAAAGTGCGAGGAAAAAAGTTCCCTCTCTCTCTCTCTCTCTCTCTCTCTCTCTCTCCTCGTCTCGCTCACTCGCTCTCTGATGCTGTGTGTACAAACACTCGAATTATCTCCGGGAAAAGAAACATCTGTCGGCGCGCGCGAGCGGCTCCCTTTCAGAGCCACTACGCCGGAATGATCGGCCGTCTATATAGACTCTCTCTCTCCCTCTCTCTCTCATTCTGGCCGTGTTTGTAGCGAAAACTCCACGGATTTGCGGTTCCTTTTTTGTTCATCCGTGCAGTGCAGCGCGCTCTATCCACAAGCGGCGGCTTTCTTCGCGCGCACTTCTCGATGTATTATGTACACCTCTAATGCGTGCGTAATTCTCCGCGAGCGAGGAATCTATAAGTGTATATGTGGGTATAAGCGTGTGCTGCTCGTATATGGCGCCACAATGCGCATCGTCGCAAGTGGGAGAGAGAGAGAGAGCTGTTTTCGCTCGACTTTACGGATTTTTTTCTTCTTCTCTTTAAATTCTCAACTGCGTGCTATAACACACTTCTGGTCGATACGTATAAACGTGTAAACTCGGTTCTCTTTTCTCGCGGACCATCTCGCTCTCTCGCTCTCGGCGAACGAGAAAAAAAAAGTGGTAGAGAGAGAGAGATGCTATCTGGTCGTATAGAGTCTTTGATTTATTGGAAGCAATAGCGCAGGATTTTCAGAAAGTCCATAACCGGACAGAGGCGCTTATAGAAAAGGTCGTAGCCGGATGATCGTTAAGTTTTATAACCGTTTCTAGGAGAGACGGTCAACGTAGAGTTGCGTCCTTTTTTTCCCTCTCTCTCTCGCTCGCTCGCTCGCTCGCTCTCCCGAAAAATCAGAGTCATTCCGCTGCCGCTGCTGCAGCGATATTGCACTTTTACACTCTCCCTTTTTTTTCTCTCCTCCTCCCCCTCCTCCACCTCCTGCTTCTCCGCGCGTCCCGCATATAATTATAGGCAGTGCTCTGCAGGTACATAAGCCTCGGCGCGGGGCCTAATCGATCAATCGATCTCCAAACAGATCGAGCCTTTATCTAAATCCAATATCTGTGTGTGGTGTGCGCCTAAGTCGAATGGAGTCGATCGTCCCGGTGGTGTAGGTTATATGCCGTGTGCATATCGATCGACGCGATCTATCCCCCAACAGTCGCACAATACGCGCGGCCGAAAAAGGTCGCCTCTAATGAAACGAAGACTGCTCCTCTCTCGCTCTCTCCTGATCTCTCTCGGAGTGCGATATAATTTGAGTTTAACAAGAAAATTATCCAGTCGAGAAGTCGCGCATAAAGCTCACTCAATTTCTCGAGCATCCGTTAAATATAGTATATAGCCGACGGTGTCTCTGTCCATGTGCGCACCTATATAAGGTAGGAAGGGGGGGGGGGGAGTGCGCTCAGCGGAGCCTTTGGTTGGCAACAATGTCGAGCGGACTGGTGGCTGCTGCGGCTGTCCCTCGGTATAGAGCGCAGACACAATAGATGCGAAAAATCATCCATTATATCCTCGGGAGCGAGCGAGTCTAGCGGGACAATGGCGTACGCCCATATATCACTCTCACTTCTCTCCGACGAGAGAGAGAGAGAGAGAGAGAGAGAGGCCCTGGGCTCCGCAGCTCTCTTTTTCCAAAAAGCGAAGTGTAGCGATCATCGTGTCTCTCTCTCTCTCCCTGCGAAGGTGTGCTCGCCTCTCGGGCTCTCCGTATACCTATACCGGGAACTACGAAAATAACCATTTTCCAACTAGATTCTCGTTTCGCTGCCTGACGTGTGCTGCTGCTGCTGCTGCTGCCGCTGTCCCATTATCCACGGGCTTCGAGGAGCGACCCACCCCTCCGTTTATTGCATCCCTTTTCTGTCTCTCTCTCTCTCGCTCGCTCGTTCGCTCACGGCAACTGCCGAAGCTTCTTCTTCTTCTTCTTCGTCTTCTTTCTCGGCTCTTTATTCTCTGCACTCGACGAGCTTTTTCACGAGAAGAGGGCAAAACAATCGCGCGAGAGGTGAGCGCGCAGATGTTGCGTCACTCGCTTTTCCCGGTATGCGGCTTGCGCGCACCATCCGAAATCTGCGTCTCTCGCCCGAATTCCTTCTCGCTCCTCTCCTCGTCAAATCCTCTCTCTCTCTCTCGCTCACTCTACTTGTAGCGATTGTGCAAAGCTCTGCGGGTTTATCTCAGCCGATCGCGAGCCAACTTTTTTTGGGCTGCGCGCGCGCGCGCGTGTGTGTGTGCAGAGCAGTGTGTGTAGATACGGGCGGAGAAGAAGCATCGGGCGAAAAAAAGGAGAGCTGCGCGCGAGAGACGAGTATAAGGGGGCGTCCGGGGCTGCAAAACGATTATAATAACTATTTTATCCCGCGTGAATCTGGGCCATTGTGCTCCCCGTTCTAAAAGTCATAACACGAGATATCTACACTGTCACGAGAGAGACTGCAGACGCTGCACACACACACACACACACGCGCGCGCACAAACACACACTATCACACACGCGTACACAGAGACAGATACAAAAGGGGGGCGATGATCATCCTCTCGATTCTCATCGGCGCACGCGCGATTCACACGTATATATATATATAGAGAGAGAGAGATAGGGGGCTCGAAGCGAGCGCAATATTTCACGGCACATTGTTGCCATCTGCACCGAGGAACCTCCTCGGCATCGCTACCGTCGGCTTTATTTATCCGCTATTTATTTGCGCCGCTCCAAGGAGCTAGACTCTCTCCCTCTCTCTCTCTCTCATCTCTTGCTTGCTCTCTGTCGGGGACAGATTTTCTCTCTCTCTCTCTCTCTCTCTCTCTCTCTCTCTTCTCTCTCTTGCTCTTCCGAAGTTATTAATCGTTGTCGAGTTCTCGGCACGCGCGACACACCGTTGCTCTTTGTATCCAAGGTATACACACACACACACACAGACAGATCGGCAAGATTGATTTATCAGGCCCGCGATGATGGCTTTCCTCTACCGAGCCGTTAATTGATCGGTCTCCTTCCGATCCCCCTCTCGTGGCTTTTCCAAAGGCTGCCCCCGATATGCGCATATAAAAAGACGCTGCTCGCTCCTGTATTATGTACGCGGATCCGTTGGCTTGAAAAAAATGCGGCTCTACGCGCGCGCGCGTGTGTGCACTGTACACCGTACGCGTATACGATATATACGCGCCAATGGCTCGTGCGAAGAGCTATTCATAAATATTAACGGCTTGCGGTTGTCCACTGTATATTATAAAGATTATCGCGCGGCACGTGAGCCGAATACCGCGGAATTAATTGCGCGCGACTCGCCGGCAGTCCGAGATAAAGTCTTGTGTGTATACACTCCATGCTCTTGGCGCTCTCGTGCAGCACAGCCGCGCGGCAGTACAGTCGCCGGCGGCTTTTTCGCTTTGTCTCTCTCTCTCTCTCTCTCGCTTGGGGCGATCAGAGAGAGGGAGTTTGGCATCGTGGCCGGGGCCGCCGCCATTTTCCTCGTAAAAAATCCGCCAACTTTGCGCTTCCGTTTTTCGCGCCTTTCCTCTTTCCCAAGGCGAAGGGGCGGCCGCCCAGGAATTGCTTGAGGGGTCGCTAAAATATATATTGCCGCTGCTTCCGCTTCAGATAAATAAAGAGTCACGCCAGCGGCGGCGGCGGCGGCGGCAGCGGCGGCTTCCCTCGAGAAAAGCTTGACTCTCACTGTGTGTGTGTGTGTGTATCCTCGAATAATTTTCTCGAGAGTGAATTTTTAATTTTCGACTTTTCTCTTTTTGTGATTTCAGGTGAAAAGCCGTTCAAGTGCGAGTACCCGACCTGCGACAGGCGGTTCGCCAACAGCAGCGATCGCAAGAAGCACAGCCACGTTCACACGTCCGACAAGCCCTACAACTGCCGCGTCTCCGGCTGCGACAAGTCCTACACTCATCCGAGCTCGCTGCGCAAACACATGAAGGTAATTGCATAGAATCTTCCATTTTTACCGTCGTTTATTTTAGCATAAATTTAAATTAATCGAAACGAGGAACTTCGAAATTAGTGCTATCGATTCAATTTTAAATTAAGGTCATGTGCCTCAAAATAATAAAGTTATGGTGATAGGAGGTACTCGAGGATCGACAAAAAATAGTTACCATTTGACATCAAAGGTTTTAGTTGGATTGTTACTTTGTTGAACTTTTTCAAAAAGCGAAATAAAACTTGATTACAATGTCACACAAAAAGCAATAAACATAATTTTTATTGTATTGTATTGTGAAAATTTTTATTGTAACAATTTTATTATTGCAATACGGAAAAAAATTAGCTTTAATAATTTGTAAAGAAATTCTACTGACAATCATAATAAAACTTGCTTGAATAATATTTTTGAAACACCCAAGGTTAAACAAAATCTACACCACTAAATAACAAAATAGATAAGCTTCGATTTCTATCTCAAAAAAATTAAAAAAAAAAAATTAGAGATGAAATATTTTGCATAATTAAGGGTTTACTATATTGGAAAGTGATCAGAAATTATATACAAAAAATTTAATAAATTTTGACGTTTAAGACAGAAAGGTGCGGTCAGTTAAAATTTGATATAAACTTTGAAGTATGTTTTTAAAAAGTTACTAGTAAATATTCCAAGTTTTATGTAATAGTGGATAACATATCGACTTCAATGGATGAAAGACTTAAACTAATTTGAAAAGTTAATTAAAATTTATCAACAATTGAAAAGACATTATGAGAATACTACTTGCTTAAAACATGAAGTACAAGAAGTAATCTAAGCATTTGGTTCTGCCCACCTCTGTCTCTGGCACAGGTCCACGGAGTGACACTCGGCGACGGCAAGCTCAGCGGCGGCTACGAGAGCGAGGGCGAGGAGAGCAGCAGCAGTGGCGGCAGTCTCTCGGTAACCGGCCACACCGAGTCGCCCCAACCGTCCCAGCCGTCCTCGACCTCCACTCCCTCCAACAATCCCGTGCCCAGTCCCACCCACCACCTCCACAATCATCAGAACAACAACGTCCAGCAACAGCACCAGCATCAGCAGCAGCAACAGCAGCAGCAGCAGCAGCAGCAAGCCCCGAGCCATCACCACCTCGGCGAGTGGTACGTCTGCCAACCGACGGCGATGGCCCCCCAGCACAGCCCTCTGCCCAGCCATCACGGACCACCACCCACTCACCATCTCGGTCACCACTTCAACCCGCTGATGCATCACCAGGCGACGGCCTATTAGCCGAGCGACCTGGACGACGTTACTGCCCACCACCAAAGCTGCATCAAAGATCTCCACGGGGCGCCACGACTGTGTGCACTGTAGATAATTGCGAAGACGCCAGTCGAAATCTGACCCTCCCCCCACCCCCCAACCCCCTATTTTTGTCCTTTTGTACATAGAATGTTGCATAAGCATGCGGCCCCCAGAATGAACACGCACGTGCCTCTCCGCGATGATATTGCATACAATATATGCGCGTACACACTCATATATATGTATAGATTATTAATTATATATATATATATTGTATATGGCAGGTCTTTCGAGAAGTTTCAACGATATATTCGTAAAATATGTGATTTTTGCAAGTTTTAGTCTCTTGTATGTGCATAAGATATTTAGTGCCGCGCGGCTACACGCATGCTTTATTTATTCCTCTCTCGGACTTATTTTCTTTGCCTGATTTTTCGAGTTGTGTCTCTCAGGCTCCTCGGCGCCGGGAACGAATCGTAGCAGATCGAAGAGAGAAGAAAAGAAGAAAATTCGAACGCTTGTATTTGTATATTGTGCGCGTGTATATAGATGTCGGGTGATGTATATACATATGCGTACATCGTTTTATTCGTCAAATGTTTGATTATTCGATGTCTCGAGAACGGAGATTCGCAGTTGTGGCAATTTAGCGCGTTATGTAGTTTTTATTACACCTACAGGATTATTAGAATCCTCGAGTTCAGGGCTTTCGGTGTGTCGTTTTTGTCTCGTGATCGTTTCCGTTCGCCAATACCCTCCTCGTCCCCATCCCCTATTTTATACTGCACGCGACATTTTGACTGTTATATTTTAGGAAAATTGAAAGGAAACTCGAAAGGCGAGCCGGCTTAATCTTTCTTTCGATTCGCCATTCGGTCGTTTTAACGATGAAAAATTTGATTTTCTGTATTTCTTTTCAGAAAAGCTGTAGTATGCTTTCCCTGACAGAAAATAAACTATTTTTCGCTGGTTAACTTGTCGATTTGTAAATTGAAGCAGTTCCAGACAAATATATTTGTACAAAAAAACGTTTTAAAATTGTTTATACAATTATGATCGCATTAACAGTTATTGACTGTAGAATACGCTCGTTTTTATAAAATAAAATTTGAATTTTAAACTTGAAAATTAATCAGTAATTTGCCAAAATATCGTTAACAACGTTTTTGGCCGAAAGTCGTTAAAATTATCGGATTAGTTTGTACGAAACGGAAGAAAATTTAAGCCCAGGACGAGTGCGGAACTCGAGCGCAGAGTTATTATTATTATTACTGTAATGATTATTATTATTTTTATGACTATTAAATTTACGATTAATACTGATTGTGTACGAAAGTATTTTTGACGAGCAACGTGTGAAAAGTGTAAATATATAGAGTCTAGCTATATTACCTGCGAACGTGTAAGTTATGTGCGTGCGTGTGCGAACGTCGAGACACGCGTGGAGGAAAGTGCTCGACACGCGCGAACGGCCCTGGTAGATCATAGAAAATATGCATCTCTGTAAGTTTGTAAAAGATTTGACGAACTGTGTTCGATGTACAATATTATTTCGATAATTATTATATAACGTACATAGTGTGTAATGCATCTCGCGACCTATTGACTGTGTGATAATAATTGTAAATAGTAACGACTGTATTGATGACGAAGATAATTGAGCGTATATAATTTTATCGATTATATATATATAAACAAAAATATATTATACATATAGTTATCATTGCTATATCCTTTCTCCTCGAAATCGAGTCCAACGCACTGTTATAGAGTATACGCAAAAAGTTAATGAAAGACCATTTCTCCACAAAATTCAAAAGGACACACATACACTCGCAAAAGCAGCTGTTGAATACTGTATAAATGTCTGTGGCCCGACGACCGCGCCTCTCGGCGCCGATTATGTTATAGTCAACGAAGAAAAGCCCGTAAATAAATAAGAGTAAAAGCAAAAAAATAAAAAAGAAACGTATTAAGCACTCGCAAACGTACACTCAATGTCTCTCTCCAACGAATCATGTCCAGCATCGACTCGAATAAAGATTTTATCAATAATAATAATCGTCTCTCTTTCTGGCTTTAATATACGCAGCACACACGCATACCACAGCATGTATATATATCTATACACAATACATACCTCGAGCGAAAAATCCCAAATCAAAGTTCTCTCTCTCTCTCCCTCTCGCTCTCTCGCTCTCAAATGAAATAACGTAGTCGCGTTCGCGGGGACTTGTTTAGGACCGTTACGGCATCGCGCGCGCTTATTTTATTCCCCGCGTCGAAATTTATGAACGAACGAGATAATAAAATGCGCCCTGGCATTCGGCGCCTCGGTCCACTCTTTCCTTCTCTCTCTCTCTCTTCTTCTTCTTCCTCCTCTACATCCGCGCGCGTATGTATGTGACGAGGACCTCTTTTTCTCTCTCTCTCTCTCGCCTTTTTTGATTGTTCGTCGACGCAATCTCGCCGCGGTGGCGATAAATAATAAAAGCGAGAGCGGGTTATCGCAATTTTGCGTTTTCCAATTCCGACGACGGCGACGACGACGACGACGAGGAGTTATAACCGCGAGAGGGGGAGAGAAAGAGAAAGAGAGATGGCGTGGGAAGGGAGAGAAAAAATTTCGTATAATTGAATGTTTATACGTTGTCACGTTCTAAATTTTCGAATTTAACATTGTGCGCGACGCACACGACGCGGAATGGAAGGGTATATACAGAGTTTCGGAATACAACATTCCCTCGTAAATCTCGGGCTTTATCACTGCGAGTCATTAAAAATTAATTACGAATCGCGCGCGCGGCTCGCTTGGGAGAGTCTCTAAATTTCCTCGGCGCATATTATGCGCGTATTATATACACGCGCGCGCGCGCGAGAGAGAGAGAGAGGGACTCTCCTGATCGATAGTCAAAATCTTTGGGAATAAATTACGAAGAGAAAAAAGAAACACGCCTTGGCGCCGTCTACACTAGAAACACACGCGGGGACGACTCGCGCATTATACACACACACGTGTATATATATATATATATATATAGGTACACAGCCGAGATGGAGAGAGGGAGAGGCGCTCGCGTGGGATAAAAAATGCGGAGGATCCGAGGAGATAGGATCGCTGTATATACAGAGAGAGAGAGAGAGAGAGAGAGAGAGAGAAGAATTTTATTGCTCGATATCTAGATGAATTCGTCAGATGATTATCCCGAAATCGAGAGAGAGGACGATTCTGTTATTGCAGGCGCGCCGGAATTTTTCGGATAAGGGGGAGGAGGGAGGGAAGGGGAAGCTACGACACGCCCCTGACGAGATCATGCGAGATTACGCCACGCGCTCTCGTCCTATACGGATTTCGTGATTCGACTACGGCTGACTCTCTCGCTCTCTCTCTCTCTCTGTCTATATATATAGCGTATTCCCCCTTTCGCAGCTCGTCCTATCTTCTACCGACGGCTGCTGCTGCTGCTGCTGCTGCTGCTGCTGCTGCTCCTGCGCGGATTATGCTTTTTCCTCTGGACTCCGAGAGTCTCTGCGCCGCTGAGTTTTATTGCCGCTTCTGGGAAAAGGGCACACGGGATGATGATTTTTTTTTCCCCGTTCTTCGCGTTCTCGCCCGTTCTTGAAAATTCCTACGGGGGGAGGAGGAGAAATCGTGTGTCTTCCTTTTGCTCCTTTATTATCATGGGAATCTTTTGCGGTAATCGACTTTAATGGAGACAGCTGTACGTCTCACTCGCCCGGACCTTATCTTTTATAGCATCGAAAGTATAGAGTCGGCCGCTGTCGTTATATTATGCTCTGCTCCGTTTTCTTCTCTTTTTCCTTCTTCTTCGTCTTTTACGGGCCGCGCGTATCATAACGATGCGCGGGCGAACGCCTCATTGAATTGCGAGCGGCCGCAGCGCTGTCCCAAAAGTAAATTGTGCACTATTTGAAAATAGCGCGAAAATCGCGCGCGTGCGATTCTCGCGTCAAGCGCATTATAAGCGTGTATAGAAGGTCGTATCGTGGGGATCGATCTGCAATAGAGTATTCCTGTGTGATATTCAAGCCGGTCACAGTTCTCGAGGCACGACCAGCGAGCGAGAGAGGGACAAGTCGCTCGCTCCGCGTTATTAGATCCTATCGGCTCGACTCCGTGCAAACCCCGTCTGTATGTGCAATTGTAGCAATCTTTTTCCTCTGTTTATGTATCCACGTTGTACCCTTGAAAAATCACGATAAATTTACTTATTTTTATCGGCCCAGCCAACAAGAGGTTTTTTTATAAATTTATATATATGCTCAACCCTGTTTATCCTCTATCCCTTGTCCTCAGCTCTCGCCTTATTTCAAGCTTATCGATCTTTCTCGTACGAGCGGAAATTCGTTGCCGTACGTTATGCTCGTCGCATTGTGCAAAACAAAGAATCTCCAGAGAGAGAGAGAGAGAGAGAGAGAGAGAGAGAGAGAGAGAGAGAGAGAGAGAGATAGAACGAACGAGAATATCAGCAAAATATTTTTTTTCCAAACGACGAGGTGCACGTTCGTGTGCGTCGAGCGTCACTTTGGAAATACAAGCGAAGGTTCGTTACACTTTTATCGCGTCGCGAAATAGAAGCACGAGAGACGTCCAGACTCGTGATCCACGGAGCTTATTACAACGGCAGCACACGATCTTCTTCGCCTCTCTCACTTCGTCCGCGAATGCACGAGGAGGCAGCAGACAAGAAGAAGAAGAAGAAGAAGAAGAAGAAGAAGACGACGACGACGACGACGACGACGAAGCTGAAGAAGAAGAAGAAGAAGAAGAAGGAGAAGAGAACAAGAAGAAAAGACTCGTAAGATACGAGTGTAGCCTAGTTGCACAGAACGCGCCGTATAAATTTCGCGATTCGCCGCTTGATTTATTATCGGCGAGTCGGGAGGATTATTGCTCATTATTCGCGCTTGGAGAGCTGCGCGCGCGCGCGGCAAAAATTACTTTTCGAGAATTCTTCGAACGCTTGTGCTGCATCGCGATTATTGCGGATGTGAGCTGCGCGTTCGCGGTTGGCAGATTAAGCATGTATAGACGGTATAGGCATGCAATGTTTTGGTTACAGAGTCTTTGAAGAAAGAGAAGAAGACACTGTCGAGGATTCGCGGTTTTAAGATTTTTGATAGGGAAGGAAGATCAGCGTGTTTCGCGTTATTCCTACGATGATTTTGATGCTTTTGGTATTGTTCCGAGGAGGGGGGTCATTATACCAATTTTTCAGTTTTTAATGGGATCGTTCACTGAGTTTCAAAGAATCGAAAAATTATCTAATGTAAGGAGGGTAAGGACGAAAATTTCATGTTATTAGATGTCTGTAGTATGATGCAGGCGGTAAACAATAATTTAACAATACAAACTTTTGAATTTAGGTAGATACAAAATCATAAGTGTCTATTGAGGGAATGCAACAGTAAATTATTACAAATTGAATTTGATTTACAATTTAAAATTGATGATGTTAAGTAAATTGTCGGCAAAAAAAGATAACAATGCTCGGCTTCAAATTCGATTATAATCGATCACGTCAGCTGTACAGTATCCCCTTGAGAAATACTCGTTATTCTTCTTTTTTTTATATCGAGGCGATGAAAATCGGTCTTGACTGGCTCCCAGTCAGGTTGCAATTTTCACAGTAGAAAAAATTCTTGTTATAAAATATCTTTCAAAGTTAAAACAACTCGTGAGTAATCTGCTACAAGAATTGTGCCTTCGCGACGAAAATAGACGCATAGAAAACGAACTCGTTTCGCTTCAGATGTCTATACACATTTACACAATGTACGTATACATCCGTCCATTTTGAAAGAAGAACAGATAAAAAAAAAATCTCATCATACATTTTGAACGACGCGACGACGTAACGACAAGACGACCCCGATGATTTTTGCGAATTTCGGAGAAGGCATTTATTATATTGTCTTTGTATAACTCGGAGACAGGTTTTATTCTCCCGGCCATATATAGGTAATTTGTCGAAAGTCCTCCGCATTAGTAATGACTCGATTCGATGCCTCCCTTACACGCACACATGAGCACTCAGCACACACATACGTTATAGATATACATTGGGGATACGAGAAAAGTAATTTTGAGAAGATAACATCTGGAGTATATTGACGGAGAGATAAAGGCGCGTGCGCATCGCGCACACAGACAAATATTATAAATTATTTATTTGCATTTCCAAATGATCCCTGAAAAATCACGGTATTATGCTAATGCGGATATTAACATATTGGGAATAGTCCGCGTCATGATATTTCAAGCAGCGTATGTACGGCAGCGCGTCTCTCTCTCTCTCTCTCTCTCTCTCTCTCCTCCCTCTCGCCAATAAAAAAGAAAACGAAGAGAATATACTCCACTGTCCCGGAATTGTCCGACACTTGCGATGTCGTTGAAAATCGTATACTATAGACAGATCACGACTCACTGAAGTGAGTGAGAGAGAGAGAGCTGAGGATAAACAGAAGGGGTGGGGGTGTACGGGGTATAAAAAAACGTAAAGAATAACCGCTATTTATGGGCGATGAATCATCGCGGCGGTTCGCACGCTTCTCTCTCTCTCTCTCTCTCTCTCTCTCTCTCTCGGATGGTGTGCCTAAGGGCTGCAGCAGCCGATCACAGACTCAAACGCAAACGTAATTAACGTTGGCCTATCATTATGTGGTAGCGAGCGGCCACTCCCTCGTCACATTATATGTTTATAAATCAGGCTCGACGACGAGTAAAATACGAAATATGCGCGAGCGCGCGCGTGTCTGCTGGGGAGTATCTCTCTCTCTCTCTCTCTCTCTCTCTCTCTCTCTCTCTCTCTACCCGAAAAAAACGAGAGAGTGCGAGAGAGAGAGAGAACGAGGAGGAGAGAAAGAGACGAGGAGAATTGCAGGTAGAGGAATTCTTATGCTAATGATTTTATGACTGGGGAAACGAATGCTCGTCATATTTTTAATCCCGTCTCTCTCTCTCTCTCTCTCTCTCTCTCACTCTCTCTCACTCTCTCTCTCTCCTGCGCATTGTTCGCGCGCCTCGCGCACGCGTTATACACGCAGGCGAGTAAGAGAAAAAAAGGCGGAAAGAGAGCCGCTATTAAGAATCCCGCGAATCCGATGAAAATTTTCAGGTGCAATGTGTGTGCGCTGCAGCCGAAGGGACTCGTTAAGGATAAGGTATGTAACGTGAAAAATTGCGCCCTCCTTCCATATATACGTGTATATAACACACCTATATGTATGTACGCAGATGAACACACGCAGACAATGCGGCAGGTGCTACTGCTGTATCCACCCACTCGTCTTCTTTGTTGTGCAGCATACACTTCGCTATACGAAGGCTTTCCCCCCTTTTCTCTTAATAAATATACGCGGTGTAAGTGTATGTGTGTGTGTGTGTGTGTGTGTGTGTGCGCGTGTGTATGTGCGCGTGATGTATACATATAGGTGTAGGGGCTCCGGCTATGCAAAACGTATTGTACACGCGCGTATACCGAGCCTACTAATTACAAGGCGCGAGTTCTATCTCTAGCTGAGAGAGAGAGAGATAACTGTAGGAGATTAGCTTTGCGGTGCGAGGGAGGAGTGTACGTGGTTATCTCCTCGAATCTCGCCAGAAATTCCTGAGGTTACTTACTCTCTCTCTCTCTCTCTCCCTTTTATATTATCGCGCGTGAAAATGCAATCTCTTTTCGGAAATGAATTTTTCTCCCGTACGCGCAGGTGCGCCTATTGTGAGTAGACACAAGCTGCGGCGGGTCTCTGCCCTCGAGAAATGGATCAGAATTAGCATGACTATATTTGACTTCATACCCATATCACTATATACACAACTTGTGTGCACACACGGCGATCGAGCATTAGAATCTCGCGTGGCGCTCGCCATTTTCTCTCTATCTCTCTCTTTCTCTCTCACACTCACCGGTAGTAGTTGTAGTATAGGTAGTAGTAGTAGTAGGTAAAAGGCTGCTGGTGCAGCGGTAGTTGATATATGATCCCATTGGCTACCAACTTGCTATATCCCACCTCCTCCTCTCTGGCTCTCTCTCTCTCTCTCTCTCTCGCTCACTCGCGCTGCAATTAAAATTCTTTTCGCCGCTCGCGAAGCAGCCATGTTTCTTTCTCCGATCGGCTCGGCTACCTTCGTCCGCCGCGCGCACGCTGTGTACTATCACGCTGCGTCGGAATCGCAATTAAAAGCGCGAGTAGCTCGAGCTAGACGTTCCTCATCCTCTCCTCTCCGATCCGCGGCGCGATGAACGTTTTTAAAGGCCGTCTCGAAAGGGGCAAATTGCTTAATACGGTGCACGTATGGGAGAGTTTTTTTTCGAGTTGGATTTTTTTTATCAAGGGATGCGCACGAAGGGCAGTTAGCTGAGCTTGCGACTCGCGATTCAACGTTTGTTATACAATTACGGAATTGCTCGTGTCAATGCAAGCTTTTCATTGTTTTTTTAATTAAATTTTCATTGTTTATACTGGACAATTTTATGGCTCTGTATTAGTCACGCTATGGGAAAACGACATAAATAATTATCGGAAGCTCTGCGTGAAGCATATATATTTGCTGTTAAAGAACTAAATTATTATACGTGGAAATAAAACTGTGACGCTGATTTAAGCTGAGGAAATCATAAAACTTTTGGTACGAGTGCAAAATTAATTATCTACCGGCAATAAAACCACAGCTTTACTGATTTATAAGATCTGTTAAACACCTTCAATTTTAAAAAAATAGAAAATGTATTGACGTTTTGATGTTCACTTTATTTTGTTTAGATAATATATTAAATCATGATATAAACAAAAAATATGTATAAAACATTTTTTATATTCTTTACACTTGTGTACATTATAATGATATACTTTTGAAACAAAGCTTCCTGCTGATTTAAAGAAATAGCCTGCGATAAACTTATACAAATGATAATATTCGATTTTGATTTTTGAGTCGACTCGCTTTACCTATGGCGTGTGGCACATGTCAAGATTATTTTCTCTTGTATTCATCGTTTCCGAGTTTATAATATTATTCCACATAATATAAAAACAAGTTAAATTTAAAATTAAAATTCAATTGTTCAGAATCGTGTATATCCCTTCAATTCTCACCAACACGCTGTGTACCCAAATCATCTAATACTGTAAGTAGCAACTTTAATTGACACACAATTAACCAGTGGACTTTTCCCTCTTCCCCCCGTCTCCCCTAAAGCCGCTTAAACCCCACCAAAATTGTTAATTATCTCATCGTTCCGTAAACGTCGACATATCGCGCATATACGCAACACAGCTCAAGGAAAGTAACGAGCAAGTTGAAATTTGCGATTCCAACGAGTTACTAATTTCGAACAAGCTTCTCCTCGCACACGCATACATTTAGCTCACATACACGGGTTCATCTCGATGTACATACACACAAAACACGCGGAGAGATAGAGAGAGAGAGAGAGAGCTGCAGTCCGCGCGCTGGAAAGAGCGCTATTATAACATGCGAGTCCGCGGATCTCTCGTACTTGTAAAGCGGCTCTTCGTGCTGCCGCTGCTGTAGCCGCATGTCGGCTGTATAAATATATAAGCTGCAGCTCGCGCTTCCACCGGGAGAGAGAGAGTAGAGGGGCATTAAATCACGCGAGCGCACGCGATGAGAAAAGAAGAGGGATACTACATACACACACGACATACACACACACACACAGACACGCGCATATCGTGTACGTGTGTGCGGAGAAAAGAGGGCTGCTTAGAGCGATGCGCCCCGTCGCGCCAATATGCCCTTCGCGAGGCGAACTGCATCAACCGGACACCCTTTCATGCGCGCGCGCGCGCGAGAGAGAGGGCCTCGATTATCCTTTCTACCGATACACACACGACGCGAGCACAACAGATCGACTTATTGCTCTCCCTCGCTGTATGCACGTGTGTATATAGCGGACTATTTTTTCGCGCGCGCTCGCTTGCGTAAGAGTCTTGCACACTGTAAAATCGCGCTCTGCATGCGCGCATATATATATATATATACACAGTACACACACCTCTCCCCCGTCACCGTTACGTCGAGCGCTCGCGCGGTGTGTCCTTAGCTCCACGCGCGAGGATATACTGTGCACACGCACACACACCCACACAAACAAACACACGAGCACGCACGCACAACGAAAATATATATAATAAGCGGGAAAACAATTTCAACTCTGGCTTAATAATCGATCGGTTTTCATAAATCAAATCGGCCAGAGCGCGAGAAATTTCGTGCGCTCGGTAGCGAGTATTCATGAGCCGGGCGCGATATGTCCGCGGCCGGCCGGCGCGACGCGTGTACAATAATCGCGGCGCAAGACACGGCGAGCGCGCGAGCTTGCGCGCTCGTGAATACGTGTATCGTGTGTGTGTGTGTGTGTGTGTGTGTGTGTGTCTATGCACGAGTGGCTCTCGTGCGCGCGCGATCTATCACGGGCAAAGAGGCGAGCAAGAAAAAGAGGCCGGAATGTTAATGCGACGGCCGAGCCGTCCACCCCCCGCGGAGCCAATCACCGCCCGAGAAATGGTAGCTCTCTCTCTCTCTCTCTCTGCCTCAGGTACGCGCTTGCATATGTATATACGAATACGCCCGTACTCTGTATGCGTGTATGTACACGCGCGAGTTGTACACGTATGTGTGTGTATGTATATATACGGGTGTACACGTGTACGGGAGTAAAAAGCAACCCGACAATTCTCTCTCTCTCTCCCTCTATCCCTTCTTGTGATTTCAGTAGCTGTCTTCGAGCTCGTCTCTCCCCCCCCCCCCTCCCTGAACCGAGAGAGCTCTGATTGCATTTGCGTTTTACTGAAAAACACTGCAGCTCTGCGTTTGATGCGTGTACGTTGTATTATACACTTCAAAGAGCGATAATTGCAGCAGCTGCAGAGGTGAATGAAAGACCCCTATCGATCCGGCCTCCTCTTCTCTCCTCCTCGTCGTCGTAGTCGCCGACGTCGTCGTCGTCGTCGTCGTCGTACTCGCCGTTGTCGCCGTCGCCGTCGTTTCTCTTTCGCGTCAATGTATATGTATTGGACGTTACTGTATACAATGCGTGTCGCGCAAGGTAGCCTAGCGCAGCGTCGAGTCTATATAGGTTTATATGTATAGGTCTGTGCGCAGGTATATACCTATACATATCGCATATATAGACATACATACATGTAGAAACGAGGGGTTGGGTTAAGCTGTCACGGGCAGAGACGTTCGCGTTCGCGGGGATGGCCGTGTGTCCCCATCTCTCGCTCTTCTCTTCGTCTGTAATCGCGGGGGCGGCGACGTCCTGTCCTCGGCAGGATCGCATCACAAGCCCCCAAACTCTCGACTTCCTCTGTATAGCGCGTATAACGTACATACTATATATGCACGTATACCCTCGCACCTTGCCGTATATATATATACACGGGGCTCTCATCTATACGCGTGTATCTCTCGCTATCTGTTCTGCGCTGCTATTGCCGCTGCTGCAAACTCTCTGTCTCTCTTCTCGACGCTCTGATACTCTCTGTCCGCGTCGAGCCTTTCTCTGCGCGTATACGTTTGCGGCTTTTGTCAAAAATTATGATAGAAACTTTTTTGCATTTCGGAGACAAAGCCACAGCCAAGAGTCTCATAGTGCCAAATTGACAAGTATAGTTTCTTATTATAATACGGTAGGAATTAATTACTCACCAATCATCTGGAAACTGTGTTATTATTCTCTTGTTTCTGTTACATCGGCATTTGCTTTTTAACGGTGTACTCGCCTTTACGCTAAAAATTTAAAATTATTGTGTTAGATCGTGAAACGCGAAGAGTATTATTAAAAAAGAAGCTTTCAATTAAAACAAAATGGTGTACAAGTTCTAGAAAAAGGAAAAAATTGTTATTAAAACTGTTATAAAAACGAATCTTAACAAAGTGTTAATTATTTTATAACATACACGACATTTTGTAAGGAAATTCAAAAAAATGTCACTGCTGAACATATATCTCTTATGGTTTTCTAAAATACGAGATTTTAACGTAACAGTTTATTTGTTTTTTAATAGAAAACATAATTTTCTTAGAGTATATAGTACTATATCGATACAATAGTCCTCTGGACACAGGGCAACGACGGAAAAGTTTTGTGAAGTTGTGTTATTATTTGGAAACGATTTTCTAGAAAGTTCAGGACTGTTCTTATGCACTTGTAAAAGAAAAAAAAACTATATCGGCGACTTCCTTCCCATGCACCGAATACGTTCTTATGTATGTAGCCGTTCTTTTGTCGCGTTTATCCAGAGCTTAATTAGTCGAACCTAAGTATACAGCACACACGCCGTTGAAAAAACTCACCCGCCGAAGCGAACTTATAAATCTCGTTTGCATTTGTGAATTATGGCGCACAAGAGCCCATCGCCAGGAATTAATCAAAAAAGAAAAAAAAAGAAAGCAAAGGGGACAATTATGTAAGGGGCAATAAGATTTATGTAAGACGGAAAAGCAGCGAGAGTTGCGGATTTCAAAAACGTCGGCGATTCATTAAACAGTAAGAAGTTTACAAAGAAGCAGCCCAGTCTCTCCTGGCAGTCGCGTAATTAAAAGGACACACAACGGACCCTCTCTCTCTCTCTCTCTCTCTCTGTCTGCCTCGCGTCCAGAGAAAGAGAGACGACGGAAGAGAGTCTCTATCATATAATTTCGACATCCATCATGCTCGCGATAAAAAAGCAGCGCCGCGAACGCGAAATACCTTATTCATGCGCGGAGGGAGTATACGTGTGGTCGCGCGAGCATACTCAGAGAGAGAATCTGCCAATAAATATGTCTCCGCGGACAGCATGCAATATGTATGTGTGTGTGTGTGCGTGTGCGCGCGCACTGCCGGCCGCGGCCCGCAAAAACGTATTGAGACGAAACGTCGCATATGACCAAGCCGATTGATAAGCTGCGGCCCAACGAAAAAACACAGGACGACAGCCCGAATTACCCGCGCGGCTAATTAAGCCTTGCTCGGCGTGCGCGCATTATATACCTGTACTGCACACATAACGCCGCAGACGAATAATCGTCCGTTAATCGAGGAAGGAATTCGTTATGCGGATATGCACGCAGCGCGCAACGCCTCAGGAATTTCCCGCGAGAGTTTATTTGGCCATCGGCATAATTTGTGCGCATAGCGTATAGACGCGGGCGCGCGCTGTGTATACACGTTGTACAACACGCGAGAGTCTGGCTTTCGTCCGATTGTATTTATGCGTTCGCGCGCTTGTGCACCGAAAAATCCGCGCTTTCGCTCCCGTGCGAGAGAAAGATGGGTGTGTATACTGTATGCTGTATACTGTGTAATAAGTATATAGATGAAGAAAAAAGCAGAGCGCCTCGCAGTCGTCTACTTTTTCCCCTCGAATTATGGGCTATCCGCCGCAACAAATTGGCGCGTTTCTTGCACTCTCTTTCTCTCGGGCTTTATTGATGAGATCGTTAATACGTGGTAGCGATCGGCTGGGAGAGATCGCGCTTTTTGCGCGTCTATCCGTCTCTCGATCGGCGCGACCACCCGACGCGACAGATGTTTTGCCCCGGCGCTTTGCCTATATATTCATAACTCGCTAATACCCAGATCGGATGTATGTTATATGCATGTGCGATACATATGCACTCATACGTGTATAATATACTTTTTGCTCGTTTCAAAGTTCGCTACTTGATGTTTATTCGCCTCGAACGGCGAGGATTGCTCTACCGCGTGTGTGCAGTATACACTTATTGTACTGAGGTATACTCAGCAAGTATTGTAAGCACACAGAGTCAACATTAAAATTTAAAAAAATTATTGTGCAGATTCAGTGCGGTAGCGTAGTAATAAAATTTTAACTATACAAGCATAGTTTTCATGCAGCATGAGCAAAACACTTTGTTATTCATACCTGCGAGAAAGAATGTGAAATTGACCCGCAAAAAATTACCGAAGACCCCCTACTGAAAAAAAGATAAAGATTCTTGTGCAAACTTATTTTGTGGTGAATATTATACTTAAACGAAAATTTAGATTTAATTGAAGATTGAATAAGTGATAGTGTAATAAATCAGTATTTTCAGTATGTTCATCTTATCACGGGTTTCATAACAATAGAGAAGTCTATAGAAAAATATATTTTTGAGCTCAAATACCTATATCTTATCTATCTGATATTCATTATTCAATTATTCGTTTTTTAAAGCCGTAAATCGATGGATGCGCCTTTCTTTCTGAATATATATTTAGATTAGTATTCCTACAGAAATACTAATCTATATATACTCGTTGTTCACATAATAAAGATAGAGATAAGAAGTTATATTATTAATCGATACGAAAGCGAAGAGAGAGAGAAAGAGGGGGGGGGGTGTCAGCGTCGACCCTCGACGTTCCGGTTTAGCACGACTTCCGGAGAGAGTCGAGCCCCGGACGCTCTCCTGTATAGAGTTTCCGCGCGTGCTCGTATAAACATTAGGTATACACACACATCTCTCGGCGCGTAGGACCGCTCATATTCGTGATTTATGCCGTTTACGACGGGACCGTGCCGTCTCCTGTCATATTCAATATATCCAGCCCGCGCGCATGTGTCTTTGTTCGCGGGCTCGTAATTGTTTTTATTATTTACGAGATAGCCGCCTCGACGCTCTCACTCTCGCGCTTCCACCCCGGCGGCGGTGGCGGCGACGACGACGACGACGACGACGACGACGACGCGGACTCGAAGGAAAATTTTCGCACGCACTCGAGGATTAGAGACGAAGAGAGAAGGAAAAAATATATCGTACACACGCGCTTGCAGTATATCCTAAAATGTAAGCCGACGATCGACGCGCGCGCGTCAGCGTATACGTGCACATTATGCGCTAGAAGGAGGGAAGCGCCGCCGGGGGATGAACGTGTCAGAAGCAGCCCCCTGGGCGTAGTTATGAGTTTGCTTAGGGTCTATTCTATAGCACTTACACATCGATGTGTGCGAGTGTGTGTGCGCGCGCGTGCATCGCTGGGCTTTTGAACAGGGCGCGTTCGCTGCAGCGCTTATTATAATGCGACTCGTCTCCAACCGATCGACTTAAACGATGCGCTGATTAACGCCTCGCTCGGAGTTGCACATGTATATTATATATATATTCAAATTTGTCTCTCAGGTGAGGTTTTAGCTCGGCAATGCATACAGCGCAGCTCCTCGGCCCTAATTACCAGATCATGTTCTCAGGGAAAGTACATTACACACGTACAATATATACGTATATATATACGTGTAGTCAGAAGGTTGACGTAAGGAAAGTGATTAATTACGATTGCACCTCACTCGAGGAGTCTTTATTGTTCGAGGATGCGCTCTCGTCGGAGCCATCAGCATATCCCGGCGGCGGCGGCGGCGGCGGCGGCGGCTGCCTCTCTCCCTCATCCTCCTCTCACACGAGTATATAACCGAGGAGAATCGATCCTCCGCCTCGGCATTGTGTCCCTTTTTGTCCGCACTCGCCGCGCAAAATATTGCTCGGCCCAGCTTTTCGACCCTCGTATCTCTCTCCCTTACGCTCTCTGCACCTTACGAGAGAAGGAGAGAGAGAGAGCAGCCATTCGCCTTTTAATTTTTCGTCACTCGCGCGAGCTTCTTTTTAATCCGCCGCGTCGCTAATCCCTCGGAGAGACGAACACGATACGAATTGTCCTTCAGCAAAAAGCTCTGTATAATGCAACGATTTAATTGGATGATATTTCAGTACGGAATCGTTCTGAAAAAGTTTAATGTAGCTGAGAGAGCTCGTTATAGGGGTATATTGTCAGAATTTTGATTTACTACAAATAAACAACAATAAAAAATAATTTAAAATTTTTACGCAATACTACGTACTTTGCAAAATATACTCACATGTTTTGTCTTGATAGATAACCTTTCCAACAAGCTTCGAAAACAAACTGAGAATAAAAGTGAAAATTACGTTGTTGCACAGAGTCAATGTAGTCAATATAACGCCGTAATAAAGTTCATATTAAGGCACACTAAAAGATGATCGGTTTACAACTTCACGTTTTAAGTATATAATTTTATCCTGCTTATGTTTCCCTCGCAAAATTTTCTTCTAATACCGATTCCGTTCACAGAAATATTTCTGTAACGTTACACCGAACACTATTCAATTCAAAACATAACATATAATTTTGGGATTTCCATAAAAAGCCTCGATCTAGAGCAGAGAAGGTAAATAAGTCGAAAAGTGTGCAGGTAGAGGTGAAACGACTTTACGGGAATTACACGCGAGAAATCGGGGAGATATAGAGTCTCTCGAAATGCGATGTGGTCATCCGTCACTCCTGCCCACATGTCCGGCTACTCGCACGCGCGCGCGCGCGCGCGCGAAACCACGTGTGTGCAGCCGCTCCTGCAAATTAGTCTCACGTATTCATTTACTTCAGCTTGTCTGATTGTTTTTTCGAGCCGGCGCGGCGGCACCTAAATTACCTCGCTTTTTTGCCCCGGACCTGCCTCGGATCCTCCAAAATCTTCTCGGGCTTTTATACGCGCTTTGATCGAGTGTTTATGTCGTTGACGCCTTTTTCTTTTCTCTTTCTCAGTGTCCTACTACAGTGTATAGACGCGCGCAGTGAGTGCATCGCAAACTGGTACGTAAATTATCGAATAAATATTATTATGCAAGTTATGAACTCGACGATTCGGAAGTTGTTAAATTATCTGATTATAGTTATACTTTTAAGTAAAACTGGAAAATATGACACTTTATAAAAGTAAAAACAAATAATTTTATCGTTTGAGTCATCTTTCGACTGCGAATTAAGTGGTAATAATAATTAAATCACAATAATAATATGAAAAAAACAAAATAAACAATGTATTACAACGACGATCAGTGTGATTTTCCGCTGATTGAATCATCGTTATCGTTTTGTACGACATTACTATTGTTTACTCTGAAAATTTATACGTCCATTATGTTATTGTTGGAGTGGAGATTTCTTTACATCGAAAAGAGAGAGCGAATGTTTCTTTAGTCAAGATTTTTATTTTGATATGGCATACTGACATTTTCTTGCTATTATCTATCTATAATGTTATTTTCTAAACATGTATTTCTAAACTTATCTAAAATCAAAATCTCTCTACATGATGTTTGTATGAAAAGTCCGAGCCTATAAACAACAAATCGGTTATCAGAATATCTTAATTTCCTCGTTAAGCTTGTAAATAAAAAAAGCTTATCGTAAACTGCACCATTGGCAAGTTCAATTAAACAATCGAACTCCAGCAGCAGACACTATGCGAGAGACCAATAAATACTTTCGAAAAATCCGACACAACACTCGTACAAAGTATACACCGAAGAAAAATCCTCGCGCAATAAACGCCCAAAATTTATTGCTCGCGCACAATAATCCTTTTACGATTTCGCGCGCATAAAACGTTTCTCGAAAAGCACAGTCCCGCACTAAATTTCAACAATCGCCTTCGATTCCTCCGCTCACCTTCCCAACGCAACGCGCACCTCGAAGAGGCGTATACACACTATACTGCGCGCGCATATAATACAAAGTGAAGGAAAAAAAAGCGCTTCGGTCATACGCGTATCGGACGCGCATCATAAAACTTCCGCGTCATCGCAGATACGCGCTTGGGTATAATATACACAAGCACACACACACACACGCGCGCGCGCGCACACACAATAAAGCGTTTTTCGGGAGGTCCGTATCTCGGGCACGCGAACGAGCTAATATTCTGAAATTCCATTCTGAATTCCAGCGATGATGCTTGCAACAAAAACTCATTAAAGCGAGAAAGAAGAACCGCAGCACGGGGTCATAGACAAAACTCTCTCTCTCTCTCTTTCTCTCTATCTCTCTCTCTCTCGCGTTGATCCTGATCTCGGCAGACAGGCCGGAGCCGCCGCTGATTCTCAGAAGAGCTGACCCACTAAGCGAGAGAGCGGATAGTCTCTCTCTCTCTGTCTTTCTCTCCACTACCTGGACAGGTGCGCGCCCGCGAGGCACACGGCTGGGTGTCAGAACGCGTGTGTGCCGAGAGAGTTATTGCATTTCTCGAGTTCCACGATGCCGAATTCTTTTTTCCCCATCCCTCTCCCCGCGCACTCGCCCCGCGCACGCCAGCTCTTCACATTGTTGCATATATACGTTCCCGATGTGCACACACCGCGCACATAATACGCGCGCGCATACACACGCGCGTGCGCGCAAGGAGAGAACGCTTAGCGAGTATATATATTCCGTAAGCGAGAATCGCTTATCGCGGGCATACATCGGCTATTTTTAACGCCGGTAATTGTTACATTTTCCCCCGTTGGCGGCGCGCGCTCGGGATCAGTTAAGCGGAAACTGGGTCACAGCAGCGGCCAATTTAAATTCAGGAGTAGATGTGTCTGTGTGTGTGTGTGTGTGTATAGCCGCTGCGCAAGCCTGAAATTAAACCACCGAGCAAATTTGTATTCATCGGTATTATCGGCCGATGCATCTGACACGTATCGTCCACCCACGGCTATATAATACAGCTCGTGTGTGTGTGTGTGTGTGTGGTGTGTACGTGAGTGAGCGCGCAGTCTCTGGAATAATTTCCCGCTAAACGTATTACATTCTCGGCGATATTCCCCACTTTTTATCCGCTGCCGCCCTCACCTGCATCTCCGACCAAATCGGCCGTATATATACAAACTCACATACTCACACAGAGTCGTACGAATAATATGTAATACTGCACGCGCACACTCGGAAAGATGAATGCGCGTTTAAAGGCGCGAGGTATATAAATTTTCCGAAACGCGTAAATCACTTATTCTCGTGGCTGACCCTTCGTGATTTTATAATTCGATTTTTCGCCATACACCGTATGGGATACGCGGCATACAATGGTGCGCCGAGGCGCGAGCGAGGATTCGCCGAAACCCAGAGAGAGGGAGAGAGTGAGAGAGAGAGAGAGAGCCGATGGCCTGTGTGTTCTTTATATTATAATACGCTTTTTTCGAGAGACTCTGAGTGAGCACGAGAGAGAGAGAGAACATAAAGAAAGGATGAAATGAAAATTTCTCGGGGAGCCGCGCGGCAAGCGATGAAAAATGCTGCGGCGCTGCGCGCGGCCAGATGATAAACGAGCCTGAGCTCATAAACGACCGAATGATACACACTGTGTGTATTATATACAGTTGAGAGCCAAGGGGCTCATTGTCCGACTCACGGGAGTTTTCTTCGAGGTTCTCTGCGTTGTATATACATTGTCGGCGAGTTGAAGATGAAAACCTTGCGAGAGAGAGAGAGAGAGAGAGACAGAGAGAATGTATCGGGAGCAGGCGCGATCGAATTTGATTTTTCCTCCTCTTTTGCGCCTTTCGTTACGCGCGCCCGCAATCACCCTCTTTTTGTTCGGCCGCCGCGAAGAAAACGTAGGTGCAACATACACCCGTTCGAGCACCCGTTCGCTATAAAGCACGGAGATCGAGGGCCGACCTCAAAAGTTCGACTTTATTGCCCGCGACGATAAATTGCAATTTGCGCCGAGTCCGCGCGCAACGCAGCCGCGCAGTATGCACGTCCTTTGAGTTCAATCTGCGTATACGAATTGACTGGCATAGTGTTCATAACGAATCGCCCCTTATTTTCATGGTTAATTATCGCGGGTTACAAGGTCTTGAAAAATAATGCGTGAGAGCAAGCGCGTATATATACTGCGGAAGTTTCAAAAATGTTGACGAACCGTATAGCTTAAGAAGCTCTGTGACTCTGACAGTTAAACTCTTTAAAAGGATTAATTGGTATTCAAATATCAATTGTACGATAGTGAAAAAAAGGATAAATGTTTCTTCAATCACTGCACCATCTTTTTCTCCTTCGAATCTAAACTACATTACACTCTTCGTACACGGAGCAACGACATACATTTACGGACAAACGCATTGCGTCCGGTGTGCATACAGTTTCAGTACAATATTATAGAGAGTGCGTGAGTCCCGCAAGGGTGTATCGATTGCCCCGCCTCCTACTGTGTAGCCATGACGACACTCCCCCGTATATCTAACCCCCAGTTTATACTCTTCCCCAGTCTTCTATCTCCTCTCTCTCTCTCTCTCTCTCACTCTCTCTCTCTCTCTCTCCGTCGTGCGAAGGTCAGAGAGAAGATGGTGTGCACAAGAGTCCCGCGGACACCTGATTCTCCCCCCGGCTCTCAAAACATTTTCAATTTCGACGCGGCGTACGCGAGTACGCGAGAGAGACGATGGAGGAAAAAGAAAAAGGAGCAATCGAGAGAGAGAGAGAGAGAGAGAGAGAGAGAGAGAGGAGCGAGAGGGAATCGCTCGATCAAGGATAGACAGTCGCGGAGGAAGAAGACAGGAGGTGACAGAGGTACAAGGAAGGCTCTGTCTCGCGCCGGCGGCCGACAAGGATCGGGCAGTATCGCTCTCGCGCCGTCGCACCTTCGTACACCTCCTCCCTCCTCCTGTCGGCTATACTCGCTCGATCGAGAATAACGATCAGTCGGACCGACGTGAGAACATCGAGAGGCAGATGAACCGTCCTTTTTCTCTCGGACGTCGCGCAGCGATTCACGGAAGCTCTCCTCTCTCTCTCTCTCTCTCTCGACGCACCCGAGAGTTTCGCCCTCTCTGCTCCAGGATCTCTTCTAATATATATGCAGATTCGAATGTCCGAAAGATCGCTCTCTAATCGTAATAATAATGTAATAATCATTAATAGTTCTGAATAGAGCGGCAATTTGATTCATTTTTACCATTTTTAGGCGATCCAGTATGTAAAAATTCAATAGACGTGCACACACTGATCTTTGTCTAGTAATAAATCAATCACGATTTATAGATGAAGTCATTGTTTTACGTTATTTCGTAAAAAGTTTCACTCTTCGCCATTTTCCTTTTTGTACAAATTATACTTTTAGCTTGCTGTTCGCTTTTTCTATTTTGCCTGGCAAATGATTTTGTTGATTCAAAATTAACAAAGGTCGCAATATAACAAACGTGGCTGTTTATTTTTTTTTATAGGTGGTTTTCAGTTTCAGATCTTAAGCGCAGAATACAACAATATTGCTTGTCGTATTCGTCATGCTATGTTTGAAATAATCGGCTTGATGAAGTCAAATTTAAAAAATTCGTACACACAAATGGCGCCGCAGTGACTGAAATTTTTGTATACTTTGTGTTGGACACCCAAAAATTTCATCAAACTTTAACTGATTATTTTTCAAGTCAAATCTAACTATACCCCAAATTTCGCAATTTATTATTTTAACCGAGAAAATTACACGTACATTATATAATCAATAAAAGAAATGCGTAACGCGCTTTTTCTCTTACTGCGCAGCTTTGAAATTCCCATTGAGTCGTCACGAGCTTGATCGGCCCGCGAAATTCAAAGACGGGAGGTGTGATCATGTGCGAACGAGCGCTTAACGCCCGCGGGACATGAAAAATTCATCGAAACCTGAGACAAAAGCGCGCGGGACGCGAGCGAGCGAGTGATTAATTCCTCGTTTCAGCGTATGCGTAAGCTCCGGGGCTTATCGCCGGCACCATCCGAACAATTACACACAGCCGATAATCGGAGCCCGGCGATGCTCCCGAAAGACAAAGGGACGAAGCACCGCACACCTGATCCCATCTCTTCGTCAAGAGCCAGAGAGAGATGGGGGGGGGGGGAGAGAGAGACGAGCTTCGAGCGATAAGAGACGATCGAGTGTGCATGTGTACCTGTCGGCTGTGGCCCGATGAGGTGAGATAATCTCAAGACGGACGGATTATCGATAGAATAAAAGCTGCGCGTAAACTTGTATAATTGGCGAGAACGAGAAAGAATGACACGTCTCGCGCGGGACAAGCGCAAAATCTCGTACGTGCAGTATACGAAATCGAGTGACAAAGGATATCTCTCCGCGGAGGAATAAGCGCGCATGGAAATCGTAATCGACGAGAGGCCGCGCAGGAGCATAAAAAAAGAGAAAGCCGAGCGACGAGATTCGGACAGCGCGTGCGAGTGAAAGGAATATACACGGAGAGACGAGAGGAGGAGGAGGAGGAGGAGAAAAACGACGCTCGAAGAAGAAAAAAAAAAGAAAAAGAAGAAGCGGAGGGTTGCACGCCGCACACCTATATATAGGCATATACCTACAGGTTCTCTCACTCTCTCGCATCTCATCCCTGTGAGAGCGAGAGAGCGGCCGAAGAATGATAAATGATGCTGCGCCCGAGGATTAGATGCACCGATAACATAATGAGCCGCATTGTGTGTGCGAACGAAAATTCTCCCTGCTGCACGCTTCGTTATATTACCCGTTACGCGCATCTATCCCTCTCTCGCTCCTTCCCAGAATTTCCCTAGATTCGAGAAAGACTCTCTCGGCCGCCTTTTTTCTCCTCGCGCGCGCACACTTGCCACACACGCCACATTACAATACTCGCTCTGGAGAATTTATTAATAGAGCGCGATCGAACATTTTTTTTTCTTCCTCCTTTCGTTGCAGGCTCCTCGAGGGATGATGTATGCATATACGTACGGGCTCTGCTGCACGTGTGCGTCGGAGAGAGAAAGAGAGAGAGAGAGAGAGAGAGAGAGAGGAGACTCGAATAAATAAGAAACTGATTTGATTTTCGGAACGGGCGCGCGCGCGACTGGCGCCACCGCGCAGATGCGGCAATAAAATTCCACGCTACTCCTCGTAAATATCGCGCGCCGCTCGAGTATTTATTTAATTAGTCCTTGGAAACTTTCCTTGCGCGAGGGCGTCAGGATCTCTGGCTCTCAGGACTTTATGAGGAAATTCCTCCTACGGAGCGACGCGCGGCATTTTTATCAAATCTTACAGCAAGAGAGAGAGAGAGAGAGAGAGAGAGAGAGAGAGAGAGGGCTCCTATATAGCTCTTAATTAAAACTGCCGCGCGAGGTGCTTGTGGAGGCGAACGAGAGAGAGAGAAAGCGCAGGTGCGCGCGTTTGTCTTAAAAATCGAGCGTTTTCACGGTGCGGACGTGAGATACACGCGTTTCCAGCCGATTCATTCCCTATATGTATTGCTGCGCGCACAGAGCGATTAGCGCGCTCGTAAAGTCGTCATTATCGGGAGTGAAAAATGGGAGAGCTTATCTTTTCTATCGCCGCGCGTACTATAGACACACACCGCGCGTAAATTCCAGGTATTTTAATAAACGCTATATGCGCATACAGTCGATATGTATATAATATGCAGCACGTATACGAGGACCGAGCGTTACGTTTGTGTAAACGATGAAGGGCTGCGAGCCGTGTATGCATGCGCGCACAGGTATATAGTGTATATTACACGGCGAAGGAGGAGTGAGGCGTGTTGCCTCCAGAAAAATCATCCATCAACGTTCGAGGCCATCGGACATTCTTCTGTGTTGCTGCTTCTGCTGCTGATGGACAGGCTCGGGATGTATATACAGATACATTTCGCTTTTCTCCTTCTCCTTTTATTTTCTTCCCCCCCCCCCTCCTCTCTCTCTCGCTCTTCTTTTTTCAAGATTATTAGCTTTTCTACAAGGGACACGCGCGGTTCGTGAAATTGATGAGGTCCGGCTAATTTATAATATAAGGCTGAAATTCAGGGAAATGATGGATCGTACAATGGATATTTCCCTTTCTCTCTCTCTCGCTCTGATCCGCGGCCGCGTCGCCTTATTCAATCAATAGGCACAGACAGGACACGGCGGATCTTCGTCGCGAGTTCCGATGAAAAATCGCGAGCTTGAAGGACGAGAGAGCCGATGTTCGCGACGCGCGGCATATAATGTGTGCGTTTTATTATCGTTGCGCCGCATCTCGCCGCGCGTAAGTGCGCGCGAGAGGATTATTTGTGCGCTTCAGAAGCGGGGGTGGAAGCGCGCGCGCGTTTAAGGAGAGGCGCATCTGCCGCAGCTGATGCATCGGCGAAGGTGAATGTTATCGGGCGTTTTTAATCGATTGCGAAAAGCGCACGCGCGCGAGCGTCTCTGCAGCGCAGGCTTCTGGGAAGAATGACGTTGAGAACTTTAAAAAAACAACTCGCCTGATAAAAATATTCATGGCTTATTGCGTATGATGAATGCTTAGCTTTGAAGCTTAAAAGTTGGACTTTTGTGTATTGAGTCATGTTGGTTTATATAGTAAAGATCAATTATTATTTTTCAGACCTTATTCGAATGTCACGGATTATAATTATATAACAAAATTACATGTAAAACTTAATCGTAGTTTGGATATTTCATTTTATTTTCTATATCATAACCCCCAATACGCTGTCGTTATAACATTAACGTTTATATTTGCCTTCGCTTCCTTCGATTTTTCAACTCTTGTACCATTTGAAAACATTAAAATACGAAAAAAGAACTCATAAAGGCAGGGAAATCTGCAACACGAAAGAAATTACTCTTGAACGAAAAAAGAAGAGCGAGCAAATAAAGTCATTGGGAGACTAACTCCGAATTGTATTCACAGCTATATAGAAGAAGAAAGGGGCCAAGCGAGGGGAGGGGGAGAGATAGAAAAGCTCGAAATAATAATTTCGCGCATAGTACAAGGCGACGAGGAGGAAAAAAAGGATATTCGGTGGCACAATCGCGTTGTGCGACGGAAAATCATCTCTATAAAGAGAAAGAGCAGCAGCGACGGCAACGGCGGCGGCTATATAGAACGGTAGGAGTGACGAAGGATCCGAGCATTCGAGGAAGTGTAGGAGCGGCCGAATAAAGAAATCCTTGTAATCCCGGAAAGCTAAGCCGACAAGGTGAAGAGCGAGCGGAGAGATGATCCTGCGCTGCAGAAAAAGCGCCTTTGAGCCGCGGTAGCAGCATAGTGGCTCTAGCCTCTCTATACAGCCGTGGTGTAGCCCCCGAATATGCGAGAGCGAGACAGAGAGAGAGAGAGAGAAAGTAAAGTCAAGCCCGGGAGAAAGAGAGATAGAGAGCACTCGAGCACAAAGGACCAACAATGCGGAACACGATACTCTCACACATACTCGTCGCTCAACCAGCTGGCTTGTAAAACACAGAGATCCCGTGAAGATATACACGCATGGAGATGTGTGTATTACAGCGAGTATGGCCCCTTTTTTCGGTAAAAGGGTGTAGGACAGGCGCCTCTATACGGCTGTGCGATACGCAATGATGACCGAGTGTCCCTCCGTTTATCCATCTGTTTATCGTAGGTCGAGACGAAGTGGAATTGACTCGTAAAAGTGCTATAATGTCCTCCGCAACGTGTCATGCAATTCTAATAAACGCCTTGGAGCCGTTTCCGTAGACGATTATATAGTACACTGAAGAAGTTGCATTCCGCCTACTGTGGAGGAATAAAAAAAATTATTTATCGTCAAAAGGAAACTCATCCGTCAAAAATGGAGAGTCTATAGTGTTGTGAGTATAGTACAGCTCCTGAAAATCCGATCTGCTCCGTGTCTTTCTCTCTCTCTCTCTCTCTCTCTCTCTCTCTCTTTCTTGCGGAGGGGTAATCCGAGAAAAGTAGCAAACAAATCTCGAGGAGTAGAAGCTGGTTCAGTGGGCCAGGAGGGCTTCCAAGGAATATCCGAGGTTATCCAAAGAGCTTTCGGAAAAAGGCTTTCCCTTCTTCTTCCTCCACTTCTCTCTCTCTCTCTCTCTCTCTCTCTCTCTCTCTCTCTCTCTCTTCTCTCTTCTCTCTCATAGCGCGATGGTTTACGCTAGAGAAGCTAATCCTTCTTTTTCTCCTCGTCCTCTTCTTCTTTATACATGTCTTCTTCCGCAAGGCCGCTTTGGCGGTGCGCACGAAAAATTCATTTACGCCTCGACGGCTCGACGGCTATATATAAATACTCGATAATCTTATAAGCTCGGGCTTATCGACTCGCGCAGTTATTTCGAGCTTTTCAAAACAAGCGCGCGAATACGCGCACGAGCTTCGCAGTCCAAGCAGCTGTAACAAAATAATAACCTGTCGCGGAGAGCGAAAGAGAGAGGTAGAGAGAAAGTGTAACCGATGTACGTATAAACAAACGTGAGAAGTGCGCGCGAAGGGTGAGCTGACGCCCCGTCAGTTACATTAGTCCGTCCGCTGCAGCAGCAGCCATGGCTATTACAGTGCGTAGCTATATATAATATATACAGTATACACACACGATGTACCTGGTGACCCTCTTCAGTGAACCGACCCGCCCATACCATTTATTTCGACGCACTCGACTCTCATGCAGCAGCGCGTGTGCAGTGTACGAATGCACCAGCTTCTATCCTGATTTTTCCACGATTCCAATTGAAGCGAATGGTTATAATTAACGAGGAGTTAAATACCTCGTGATCTCCCGTATGAATCCGCTTCAGGAGATTGTGTAACGGTAATTCTTATTTGCGATTAATTCGCGAGCTATACGGTCGTACGAAAAAAATTTTCAATATTATCTACAGTGCTTTGTATTATGCAGAGAGAAATCAGTGCGATGGCGAACAGCCCTTCCGAAAATTCCCACCCAGTGTATAACGTGAAATTTCATTCATATCTCAATTCCCAATTCTATTATCGACATAGATCGTCCTTAAAACGACAGAGGAAAAAAGTAAAAGTCAGACCACGACAGACACGCGCACACGACCATATTATAGTGTCCTAAGCAAATAATCGTTCGCATCGCAGGCTCACGCTACTGCACAACCGCTTGATCCCAGTTCAAACAAGACGGTGCTAAAATCACCCTCCGCATAGTCACTTTTCCATGCAGAGCAAGGGGGTTGTCCTTCTCTCTCTCTCTCTCTCTCTCTCTCTCTCTCTCTCTCTCTCGGCAACGGAGCCGCACGTGCTTTATGCCTCTGCGGTATAAGCGCCTTTACTTAATAATATCGAAGCTGCAATAATCGAAGCATCGCCCCGCGACTAGAGTGATATATGTGGCGCGTTCGCATTTTTACCATTTAAATATACAGCGCGGGCTCTCTCTCTCTCTCTCTCTCTCTCTCTCTTGCTTCTCAGCTCGTGAGATCCTTCGGGCGAGCTTAATAACAATGACATCGACTGCACGAAGTGTAGTTTCGTAGTGGGGGGGGGGGGGAGCTTGGTTTTTAATTAGATTATGAGCGATCGACGCCCCGGCCTCGTGGGCGCAGACAGCGAGACACACGCACCAGGCGTTATTGGTTTTGGTATAAGCGATGATAGTCTTTCGCCGAGGGGGAAAGGATTTATGAATTTATGGATACCGAGAGAAAAGAGAGAGAGAGAGAGAGAGAGAGCGAGAGAGAGAGAGAGAGAGAGAGAGAGAGAACTCGTATCGAGAGACTTACTTCAGCCCTTGGACCCTAAATCTTTAGCTTTATTTTTCTTTGCTTTAATTTTCAAGTTCTGGGAAGATCGGATCACGCGTGTACTACGTACACGCTTTATCGTTGTCGTAATTTTTTTTTCACTTTTTGAAAGTCCTTCGCTTTCAAAAAATATCTGCATGATTTGAAATATACAATGCTGCGCGAATTTCATCAAATACATTCTTATGGACCACGGAGTAATTGACTGTTACCGAAAATTACAGGTTTTTCAAAATTTAGACTTGAAACTAATAAATTGAATTTTAATTTTTTTAATTTTGTTTTTTATTAACAATGTTTTCGAGTGTTAGAGACGTTATAAAAGTATACATTAATTTATAACTTAAATCTTTTTTATGTAATAAATGTTACATCTTATACAATTCAAATTTACAGTTGAAACATAAATTTTAAATCTACATCTGCTTCGAAAATAATTTCGAATTTCATACATTGAATTAAAGTTCTTGAAAAAGGAGAACTTTTTTTAACATCGATAAAGATTGACTTGAAAGGACCACATTGGCAAAGAGATAAAGGCAATTAGAGTGTGAATAAACAAAGAAAAATACAGTAATCGCGATTCTCATTTTTATCAATCCATTGAAATCCAGACAAAGCGATGCCATCGAATCCAAAGGTCCAGCAAGTTATATATACGTATAATAGATGTATACACGTTAAAGGGGCAGGCGAGGAGGAGGAAGAGAGAAACTCGTGCTATTATAAAAAGCGTCGCGCGGCGCCTCGAAAGAGAATGAAAACAGTCTCGACATATAATTAATCATCGTCACGTGCTGCTCTGTCTCTCTCTCCCTCTATACATACATATAGGTATAGTATACACGTCGATGCGTATATAAGTGAGCCTCGGCTGCAGCGACGCGGCGCCTCTAAATAATTTATTGGCATTGGGATGGATCGGATGCAAATCAGATTCATTAGAGACCTAAGCCTCCGAGACTATGCGAGGGAGACTTGCTCTACCCCCGCCTTCTCAATACGTCCTTTTGAGCCTGTGTATATACACATGTATACGTATATATACGCCTAATAGAGCGAGAACGAAGAAAACGAGTCTAAAATCCATCGGAGAAAAACCTAATTAAGATTTCATCCGTTTGCAAACACAGCAACGTGAAACCTGTGTGTATACTTATACTTACACAAAGGCGATTAGACCATCATGTGATGGAAAAGTCGACGGCGCGAGAGACAGAGAGAGAGAGAGAGAGACATTTTCATAAAAAGTCCATCCATCGGACTTCGGCTCGACCTTTTACACGTCCTGACCCTGTTACTTTACGCCATGTAAATGCCTACTACGGGGTGGAGAAAGAAAAAACCACGAGGGCACGTAGCGACTAATCTGACTTTGATTAAAGTTTTTGCCCCGAGCCGTGTGTAAAGGAGAGAACAAACAAGCGCGAACGTGTTTTTAATGTATGTATATAGGTATGCGCTATGTAGTCATTGTATACACACACACCCCGGCTTCTGTAACTAAGTCGATTTTTATTACCTTACTTAGCATGATCGACCTATTAAACCGCGTCGGCTTGAGTCTGGCGTGAAATCGCTTTTCATTTCCTCCTTGGGGTTGTGTGTGCGTAATAAAAATGTCGTCGCCAACTTCTTGTATGCCAGTATATGCATACACACCATATAAAAAACGTCTGCCCTGTTATAAATCTCGTAATGCGGATTTTACTCACCAGCGTCGTTTTCTGGACTTTGTTTCTGTACTCTGCAGAGTTGAGAGAACGAGTTTCCTCGTAAGAACTGAAAATATTTATATGCCTGCTTCCTCCTTTGTCATCCAGTGTAACCTTTGGTGCTGACTGTCGCGCGTTCTGTAACGCAATAATCGAAAAAAGTATTGTCTATGCGGTATATAAGTAGTACGAAAAAGGTCTTTACTGATATTCTTTCTATAATTCTGTATTTACTTCGAAAATCTAATTATTAAAAGCGTATACGCAAATGATAGACTACATCACCTTCTCGCCTAGCTGTGCAAGTACAGCATACGATGAACTGTGCAAAGAACGACTCGCGACCGTTGGTCGATTATTTTTCCGTTATCTTTATACCTATGAGTTATACTATGAGTAACTTACTAGTCAAATCATCCAATCGAATACAAACGGTTTTGTCATAGCTTGACTATGGTGGTGGTGGTGCAGTATATGCAATTATGCATTATATCCGCGACTTCGTGTATATATATAAGCATATGCGAATGCGATCTCGATCGACGTACATACACTGCCCTCTGGCGGACTAATGGCCGCGCGGAATTTAAATAAGCTGACTTTGTCACAAGTGTTTCAACTTATAATAAAATTATAATAAAACTTAATTTTTTTATTACAATGACTTTTGTAGAAACTATTATTTTATCGTTGTGAATGCATTTTCTAGCAATTTTTCATTGAAAATTTGTTAAATATTTTTTGCAAGAATTACTTCTAAGATTTTAAAAAATATGGAATAAGAATATTTTAACAAGATTTAGTTAATTGTTTTAATTTTAAAATCTGTCATTGCGTCACACAATGTTGATGAATAAACGATCGACCTTAACTTTGGGATTCCCCGATCGAAACCTGTGATTCCACAGACTGAGGGCACCACAACGATATAGATAAGTATTGTATACACTTGTTGTAAGTTCGCTGCGTCAGTCAGATTCAGATAAGCGACATTTTGTTTTCGAGTATGCTTAGTCGCAGCTGTTCGTGAATCAAAGATCCGCAGACTTGAAAGTGAAAAATATTCCACACCCATTTTATTAAAAGGATTTGAGAATCATTGCATTTCTCTTGCTGTTGTGTAGAACGTCGGTACCATTAGATTTTAGTGGTAAGTAATTGATAACCTTTATGAAAAATTTTTAGTATACAAATCTAAAACGTATTACTTACTTTTTCAATGGTTTTGCCACTACACGCATTTGTAAACTATTAAAAGGTAAGAAATGGAATTGAACAAGCCAAATCCTTTCAAACCAAATAAGAATACAATAGGTCAAGATTGGAACCTTTGGAAAAAGGAATTCCAAATATACTTGAGACTGTCAGGATGTTACGAAAAATGTTCAGAGGAAGAAAGATCTTTCATTCTTATAAATCTCATGGGAACGGAAGGAGTAAAAGCAATGGAACAGATGACTTTTGATCATCCAAATGAAAGAAATGATATGGACATTTTAATTATGAAATTTGACCAAATATTTGATCCTCCATTAAATGAAGTTGAAGAAAGATACAAATTCTTCTCAAGATCATTAAATGGAAATGAGGATATCGATAATTTTGTAATTGATTTAAAAGTAAGTTTGATAAGTAAAGAAACAGATTATTCAATAATAATAATTCATTTATATGTAATATTTTTTTAGATACGAGCTTCAACTTGTAATTTTGGTTTACAATCTGAAAAATTTGTAATTGACATGGTTATTCGTAACCTTGGTTCTTACTTGCAAGAAGTAATATTTGCCTTAGAAGATGTATCCCTTGATGAGGTGATTAAATATTACAAGCAATACGTTATAAATAATAATAAAATTAAAGAACTAACTGAGAAAGCAGTTTCATTGAAATCTTCAAAAGATAGAGAGAGTCCAAATAAATCAGAACATAAATCAATACAATCTAAATTCTGTTGGAAATGTACTTCTAGACATGTATATGGCATATGTCCTGCATATGGCAATATCTGCAGTGTATGCAATCAAAGAAATCATTTCAATGGTTTATGTGGTAAACAAAGAACAAATAATCAAAAAGAAGAGACTAAACGAATTTGTTCAAAATGTGGTACAAATCATCCATATAAGCAATGTCCTGCTTATGATAATATATGTGGTATATGCTCTTCTAAAGGTCATTATATTCAACACTGCAAGCAAAAAGAACATACCGTAGAAAGTGCAGATAAAAATACAGGAAAGTATTTTAATACCAATTTGAAAGATTGTTTATGGTGTGGTCGAAAACATTTTCATCAGAATGATTGCCCACATCCAGTTAACTGTAGAAGATGTGATGCATTCCCACATAACATATGTTTTCAATGCAAAAAGAATCCCCATGATACTAATTGTTATTTCAAAACAATTTTAACTCTACCATCAGAAACACGTGTAAGTGATCAAGTTAATCTGCGAAACTGCATTAATTGTGGAACAAATCATGGAAGCTCTCCATGCAATCCTTTTCAGAATAATCATCTTCAACAATTAGTTTGTGGTAAATGTAAAAACTATGGTCATTTAGCACATGCTTGTGAATTGTTTCAGAGGCAATCAAATAATAATCAATATGTGCCACGTGAATCTGCGGTAATATCTTTTAAATGCAATCATTAATTATTAATATATTTTTTTATTTTAACTTATTTATTTTTAGGCACATGATTCACTTTTGAAAGACTATGTAAAAGTTGAATATGCATCAGGATCATTATCAAACAATCTAAAAACAACGTCAAAATTAAACGCAAGATCGGCATCTAATGCAAATTATTCACACAATATTAACAAGCAGAAGTCAACTCAATCAAGCTCAAATTTTAATAATGCGAAAAAACCACAGAAAAAACAACAACCTGACGCGTGCATTATTTCATAAAGTAATTTCAAGTTTCTTATCATTATTATTATTACTATTATGTCTATTTCCATTTAATTTAACCATTACATATAGACAATGTCATATATTGTACAGAATATGATACAATCCTTATTATTTTTCTTTAATGTATTAGTTCGTAATATATTTAAAATAAATCTATACTTACATCAATTTTCAATTAATGCTTTTGTTCTTGAATTGCTTGTATGAATTCTATAATAATAGCATCTAATATTAAATATTCGATATAAAAATTAATAAGATTTCTGAAATAAAAAAAAAATCGATAAATATTTTCAATTCCAAAAAAACGATTCACTTTTTCTAGAAAATTATTAGTTTTGATGTAGATAATCATTTTAGAAAAGTGACTTACAAGATAAAATTGTTGATAATGTCTAATATAGAAGAATGATGAGTCAGTTGAACAAAGAAGTTTACCCAATGTTCATGTTGGGATGTGGGATTTTAAAACTACAAATGGTAAAATCAAGCAAAAATTGTAAGTAATTGTGGTAAATGGATAAATGTTTTGTTAATAGTTCTGTAATAAAATCACTATATCTAAATGAGAGTTGGTACTTTTGCAACTACTTTGCAAATTTGTACTTAATGAGCAATGAGAATAAAAAAGAGACGAAAATGAAGAAAAGGAAGTAGAGGAGTGTTTTGTACAGTTTCCTAAAAATATATATTAATGAATATTGTAAATTAAAAATAAGGTAATAATAAATGCAATAAGCATTAAAATTCATGAAATAAGACAATATATTATGTATAAAATGACATTTTATAACAATAAACAAATGTAGCTCAAGATATTTTCAATTATCAATTCACAATTAGCTGGTCCCTAAAAAAATATCGAACTATAAAAGCCTTCTACATATTAAAATGGCACGGAGACAACTTTCAATTTCGGCACGTATTTAAATACACTCATTATGGAAAGTTCACATTATACAATAGACTAGTGTTAATTTTTTTTTCAATTGAATCTATGGCGTTAGTAAATAATCAATTCCTGGGATCTCTTTTCATAATACTATGCCTTAATTTTAAAGGACTGCAGCTGATATTTTTATGTAATACTAACAATGGTCTCTTTGGCATGACAATGAAAGATAGTGGTATTCATGTACTGCATTAAAAATAATTGTAATAATAATAAATAATTAACAAATAATTAGGGAATTTGTTTAGCAATTAAAACTTATACCCCCGGAACGTATAAAATTTTACTCTAAATAAAATTTTTTTATAATAATGGATTGCACAGTCGTTAAAGTATGTATGTATACGAACCAACTGAGTATTAATAGAAATTATTTAAAGTGATTTACGTCATTGTTAACGTAGATAATTGTGATTTTAATACTACAAATTTTGTAGAGGTTCTCTTATCATAAAAAATATTATCTGTACTAATATTCTGCACTAAAAATGTAGGTCCCTTTATTTAAAAATTAGTATCAAAACGTCATGGTTCCTTAATGCCGCAGCTCTTCTGGCATAAACGAGTTATAAAAATTGTGCACTTTGTTAAAAAAAATTTACAATAGTTATCATAAAAACGATATCTATAAAAATACGATAAAATATTTAATCTTAACTTTGTATGTCTTGTTCTTGCGAAAAAGCATCCGGTAGAGACGGAATATGTTCTAGTTATCCTAAGTAATAACAGCTACATGCATCTCAGGTAATATATGGCTAGATAAAATCGGGAATAAATTCGTCATGCCGTCGACGAATCCTGGTTCGAGCTCTCTGAGTCGCTCGGCAAAATGAGTGGAGCTTTGGTCATGGCATAGGGCGGTCTTTTAGGCTTGGGTGGCGGTGTGGGCGGTTTGCTATAAGCGTCCAAAGGATCAATCGGCACCGGTAATTTGCTCTTTGGACGATAAACAACACCACGAGTAAGACTGGCAAGACTACTAGTCGAGCAGTAATTGAATGAACTGTCATCAGGCAGATTACAGTAGTCAACCTCCCGAGTTTTAACAGGTAGAGGTGGCGGCGGATCATCTTCTGATGCTGTACTATCTGTTGTACCGACGCTATCCCGATTTCCTTTGCCTAAACTGTGCGTATCCAAGCCATTGCTGGTTGAGCGAAGGTACGTCTGAGACTGACCCGACCAACGATTACTCAGTCGGCGTTCTTTCTCGGCTTCCGATCTTAGTGGTCGCTTTGGCGTCAGCTGCACGGATTCATAAAAAAATGTTACAATATGAATAATAATAATAATAATAATGAAACAGATATAAAATGACGAAAACAATTACCTCCTGCCTGAGTTCAAATATGGGAGTTGATGGAAGACTCGGTGTTGAGGCAGAGATAAGAGGCGATGTTTGGCACTGAATTGGCTCTGGCATAGTATACCATTGGCTGGTGGGTTGTTCGGTTTTGGCATTCGGAGTATTCTCACTTTTTCGTGAACTTCGACGCTTGGAGTCTTTTTTCTTGCTTGTACCAGTATTAGAACTACCGAGCGCCTTTTGTAACGAAGTTGTTGATAAAATATGTGATCGTGACGAGTTATTATTTCTATAAAAGAAAAAAACAAATAGCTAGTAAATAGCGTCTGCATATTTTACATAATGAATACATTAATTTAGAACAGTTGATTAATTTTAATAGAAAATAGTTTTAAGATCATAGCGTGATGCTCAAATGATAAATTTATATATATATTTGTAAATACATTTGTTATACACACCAATTTCCACTATACGTAGTGTTGAAACGAATAGCAGTGTTAAAATTAACATTTTCACTTGCAGACAAATCAAGAAAAGTGCTGAATTAGTCATATAGGAAATATGAGTAAAGGAATGTGTCTATACAGATTGAGTGACTCAGCCAGATGGAAAACATGCTTAGAAGAAATTCAGTTCATAAAGTAATATAATTCACACCAACCAATGGTTGTTGAACAAAACAACTTCTATTTTATTTATTATATAGGGTGACTATAGAAAATACGGATTTGCGAGTGCTAGTTAAAAAGATACGAATGATATATTGTAAGGAAGCGGTGTTGGCTGCGAAAAAACTTGATGATAATGATTATCGTTCTATTTCCTCTGTAAAATATTTATAATTGCAACGAGAATCATAACAAAATTTTTGGAAGCTATTCAAAAATGAATTGTGCAAAAAAATTTCAACCACCACTTTGATTTGCCTCATTAGCGATGATGTTTTACCTTATTAACCCCACACTCGACAATCCCGAGATAGAGGAACTGTTGTTGAAATTGAAGGTTGCTAGAGACTTTAGAGCAGCAACTTGTGTTCTTGTAAGTGAAGAAACTCTGGATCGCGTACCGCAACTGAATGAGAACATTATCAAAAATTGCCACGCGATGTATTAACCAGCCATAACTCGAATTGTCGATTGAAATTTGTTTTGTTCAAGAAACCTTTTTAATGTGTTACCGGGTAAACATTTTAAACTTCAACCAAAACCTTAATGCAAGGACAAAATTATAATAACAGTATAAGTAAAACATAGTTTTTGAAACTTACTCATTGCTTGCGATGCTTGTTTCAGATAAACGATTGGTGTCTCCTTTTGAAACATTTCTTCTCATAGTGACCGATTGTGTTGCAAATTCCGCTTGAAGATCGCATGTCTAAAAAGTTATATCAATTAATTATACAATCGAATAACAATCAATATATGTATCTCAACCTTAATATTTCAAATATGATCATAAAATTGTTATAACTATCAACTTAAAACAAATGGTTTTTATTTACCCTTTTTCCATATTTAGCTTCGACTTGCGATCGCATAGTAGCATAACATTGTTCGAGCCGTTGATGGAAAGGTGCAAGCTCATGTGACGCTCGTAACTTGTGTAATTGGACGCCAACGCCAAGCAAGGGAATTTGTTCCGCTATCAAATTTTTTAACTTTTCAAGATTGCTGCTGTCTTCTGGGTGTGCGTCTTTATATTCAGCATTTAAAAATGCTTTCTCGTAATTATCAATTCCGCCCATTACAGCAGGGTCTAACACTCCATTGAGTTTCATACTCAGTGGATTTAATGGTAGACTGCTGTCAGCTCTAAAAACGAATATAAATTTGGTTTATCTCTTTCCACGATAAATTACGTAATCGGTATTGAAATTTAGTTTACCTGTATGAAATTATAAGATCTCTTAAGGTTGAATTGGTAGCCTCCATTGTTTCGATGGCGTTACATAGTGGGCTTACTGAATATGTATCACTCGAAACAACGGGGAACCATCTAAGTATTCCTGGCAGTGGATGACTAGTAGCTAAAACAGTTCTCTCTAACCATAGAGAGGCAAACTCGTTGCCTGCCTCTTTTTCTTTATCACTATTTTCTTTGCGTGGTGCCGGTCTCGAAAACCGGAATTTTTGTACATTATTCACGCGGTGATACCTAAATAGCAAATCGATGATTATTAGTAGGTGTTTCAATTATCACTTTAAGAACCATACTATAGAAATAAAACAAACCTTAAAACTGGTTCAGCAGTTATAGGTTTCCCACTTAATCTATTTTTTTTCTCATCCATAAGAGGTTCAACCTTATTAATTTGTACGTACTGTACATTAGACTCCATAACTTTTTCGCTGGGAGGAGATAATTTATTCATCTGTTCGGCATTAGGTAACTGATTCAGCGTTCTTGAGCAGAAATCGCTAAGCCTCTCGTACTCCTTCCCTCTATATATGAAAACTTTATTACGCAAGAAAAGTGGATGACCGCATCCGTAATAAGCTACGCGGAAATATTCAGGCTCTGGTCTTAATTGCTTAACTATTGAATCGTAAAATTTAGCCATTCTCCTCAAAAGCACAGACAACTGTAAATATTCGTAAGTTTCTTCCTCATACTGTGCGCATAACTCTTTACAAACGGCCAAAGCTGATTCCCACATTTTTCCCTTATCAAAATAGTCAATTATGTCATTATACAAACATTCCTTCAATTCTCGGTGAGTCTGACAATGAGGATATCTGCTAGATTTTAACAATGGTGGCAAAGGATTATCATTCCAAGTAAGCAATCGACTATGAAGTTGTAAGGTGTAAGCAGCTTCTGTATAATTATCACACTCCAAATGCAGAACGCACAGCTTATTGACGTATCTGAAATGGAAATATCTGCATAAAATCCACTTGTTAAAACCACGAATAGTATTCGGAAATATCGACTTACCGTATGTACATTTCGTTTCTGTTTATCTCGGAATAAAATTCTAAAAGATTAACTGTACAGAGCATTCTGTTTTCTTGGGACTCCGTGTGAATCACATCTCGATACTGCAACAGGTGATCCATCAACTTTGCCACAGTTTCAACAAAACGAAGGCCCGGCCCACGCAATAAGTTATGGTTCTCGCAGCGCGGAGTCATTTCTTTCACCCAGAGATCTCGAAATTGTTCGTCGCCTCTTCCACCCTCAACCTGCAAAAACATTAAATTTTACTTGACTCTCCTAACAGGAAATATTTTTATCATAAATGAAGAGCCACCAACCAAATGATCAAGCTTGACAATCATCTCGTTCTCGAATTCGTTGAAATTAGCTTTATAATTTCCTTTGGCCTTCTTATCGCTAAATCCCTCGACGTACTTAGACCGATAAAACTCGGTCTGCATCATATCGAAGAATATGGGTATGGCTGCGTCTCTCCTCAACTCGGCGTCTGGTATCAAAGCCATTTCGAGTATTTGGCCCACGAGTGACGGTACAAATTGCATTTTCTTAAGACCAAGACTAATCCACATCTTGTGGATCTCATTCGCAGTTTCTCTACGCATGTCTTTGTAGCGCTCGAGCATCCTCTTTTGCTTCGCAGGTGTGAAGTTTTCGAGTTGCAAAGCCGGCTGAGTGAGGAATGCGATGGCACAGTGGAAGAAATTCGACCAGACCTGATGCTCAAAGTCTTTATTGAACAACTCGCGTATAGTCGTTGAAAAGAATCGCAGCGCCTTTAATATTACGCTGTTCTGTAGCATAATCATCTCGCACCAGTCGTTGGGAAAAACACTCCGCGATACAAGATCGTCGAAGACCATAAGAATCTCTATGAGGAATTTCAGAAGATCGAAATGCGAAAGAAAGTGCTGTACATAGATCTGATAGTGTTGCTGAGTCATTTGTCTGAAATTCAATCCAATCATTTTACTCGTTAGCGCCTCAAGGCACGCTAAAAAAATTTTGCTCACCTGAATATTGACAGCATGACAGATACCAAATTGCCAACTAACGGATTCTCCCTGTCCATGTGTATCTCCGTTTGTATAATAGTGTCGAGGGCAGTCAGCATAATCTCCTTAATGTCCGAAAATGTCGAGCCGACGTCCTTTCGGAACGTGAGGTCCAGCACGTCCGACAAGATCTTCACGCAGAGCTCGACCTGTGCGAAAATCACGAGTGCATTATGATAAATCGGTCACTTGTACAACAAGGTCGTTGCTCGCGAAGAGAGATAGAAATTTTACAGGTATGTGTATTGGAAAGAAAAAGAAAGAATAAGAAAAATAATCAAAATCAATGTACGCGCTCAGACACGTTGTCGCTTATATGTACAAAATTACCTCTTCGGAGTAGCCGCGGTGTTGGTTCAGTCGATGCTTATTTTCACCGAGCAGCTTGGCTACCTTCGCCACGCTCTTGCCAGGCTTACCCAACAGTCCCTTTATATAGCGCGCCATTAACCAAAACCATACCAAACACAAAAAAATAAAACAAACCCGAGGTTAGTGCAAACTCAGGAGAATAAAAACCATATCCAAAATAATATATCCGTGCTTTTCTACATGTATATAAATATATATTATATATATATATACATATTATATATATTATATATAGATATACTATATAGGCTTAGAGGGCACTTAAAGAGTCGAAATTTGTTTTTTCTGCTCTCGTATCTACTGGGATGATTCTATACTAAGGCCGGTTGATCGTGCTATCATTACTAAATGCGGCTTTAAAGCGGATAACAAAAATAATAACTAACGTTTTAGGATTAACAAATTGTGCACGTATTATGAATAAAAATATATATATACGTATTTCTCTTTAAATTGGAGACGTACTTACGGAAGAGCAAAAATTGATAATTTTGATTAGATAAGTTCTCCATTGCAAACGAAAGTTGCTGTCTCTTTACTTTATCGAAACGCTGTTCGCTCTTTTAATTAAGCATGTTTTTTAATTTAAATATCATTGGAACCAATATTAAATTAACTGTATTAGTATTATTATTATCATTATCATCTTTTTATTTTAATATTGTACTTAGCTTTGACTATTTTTTAAGCGCGCGTACTAAAGCATGTTTAGGTTTACATATAATAATGTATTGAAATGTAAAGTCACACATATATTTAAGCAATAGGCAAGAAGACAGATTGAATACCAATTTTTAAGATTACGAAATTCTATAGTCGTATTTCTCAAAATCTATTTCGTTTATAGTTTTAAAAAAATATGTCATTCAATTATAAAATTCATAGTTTTTGTGTGAGTATGTTTAAAATATTATCACAAAGATAGTGTAGTCTCTTTATCTTTTTAGGGAATGCAGTAGGAATTTGAGATTACAGAGACTACCTGCTTGAAACAAAATAAAATTTAACTTCAAGTTTAATGAACCTTGAATTAATATTAAATTATAATATTTTCTTTCGCAACTCATAAATAAATATTGTGTTAGACATTTTTAGTATGACTTTTGGTATGACATTAGTTTCACATTATTTTTAGTACTACAATGAACGATTTAGTTATATCTAAAGTGTTTGTCTTATCATGTGATACTATGCATGCCTTATTAGTTACCATTTGTAAGAACATGCTATTCACAAAAATGCTATCAGAATTTATTGATATTGCACTATTTCTAAAAAAAGAACGTTGTGTAAACTAAGTGTTTGTCTACAGTTAATACAATTTCGAATATTTTTAGAAGAAAATTCTAAGTAATACAGGTGCTAAATAGACAAGAGTTGAAAGCTGACAGTGGGATTTGCATATGTGTGGCGAAAGGACGTCAAGCTGCACGGCAAACAAAAAGCAGATACTACACTGATTTACCGATGAAAAAAGTTCGCGTTATGGCATCATGAATATTCGTTAGTACATTCTAAATGCGCAGTTATTCAATTATGCACGATGTCGCACTTACCTCCTCCTTAGCTTCCAACAAGTCTCGTACAAGAATGGTTATCCTTGGTAGTAGAATTTGTCTACACTCCAGGCTCAAAAATAATTGGCTGTGTACAATATCGTTCACAGTCATCATTTTCTGTTTTGTTAATCTCCCGGTAGGAAGAGTGACAAGTAAATCTATTAAAATAATGCTCAGCTGCTTGGCGCCATAAACTTTAAGCAAGTGAGGTATTGTAGAAGGCAAATATTTTAAGCAAGCTCCTTGAACTAGAAGAGTACCATCGGTTTGGTATTTCATGAGGTCGACAATAGATCTCAGAAGCTCAGTGAGCGTTTGCGAAAACTCTTCTTCATCTTGGTCTAACCTGGAATTGATGCTTGTTTAAATAAATGTTTACAGTAAAATTAATGTACAAAATTTTGTATCGTCATTGACAAAAATTCCTTACGCTGTGAATAGTAGTCGAGATTCTACGATAAATCTCATACAGTACTGTAAATTCTTCATAGTTTTTAAGAGTATATCTTTCTCTTGGCCATCATTAAAACTAGCACTTTCAATCCGTTTTTTTAAAACAGCTATCAACTTTTTGTAAGCTAAAGTAGCAGAAAAGCTTTCTGAAATGTACAAATCTAAAACTGGCTGAAAATGTTGGTATTTACGATCTGAAACTAATCCTATAATGTAAAGAAGGCACTCGAAAACTATATCATCATAATCGTCAATATCTGCATTGCTCATTAAAATACTAAATAAGGCATCTAAGACATCCTAAAAAATAATTTATTTGCGTTAAATACTTAATCTTAAGCTTGTCTTTTAAATGTGATTCAAAATTTTCTTACTTGTAAAAACTTTACAACTTCTTCACCATCTACTTTCATTAATGCTGCGAGGGATTCTTTGAGATCCGTTTTAGAGGAAGACCAGTTTAATAAGCCTAATAGAGCTACATTTTGAGTCAGCTTGGTGGAACAAACATTTGTAGCAATCAAAAAGTTATCTTTTGTTGACAAACTTAGATAACCAATGCTAGGCTTCTTCTCAAGATTCAGTTCATTCTATGAAAATATAATTAATTCAGTTATTTATAAGTATTGAATTTCTAGCAAAAGTTAGAACTTACCAATTCTTCTCTGGTAGATGGTAACTTTAAATAGTTTGTTTCACTTTCTTCATATTTTTTATTGTCAATCTTATAAACTAGTAATTCATGTTGCGTATCTTGTAGAGTTGTACCATTACGTTGCATTAATTTGACATAACTTAAAGCAAATGGCTTCTCAGATCTGTCTTTAGCCTCATTTGAACTTCGATGCTTAAAAGTAAACTTTAAATGTGCTTGCTTAAATTCTTCTATGGGAACTGCAATCTTGAAGGTTTCACACCATCTGGGTTTATCTTCATGATAATATATTACACTACGATATTCATCTATACACTGTGCACCTCCACCAAGTGTAATCACTCCTGGTATAGCCAAGCCTTCTTCATTGCACACTTTGACAGTCACCTCAACATTTTTATCTGTTGATTTAGAACCTTTACTAAATTCTCCACTTACCAATGTCAAATATAAATCATTGCGAACATCTCCTGGTAATATCACTTCTGGGAAACCCATTTTGCGAGCCACTGATACATTACCAAGAACTAAATGAGGATTTTCATCTCTTACCTACCAAAAAAAATATAACATTAAAAAAATTATAAAACAACCAAGAAATGCCAGAATAGCAAAATTAATGTGAAAACGCACTTGTTTAATATCCCCTCTTAATAATTTTAAACTGCACCAAAGCCCTTGACCTACACTATTTCCCACACCGCTATTCTTTTGTAAATTCACTTCTTTTTGTGTAAGAATTCGTCGTAGAGTACCATCCAAACTTTCTTTCTCACAGCATCTGAAGTAAAGCAAAACAACAAACAGAACCGAACGAAAAACAAAATTAATCAAGGAAGAAATTCCATAAATTTCAACTTACTGTAAAAATGGAATGCAGTACTCTACTTCAGGGTCCCCTTCGAGTTTGCCATTAATGAAAACAGTAACATCCATAGCAGCAATACCAAAGGGTCTCCTCATGCTCTCATGACCTTTTAATTTTTGATTACCTTGAACAACACTTGAGCGCCTGTGGTCAACATCTTTGGCTTCCATACCTCCTACTCTGACGGCATAACAAACTAAATAAACTTTCTCTCTAGATAAGTCGCGACTTCCCAGATCAGTGAACAAAACTTTTAGGTTGTGCAATTGATCTATGTCAGTCATGAGGCCTTGTTTGCTCCATGAGAAAACGTAATTTTCTGTTATAGCTTTCATTTCTTTGCTGTCATACAAAGTTAACAACAATTCCACATCCTCAGCCATTTTGCAAACAAAATTTCTGATATTGACGAAAAATATATAGGAATAAACTGGAGTTTGTGATTTTATTGTTTTTTTCTTTGTTTCAGTTGTTGCCTTTCTAATTCTTTCGGCTGCTGTTTCATGGTTGTAGTACAATTGAACTGTACTGGTTTCTTCTGGATTCAATATGTTCCCATGCTCATCTCTAACTACCATGTCAAGCCCCAATAATTGATTACCAGTATCTATTTTGGACGTTGCCAGTTTTTTCATATCTTTCAACTCGTCAACTGTCAAGTTACCGCTTAAAATTTTATTTCGGTATCCAATGAGTTCTAAAATCTGTTGCTGGATTGTTTCAAAATGCTCCGAATGAGTCTAGAAAAAACATAACAAAAATGAAAAATTGTATCCTTGCTAACTGCAAATAAAATAAACACCAACAAAGCACATACAATATACAATTTCTTCCAATAATGTCCCCATTCTCTTAATACGCTTGTGATTTCATTCATAAGAATTTCCATGTTTGTAGACTGCTGTCGAAGGTGTATGTAAGATTTAGGAAAAATCCCCTCCTTATCGTCATCCTTCTTGCAGCCATAGTACCACTCGTCGGATTCTTGTTTTATAGTAACAGCATCTCCCACGCACAGTTGCAATCGAAAATCTTCTTCTTGTGTGAAATTGACGAGGGCTGCAAAAGCGAGGAAAGAGTTCGTTAATCAACGATACACCATTCGAATCATAACATTAACTGTCTATCAAAATAGTATTGCAGTTAGATAGGACGGCGTGAATCATTGAAAGAAAAACTTGAGTCATTAACGTTTCTCAAGCAAGATGTGGAACTTTGGAGTATATATATGGTCATTTCCAAGGATGCATGCATATATAGGTAGGCGCTGACAAAAGCAAAGAGGAAGGCGTGCATTATCGCGCAAAAAGAGCGTAAAATGAAGAAGAAGAAAAAGAAGAAGCAAAAAAAAGAAGAAGAAGAAAAAGGAGTAGGCGCGCAGCACATTAGTAATCGCGCGAGCGTAGCGCTCGGGCGCGATAGCAGAAGTTCGCAGTATAGAGCAGCGCAAAGAAAGATGATTGTCCCATACCAACGCCCATCTGATGTTCCTTGACTTTTCTCCATGTCGCTGGCATCATCATCATCGTCGTCGGCGGCGGCGAATCGGTTGGCGCGCATATATAGGCGCTATATTACCCCGGAGGCGATCGTTACAATACCGTTTCCCCTCGTGTATAAATAATACGCAGCTTCTATTATATGCACACACGCGGAGATACGGGAGTACAAGTATAAGTAGTGTGTAAAAAATACGGGCTGGGCTCGCAGTGCGTGTGTGTTGTTCAACTGCGCGGCTGATGCGGCTGCGGCTGCGGCTGTGGCGGCGGCGACATCGGCAGAAGAGATCGTTTCGCTCCGAAGGGGGCAATCGTCGCGCTGAACATGCTACATGCTCCCGTTGCACCGCTGAATCTCCTGCTGCTGTTGCTCCGTTTTTGTCGGCTGTGACGCAGGAGCTGCTGAGTCGTCGAGGAATCGGCAATAATAATTACGTTTACGGCGCAGCATTTAAAGGCGGGGAGTACTTGTCTCTCTCTCTCTCTCTCTCTCTCTCTCGCGCTGCTCGAGTGTACGTAATGCCGTTTACGTGAGTATGTGTGCGGCTATGTACGCCAGATTGACGCGGCACTGGAATACACAACGCTACGCTACACTTGACTGCTGCAACTAGTGTCTCTCTCTCTCTCTCTCGCAGCTCTCACGCCTTCCGAGCCTCTACATTACACTGTACGACTGTACACTCGATCCGCCCGAGCACTTGACGCCACGGCAATGTATTTACACACGCATGTATTCTTTCTCCCTCTCTGCGCGCTCCTGCTTCTTCACGCGAACTGTATACTAATAAGTACGCGCTTTACCGTGCGTGTGGTGGGCTGGTGGCGTAGTAAATATCTGCAGTATACCTATACACTGCTCTACTATATCTGTATGTTTGTATGTATAATGCAACAACGCGTCAGCATCACGAGACGACACAGCCAACAGCAGCAAAGTGCACGCAGCGGCTCTCACTCAAGTGTGCTAAGGAATTTTTGTCCATGTGGACTGCCGATGGCTGTCTGTCTCTCTGATGCCTCCCACTACGCGCCGCTCACGAGAGAGAGAGAGAGAAGATAGAGGAAATCACGTTCTCCGACAAGTCGATCCCATTGGCTCGGAACTCGGTTACCGCGATCGCGTCGGTCTTTTGGCGCTAAAATTCGATTTTAGAAGAATTTCGAATTGAAAATTATGCGAGCAGTGCAGCAAGTACATAATGTCGTACTCGAGTCAATATAAAGTATGTATACGAGCAGGAAGGAGAAAAATCAGGGCAATGGAGCTCTTCCTTTTGAACTATAGGAGGGACGGAGGCTTTCATAATAAGTGTAGTGCGTTTGGCTGTGCGCGCTGCCCGCGAGATTAAGTTAATTATTGAAGTATTGTTATTATTGTTGTTCCAGATTGCGGCTTTTCAAGCGGGATGAGGACTTTGACAGAACGTGATAAGATAAAAAAGTCGAGTTTTTGGAAAAAAAAGTTGCTGTTTATTCATTATCATATATGAGTAAGGTTACACAATGTTGTTTCAATGCAATTTATTTCTTTATTTATTTATTCTGAATTTTTTCTGGAAACTAAAATTCCACATAGAGCACGTATGTGTACGTTAGCATATAGTTGTTGAAATTATATTTATTTATATATATTTGTTTATTTCATTTTTATAGAGTACGTAAAAAACGGTATTGCTAATTTAAAACGAATCTACTTTATTTAGCATTCACTCCTGTTTTTGTCTTTTAAGTCTTGTCGCTTTTATCCGTTTAGCTGAAAAATTTAAAGGCGAATTCTATATATAGAAATAACCGCGAACACTTGTAACTGAATTCGCCTTTGATTCCACATAGTTCGCATGAAATCATATATAATTGTATTTCGCAGCCGTAATCCCCAGTTACGCTTGTGGAAACGGTCTTTATACACAATAAAATAATCGATTAATTAAAAAAAAAAAAAATGAAAACAATATTCGTTATACACATTTCCAAAGCTAAAACGTCTTTGGAAAACTATAGAACAATAGCACTAGCCTTTGGAACTTTAAGAAATCTTAAACTAGACGATTTTCTTGATCACCAAAACCGTTTTCATCGATTTATTAAAGTCTCAAGGACAAGCCTGTACTGCTCAGAGGGTCATGCCGTTGTGAGTCCAACCGACGGAGACTGTAATATATCACATGAAAAACTACACCGAATGAATAGACTCACGTAACTGGCTTTAGCGAAAACGAGAGCTTCGGTCTGGAGTTGTTTTTGCCAAGGATTTTCTTCTGCTCTTCCTTGACGCGTTTTTCGTGTTCTTTTCTCATTTTCTGTCTTTCTTCCTCCATCAGCCGTTGCTCTTCCACCATTGCGAGCCTTTCCTCGGCCTGAAATAACGACAATCGTGGTTATTTAAAATCAACTAATTGAAATTGGTTGATCTTGAATTTTTGAAAAAGAGAAATGCTTACCAGTTTCTTTTGAGCCTCCTCGATCTTTCGGTTGTTCTCTTCCATGATCCTCTCAAGTTCCTCGCGCTTCTTCCGCTCTTCCTCCTACAACGACAATAAAGCTTGTTTACATAGGGTAATAATACCTTTGCGTTAACTCGTTTAGTTACACCTTTTTCTCATAAATCCAAAATCACGGTGCTGCTATAATAACAACCTATGTTTGTCAGCACATCCTGGGTATCATTATAAGTGGGGATAGGTGTTGGAAGAGGGGAAAATAAGAATTTTTTCAAGAGTCCAGTAAATATAACGAAAATCCTGCTTCTTGCTCACAAGATATAACAATGCATTTCATGTTACTGAATATAAAGTAAAAAAAATACTGTGATATCTTTTTTGAAACAAGTTTTATTGATTTTCTTCATAGTGTACAACAAGTTTCAATAACACCTTTTTGATAAAAGCATTTGGTAAAAGTCCATATTTGTTTAATATAAGAAGTGCATGCTAGAAATTATATGAGTAAAAACACTTTATACCTTAAAAAAACAAAAAAAAGCTCTTTACTGTTATAATTTCATTAAAATGTCTTTATGTAAGCGTGTTTTGATGTACTCAGACTTTATCCTCTTTCCTTTTCTTCTCCCTTCCTTCCGCCTAAGTAAAAGATATTGACATAATTTATTAAGAGGTACCAAACGAATCACATGCTCATCCTGAACTCTGTGGTCGTTCCTAACAGTATATCCTCATAATATAAAAAATAACTTTGTAAGGAATACTAGTTATGATGAACAATATCGTATAGTGAATTATGAATATATAAATTGGATAATACCTGAATGACGCTCTCACCAGCTCACGTAGGGGATGCCTTCTTCATTGACAACACGGCAGTGAGTAAAATACCGGCATCTTCTGTTGGTAGTCAGTTAGAAAGGCGACCTATATTTTGCTAGGTCGTGCTTTGTCGCTATGGGATTCTAATTCTGCCTTGTAATTTCTACCTGGCCCCGGTTCAACTCATTGTCTTTAAACTTTTTTTATCATTTTTGTTGCACAAATCAAGTGATTGTACTGAGTCGTGATAACAGAAAATAACTTGAACTCTCCTAAGCTAGATTCTTAAAATAACTACTGCAGAATCTATTATACAAACTAATTTTAATGAAAATAAAATCAATTAAACAGAGAGTAGCAGTAAGTAAAACATCAAACTTATTGAATAAAAAATATTCTTTTCTTACAAAACAAGAACTTTAAGTGTAATTTAAATATGATATTTATTTAACAAAAACATGTTTTACAAAATTATTTTTGTATTCTATTTTCGACTCTCATGTATCTTTATCAATTCATGGGAAATTCTCAGGTAGATAAGGCTCGTTCCTGATCGATAGGTGCTAGAAAATTGGAAAGATCCCACAAGGATCTCTCCAATTTTATAATCACTATCAATGCAGGCACCCTTCCATGTATAGTACGACAAAAGTATGTATCTGTTCATTTTTTACAGGCATATATGAACATATATATATATTAATAAAACTTGTGTCTTGATCAGCAATAGTATTATATATATATATATGCATACATGCGTAGGTACAATTGGTCATTCACAAATAACTCGCATGCGCCTGTATTAAGAAAAACCTTCCACAGGACAGTATAAGCAACCCTCCCCCTCAACAATAGGACTTTCAAAGATGCTGGGAAAGGGAAGCACTGAGGTTCTTTTGTAACGCTTGAGGTTTCAAAAATATGTTCAACCACAATGCTTCCAGCCCAAATACTGTAATGCTGCTAAGTTATGTACTGCACGACACGATCATACTACTTGTTACCACAATCAGTAAAAGTACTGCATATATAACACCCGACATTCACATTACCTCTAACATAATAAATTAACAAAAAAATATTTTCATTTACAGCTCAATAGTTAGGAAAACGATCACAATAATAGTCTCTGTAATGGATAGTAAATTAATGTTTTAGCAGCATCAGCATTTGAGCTAAATACCTATGTTTCTTTGGATTGGTCTTACCTCTCTTCTCTTTTCCTCTTCGCGTAATTTAGCTTGTCGCCATTCCATTTCCTCCATCATCTGTCGTTCCATGGCTCTTTTAGCCTCTTCTACTCGTCTTTGCACTTCGGCTTCAATCTCTTCTTTCCTCTTTTCGAGCTCTTCTTCAACTCGTTTCTGCACAAGGTCCTCTATCCTTTTGGCGGCCTCCTCTTCCACGATCTTCTGCTCTACCTCTCTTTGCCGCCTGCAATTTAAACGGAACCATAAACCACAATATTGCAATCCAGTGCGTTGCACGTGCTTGCGAACCGCGGCGCGTGTTAAGGGCGTTACATAACAAGGGGAAGCAAATAGACAAGCGCGCATACGCTCTAAGGCTGTTTATATTTACCTTTGCCTCTCCATCTCGGCGAGTCTCTCGACCTCGTCCATTTTCCGCTCTCTGTCTCTGTAGGAGCGCTTTTTGTGTGTGACAATGTGAACGTCGTCGGATGCATCGGAGCCACTGCTGGACGACACGGAATGCGAGCGTTTTCTGTGTTCAAGCGAGAAAAGGGCACATGAGCAGACGTGTACATAAGTATCGACTCGCGGGACATGTAGAGAGAGAGAGAGAGAGAGAGAGAGAGAGAGAGGAAAAATCAATGACCGGGAGTCGTAGAGGAAAATATAGGGCGTAAGATGGCGACTACTCGCGCAACTACGTCGCAGAGCGCACAGTGGGCACGGGGCGCGCGCCATGCTCACGGCGAGACTACGCCGAGGATCACTACGGCGGGATGCTCACCTCGACTTGGAGCTCTTCTCCCGGGGCTTCTCGGCGTACTTGCTGTTGGAGCGCTTCTCGCGGGACTTGGATCGATGCTTGTGCGAGTGCTTGCTCTTGTGACGCCGCCTGCTCGGGCTCTTGCTGCGCGAGCGCGACCTTCCCATCTTGCTACTGCTGCCGCTGCTGCAGCCGGGTAGCAAGCCGCTGATGTCGAGCTTCAGGACGCGCCTGCTGTCTTCCTCGATAACGAGGCCGCTGCGCGACGAGCGGGCGCTACTTGCGCCGCCGCTGCTGCTGCTGCTCGGGACGGGCTGCTGCTGCCGACGCAACGCCGAGCTGTGGATTATGTCGAGCGCCGTTTTGCTGGCGACCTGAACGACCTTTCCAGATGAGAATCGGGAGGTGCTGGGCCTCGCCTATATACCTGACGCACACACTGCGGTGTGGGCTAATCTCGCTGGCGGGAACGCCTCGGCTCTCTCCTGTCCTGTGTAGTTTTTCAGGCGGAAATGGCGGTACTAGGCGCTGCTCTTTCCTGGCGAGGCTACAGCTGCACTGCGCCGCTATTGTACTGCCCAATGGACATCTCTCTCTCTCTCTCTCTCTCCCGAATCTCGATTCTCGCAGCTCGCGAGCTCGCTCGACGTGCTGCGCGCTTCAAGGACGGACTGCGCAAGATTCTCAGGGGGCGCTGCTGCGTTGGCGATCGAGCACTCGAGCCTCGAGCAGCGAAACGGGCTCGGTACCTGGCGACACCTCGCGACGTTCCAGCGGCACTGGATTCAAATTGCAGCGGTGCTCTTCCGTCATATATCTACGCAATTGAAAATTGTTTTTTTTTTATTCCATCGAAACCTACTGCTCCGGAAACTACTGTTCAACCCATTAAATTTTCGTTTCTACCAGACTAGCTCGAGAGTAGTAGAAATCTTCGTTTTCTCTCAGAAATTCGTTTTGGTAAAGATATAATTCTATCATCTGAGAAAACAATTCTGAGACAAAAACGCGCCTACAACCACATTAGCGGTAAACACGTACTCGCATATCTATGTGCTATAAGTTGAAAACAACAGTGCGCGAATTCGACCGTCGGCTGGCGCCACCTCGCGGCGCTGGGGCTCAAGATGGCGCTGGTCTGTTTGCCGAGTAGCAGCCAAGGCTCTCGTCCGCGGCGAAGGTAAATAATCCGCGCGAAGAAGGCTCGCCCGCGAGCGACGAGGAAGACGGACCAGTGCGCAGCAGCCTCGAGGCCTCGACGTTGCGTCGCCCGGAGCGACGAGGGCCCACGGATCAGCCGAGTGCACTGTCCTCGCGTAGCCAATCGACGCATCCAAGTCGTCCGCGTCATCGCCCTCGCGCTGCTGCAGCGCAGAGTTACAACAGAGAGTGCTGTGCTGCGGAGCGAAACCAACGACTTGGCTCTACACACATCGTGACGACGGGGGACCTGGAGTGTCTCTCTCTCTCTCTCTCTCTCTCCATGTAGTTACACGTATGTATACGTGAGTGTGTGTACGCTGGGCAGCCGAGTGCTCTGCGGCGCAGCACGACGTGGAGGAGAGTTGAGGGACTCCTCGACAGAAGCAGCAGCAGCAGCAGCACTTCCCTGACCCAGTGCCTGTGTTAACCGCTGGCCTACAGAAGGATAGCTAGCCGCCGTCGCCGTTATTATTTTCGCGCTGGCTTTGCTCCCTTGTGCCCTCCGCTGCATCGCGACCCTCTCTCTCTCTCATTCTCTGCTTCTCCCGTTTGTCTCTCCGTCTCAGGCGCACCTGAGGAATGCGAGACGACTGGCTGCACGCTCGTGCGCGCGGACACCTGGCAACGACGCTGAAAATCGCCGAGGAAGCGGTGGCCTAGGAGAAGAGGAGCATCGACTCTCCGCACACAGTACAGCGTGCTGTGTCTCCGATATATACAATACATTCTTTCTCGTCGCGGAGGTCAAGGCGCCCGGAGGTGTACGTATATGTACAATGTACATAACACTCTACTGCTGTACGTGTATATAACAGCATTATTATAAAGGCTGCAGAGCAGTTGCCAGTTACGCGCGCGTGTATACGTGTACTTATAATACTTACACACCTTGGAAGCAGCAGCAGCAGCAGCACATCGGCCGCACGGAAGCGTTATATATTCGCGCTGTGCTGCAGCGGTTAAAAAAAGAAAATAAGCCTACAACACACAGCAGCGTCGTTGCGCCGCGCCGAGCAGCGACTTGTCCTCGAGACGGCGTAGGCGTGTGTGATAAACAAAAGACAGTGGAAAAACAAATATCTACGAGGCTGCGGCAGTGACGCATGTGTCGCGCCGCGGACAGCAGCAACGTCTTCGTCGACGTCGTCGCCGGCAGGAGTCCCAGCAGCGATTCGATGCCGCTGTCTACGCTCGCTCACGAGGAAGCAGCAGCAGCAGCAGCAGCAGCAGCAGCAGCAACAGTATCAGCCGAGAGGCCGTAGCGACGTTGCATTAGCCACAGCAGTGGTGCGACTCGCCGAGCCACCGTCAGTCCAGTCGTCGGGAGTGACAGCCGAGCGAGGAGTCGCTACAAGAGAAGGAGGAAGAGGGAACAGCGAGCACTGGGCCAAGGAGGCACCGGAAGCTCTAGAGACTCCGGAAGCCTAACGAAGAAGATGGCCTTCAACGAGGTGAGTTCTCTTTTTTCGATTTTCACGTGCTGCCCCGCTACCGCTGCATCCAAACAGTGACGTAACCCCATTTACGTTCAGAGTACGGGCTCGTTTCGAAAAATCGCGCGTTTCTCGTCGACGCTTTTTCTGCAAACAAAAACAATTTTTTGTACCTGCTCGTAAGTACGATCGTTCGTTCGAATCTTAATTGGAATCTCTCGGGAGCATAAACATAAGCAGTTCCGCGAATAAAAAGGAGAGTAAGTAGGTATAGTAAGTACAGCAGGAGTAAATGTACGGGAAGGATTTTGACACTGCCTCGAAAAAAGAGTGCAGAGCTCGTCGGCTGTGCGCGCGAGTTTCTATACGGCTCGTCGTTACATTTTGCGCCAGGAGTGTGCGCGTGGGAGGAAAAACTGCCGCAGCCGCGAAGCGAGAGAGAGAGAGAGAGAGGAGAGAGAAGGGAGTACACAAGAGAAAACGGGTTCTCCCGGTGGGGGTCGAGCGTGACCTCGCGACCCCTAAACGCGCCACCGAGCCAAAGACCAGAGCGCAGAGAGAGAGAGAGAGAGAGAGAGAGAGAGAGAGAGAGAAAGAGAGAGAGAGACCTAACCTAAGCCGACAACGCCACAGCTGGCAAACTGTCAATCCTGCGCTCTACTGCAGCCGTGTGCGCCTCTCTCCCAACGCTTTGTACTCGCTCTCGACTTTTTATTTTTTCTTTTTCTCCTTTTCAGGCTTTGATTTCTCGAGTGCGGTAAAGGGGTAAAAATTCGCGCGCCTTATCACGATGTGCATCGCCTATTTGCGGGGCTGAAATTTATTGTGTGTACGCAGTCGGTGGCGTCAGTGCCCGTTTTAGACGTCTTCCTGGAAGATAATAATTAAGTTACGTGTATAAACGCGTAGGAGAGAAAGAGAGAGGGAGAGAGAGAGAGAGAGCATCGCGATCCCTCGGATAAAGCTCCTATCTATATCTTTTTGTAATCTGTCGGTTTACTCGGAAGCCTTGTTTTTCCAATTAGCCGAGGTGGTGCGTATACAACTTGTGCTCGCATCGTTGTTATACAAAAGTTCGTAGAAAAATCGATGCTCCGCCGCGAGTCTCGTGTATATGAGGAAATCCGTATTTTTCATTCGGTTTTTGCCGCCAAAAGTTGCGGAAAAAATCTCGGGCTACATTGACCGAATAAGGTTTTTTCTGTTATATAGGACATACTTACAGAACAAGAAAAAAGTAGTGTACCCACGAAATCGATCTTGTGACAATGTCTTTTTTGGTCATCTTTGCGATTTTATGCAGAGGTTATTACTTATTTTTTAGCAAAATATTCTGGATTGTCTCGAATGCAAGGCTAAATAGACATATACAATATACATACACTAAAAGAGCTATCATTTGAACCCAAACTTTTGAAATAAACGAATTTGGCTTCAGACTCCTTTTAAGCTGTTACGAAAATTCTCGATGTTACATTTTTTTGATGACTCAATTTTAACTTTTAATAGCTCAAATTAAAGCTCTTTTCTTCTTATTTTCTGCCGATGTGTCTAAATTAAATTGTTTTAATATAGTGAGCTATATATATGCTTTCAAAAGATGATCTACTTGAGAAGCACATATATACACAGCTTACTGCATACAAAAATTAAACTCAGACCTATTGGCAATAAAGTAGAGAAAAGCGCTTTAATTTGACCTATTAAACGTTAAAATCGAGTCACTAAAGCAAAAGTTACGTGGATTCAAATAAAAAAATGTAACATTGAAAATTTTCGTAACAGCCTAAAGGGCGAGTCTGAAGCAGAATTCGTTTATTTCAAAAGTACGTAACTTTTGATCAGTGGATCCGATCTAGACAAGTTTGGATTCAAACGACAGCTCTTTTAGTGCACTTTAAGTCTATTAGTATATTTATATGCCTATTTAGCCTTGCATTCGAGAAAATCTAGAATATTTTGCTAAAAACTGCGTAATAATTAATCTCTATATAAAATCACAAAGATGGCCAAAAAAAACAGTGTCACAACTTTTGGGGACAAAAAAGTGAATGAAAATACGTATTTCCTCATATACATAGCGTCTATACGTAGCGCACTAGCACGTCTCGCTAATCAATTATTATCGTCGCTCTACGCTGCGCAGCGCTATTGCGGAAAACTCGATCGCGCCCGGCTCTTTTCCAAAACAATATACCGTACGATTTGTCACTTTCATTTCTATGTGTACGAAGCTTATCGTCTTTGGTAATATAAACGTATTTCTCTGCGGCGTGGAATGTAATAGCAATAAACAGAAGAAAATTTGCCGGCGATTAAAAGGTACGCGGGGATAGAATGAATCGGCTATGCAATAACAATGCAATCTTTCTGGTGCGATAATTGCGCTAACAACGCGCTGCGCTACTCTCGCGGCTGTGTATACGTATTAGTCATCAATGAACAGTTCTCTCGAGCGCACATTGCATTTCGCTCGCGCCGGCGAGCGAAAGCAACGCCGGCAAAATCAAGATTAGGTATATATTGGAAAAGCGACGGAAAATATTATGCGCAGTAGGTATTTACGTGCGTAACAAGGAGTGTCATAACCTTTTGGGTCACGCCTCTGTCCTGGTGATCATATGTGTCAGGATTTGTTTCCACACGAGCCCTGCTCGCGATGTAGGAATAATACAATGGACAATGTCGTAAGCTTGCGTGCGCGGAGAAAAATCGCGAATAACATTATTTGCGTATATAAGGGCTGTGCAGTCCGGCGTAGAGCTCGCCGAGTAAAATCGACAGTGCATCTACAATTTGAAACCGCATACTACGAAATAAAATCGAAGAATTCAAGTCGAACGGATTCTTATCGGAAAAGGCTGTTAAAATTTTCCACGTAGCAATGCGCACGCGAATTGAGCTCGAGATTTTTCGTTCTCTCTCTTTCTCTCTTCACTTACCTCACACATGCATATAACTTTGACGTAAATCCATGATCCAAAGGGTATATATAACGTGGCCTCCACCTGATAAGCTTGCATACCCTTATCGAGGCTCACACGCACACCGCGAAAGAGAAGAGAGAGGCGACAAAGACGAACGACGTATAGGTATATATGATTGTATAGGGCGTTGGATTTATCGCCTCGTGTGTTATTGCGCTGCGCTTATCTTCAGCGACGCCGTGCCTGCATTGAATACGCGACGGCGCTAAAGCTCCACGGGAGTCCCTGACGTCGATGAAAAAAAAAAAGAAAGAAAGAAGGGTGGTCGAAAAAGCGATTTTCCACGTGGATAGTAATACGCCGCGCGTATGTGTAAGCTCAGCGGAGGTCCCCGCATTTTCTTTTAGAATTGGTGTGCGATACCCCTTCAGGGTCTTTTCCGATACACTCTTGATGTAAGGGAAAACGGCGGAGGTGGGGGAGGGGGGAGTTCTGTGTGTGTGTGTGTGTGTGTGTGTGTGTGTGTGTGTGTTTGTACGTGCGTGGGTGGCGTTATATAGTGTCATATATGGAGCTCTATGGAAATTGACAAAGGCGGGCACATCCGTGATTAAAGCCGGCGCTTGCCTGAGGACAATGCTCTATTGTCTTCCGTTTCCACGTGTAGTCCCACTTCCTGATAAATTAAAATTTACCGACGCACTGCTGTATACGCGCTGCATGTGAAGCGAGCGAGAGAGATAGACGTAATTTTTATGTCACTAATCATCGCTCGCTTCCTTCAATGGACCCCTCCTGTTTCGATAGCTGTTCTCCGTAAGCTGCTGCATGTACTACATATAGGAGCTAAATACAAATATTTACGAGACGATTCTTACAAATAGTTTGAAATCTGAGCATCTTGACGTTCACTTTAGATGCATAGTGCATACGAAGCGGGGCTTGTTGCATGCCGATGCGTATTTAAAAAAGAAAAACAAAAGATTTATAACCACATGTAAATTTTCGTATAAGAATCATTTTTTTGTTGTCTCCGTTTTATCGGCGACAGTCATACGATCATTTCTGACATTACGACTATCATTAGACATTGCACGCTTTTTAAGAGAACTTGAAATTTACGGCTTCTACATACGAAGGAGTATAGAAGTATCGCGTGTCGGATTTTTTGTTATGATTTTTTCTCCGCAAGAAAAACGTTGTGAAATATGTGTCACCCAACGTCGTGTTCGCTTTGCTATGTAAAGCCGCTGTGCATTTCTAATTTCTAGCTCTCGTATACTTAACCAGCAGTTATGAATTTTTTTTTCCTTTTCATTATTTTCGTTGAGAAACGAGAGTTTCCGTCTATCTACTCGAGATTCGATATGCCCGGGTTTATTTACGAAACAGCAATCATTGCCTGATCGCCGAGTATATATATTATATTTTATTAATTACTTTACATTAAAGGTGATACTCGCGAGATAAGCTCACTATAATGGTCTTAAACGAACGTTTCTAATTGACGATTACGATATATATATAAGAGAGAGACCGTCGAGTGGAAAGTTTGGGTTGAAAATCGGCAGCACCGCGTTTTGAAAAATCGCTTTCAAAACGCCTAGAGTGTCACGCGTAACGACCTGCAACAGAGACAGAAAAATAAATATCGAAAAATCGTTCATTCAATTATAGCACGCTGCAGGCACCTCACGATAATTGATAAACGTCGGCTGTACTGCGTTATCTAATATACATTGCCACTGCGCTACACTCAATACTGTTAAAAGACCAACAGCGTCTCTGTGGAATATCCCTCGCGCGCGCGCAACACTGTCGTAATGTCTGTAAGATAAAGAGTGAAGAAGAAAAAAAATTGACGATTGAGTAATCGTCTTGAGAATCAATCGCTGTGTGTCCAACGCACACCAACCCCGATTGAAAGCTATTATATATAGAGAGAGATAGAGAGAGAGAGAGAGAGAGAGAGAGAGAGAGAGAGAGAGAGAGAGAGAGAGACGTTAAGCGCAACGCTGCGGCGGCTCGTTTAGCATCGTTTGCGCATGCACACGTCGGAGAGAAACACGTATATAAGGGCTCACCCGATATTCGAGAGAGTGTATACAACGGCGACGTATTTCGCAACTATATAGAATGTATATCGCACGGTTCATCGGCCGATCAACAATAATTATTATTATATTCGCAGTTGCTGCTTTATTTGCGACCCAATACACACGTGCACGTATATATGCTGGCAATTACCGCGAAGTCGATCTTATCGGGTTTTATACAGCGAGTGTGTGTGCCGCAGTGTGTATGTGTGTGCTCGAATCGTGCGGTTGCTGCACGTATATACAGTGCATTGTACTCCTTTGCGACGCCTCGTTACTGCGGTCTCTCCCCGCGCGTGTGTGCCAGGACTGTGTCACGCGCTTGTCGATAAGCTTTAATGGGATTTTAATTATTCTCTTGCGCCAAAATGCTGACTATACGACTTGCGACCTGAGATCTACGCTGATCGATTGATTCCAGGAAAATCTCGCCTCTCTCTCTCTCTCTCTCTCTCTCTCTCTCTCTCTCTCTCTCTCTTTGCTCGATTATGGAACAATCGCCATGTTGCACAGTCGTGACTGGTATATTTATGCAGTACACAAGAGCGCGTCTTTTTCGTACGCGAATATTAATCGAGAGATCGCAGGATGTGCAAATTTCGCGAACGGAACGATCGCAGGTGCGACTTTGCGTGTATACAAGAGAGACTCTGTATTGTGGAGTCTCTCCAGGAATCGACAAAACTTATCTGCCGCGTGTGCAGCACACAAAGACTTCCAGACAGACTTCGAGCGGGAGTCGGAGAGTTGGGCTTCGTTTTTTATTTCTTCTCGCGGAATAAAAGAGTATATCATATCCCCGCGCGTCGATGAAAGAATAATCGGGGTCTCTCGCACCGCAGGAGGGGGAGAGGAGAACGCAGACGGATATAGAATTTTCTCCGGCTCTCTCGGGCGAACATTTGAATTTCGCGCGCGCGCACTTGCCGGATATCGGCGCGAATGGTAATTTGTAGAAAGTTTAAGTCCAAGGCGATTCCTTATCCTATTTGCATTTATTTCTCTCTCTCGCTCCCCGTCTCTTTCTCACGAGGATTTTCCTCGCCAGGCTAACGAGACGATTTTCGCGCTCTTCTCTGTCTTTCTCTCTCTCTCTCTCTCTCTCTCTCTCTCTCCTAGACTTTCTTCCCAGAAGTTCAATTGGATTTTTACCGACGCGTCCCCCTCTCCCCCGCGGCGACTTTCGCGATAACGAACACACGGGTCCCGCCCGCCATCGGACGATAAAACGCTCGCGTCGTCCGATTAAAGATTCGAGTATGTGTGTACCGTACACTTTTACACACATATTTGCGCGAAAATGCAAAGCCATATCTCTCCCGGGGATTAAAAGCGCCGAGTGCGGCACTCGCGATATCGCGAGATTATCAAAGAGCCGCAGGAGAAAGAGAGAGAGACCGCAAGCGAGACATTTCCATTAAAACCGCGCAATTTTTTCCCTCTCCTCGTTCGCCTCTCGCGCGCGCGATCTCGACGCCTCATTTGAATTTCAAAGACGCGAATCGCGCGTCCGGGCGAGATCGAGACGACGGGGGCGAATGGCAATTCCGTGGAAAGTTCAAGTTGAAGGCGAAGCCGTGAATTATCGTCGACGGCTCTTTTGGGAGCGTACTGTATATACACACAGCCCGTGAGTATAGTATATATAGTGCGTCGTCGCCTCGTCGTCGGAGAGCGCAGTTTAAGAAAAGACTTTTACCTCGCGAGCGAGCGCGCGCAAGAAATGGAGAGAATCCGGGAATCGAAGCGAGAGAGAAGGGGATATCGAGACTTATGGGATTTCTCTCGTGGCGTCGTCGTCGTCGTCGTCGTCGTCGACGGTGGCGGCGTCGTCGAGCAGTAGCGGCAAGTTTGTACGGGTACGTTGACCTGTATGGGCAACGTCAGCGCGAAACCTTGTCCTTCCACTTTGCTGCGGGATCGAGATTGAACGCGCGCGCTTATTTCGTGAGCTTCTTCTGCCTCCTCCTCCTCCTCCTCTTCTTCTTCTTCTTCTTCTTCTTCGTCGACTCTCGCGCGACGACTCGCCTTCTGCGTACGATGCTCTTTCGTTCTCTCCGCGCACTCGTTCGCGTTTTTTTTTTGCCAACCTTACGGGCTTATACTCATACATACACGTTCAACGCGAATCTTCTGCTTGCTCGGCTTTTCCTCTGTTGTTTCTACTCGAGAGAGAAAGAGACTCCGTTGCATTTCGCGCTACGGGAGCTGGATTCACTTAGCTAAGTGAGCTTGATAAGAGCTGCAATGAATATTGAGAAGGTTAGTACTGCGGAGAAATTCTTTATTTAACTTCGAAGAGTTTTCTTTGAGGAACTGAACATGCTTCTCTTATTTGCAAATATAAAATTGCTTATCATTTTAAGCGGCGTGAAAATAATTAGATGTGTTTCTATAACATTATTAAATCGCAAATTCAATCTGTGACAAAATTATTGCTCGAATCAAAAAACAGAAATTTTATTCAACAAATTTGAAGCCAATTCTACTGCATTGCACTGCTTTTTTATACAGTTCGTTTCTCTGTCAATAAAGTTTTGATGAATCGATCGTTTAAAAGTTGCTCCCGAAATTTTCTTTGCATTCGCCAATGACGGTTTTTGACAACTCTCCGAAATTTGTTCAATTCGATGCTATATACCAATTCTCCTTTTATATAGATGGAAAATTTGATAAGCACTTCATTGTACAGCTCCTCTCTTCGTCGTACAGTCCATTTCTCTCCGCGCACCAATGAAATTTTGATGATTCGGTTAAATTCTCAAGTCGCTCACTATTTCCAGGGTATCCGTCAATAAAATTTTTTGATACCACTCGCCCGAAATCGACTCAATTCACTTTTATAACTGGACTAGCGACTTCCGACACGTTCCTCTTTACTTGACTTTTGCGCCGCATTCTGCCGCAAGAGCTCGGAAACAATTTTTTCGACTGACGCATCGTGACTGTGTGGGATTCCCTGCGCCTTGTCATTACGTCCTACACATTTCTAATCCTAACAGAAACGCCGATCGCCGCGCTCATCATCGGATTGGCCAACTGACTGAAACCCATTCGGCAACGAGTACATAAAGTTTCTGAATTATACGTTCAAGTCCGACCTGCACAGTCGAGAGCTAATCCTCGGCGTAAAAAAGAAAAATAAAATACGAAATTTCAGGGGAACAAAAGGACCCGAATACCCGCGAGGATCAGCGACACTAATGCGCGCAAGTAGTCGACGCGTTGAGAGACAAATTCGGATGCAAATTATTGCGCACAGTTGAATAAATTTCCCGTGGCGCGCAGCTCTCGAGCTCGCGTTTGTACCTACATACACGCGTACAGCGCGACAGGCTGCAACAGCACGAGAGATGCTGCGAAATCCCCCGGTAGCAATGGTACACAACAGCGACTTGGGCAATTAAGTGCAAGAAAAGAGTAGAGAGAGGGAGTGGGGGGGGGGGGGGAGGGGAGAGGCGCATACAGAGCCTGGCTGACTCGGGTACGAATGACGAGCTAATTTGCAATTAAATTTTGCATTATAAGCTCGATTAATTTCCCTGTAATTACGCGCATTCAGTTCTCGAGCAATTTTCCACGAGTCTTCTTCAAATTCATCGTCGAGATGTGCATATGAGACAATCATAAATGTCAGTCGATCGACAACGACGATGCATTTCACAAACGCGAAAGAGCTTGCATATTTTCTTGTCGACGAGCTTTACGTCTCATGAGAATTCGAATTTACGTTACGAGAACGGGGAAATTAGAGGTGTATTGACTTTTTTTTCTGCATAAAAGTATTGCTTCAATACTATTCACGGATGAATTGTCTGGGCTGTATAGAGAGCAAGGAAACGGACAAAGGAAATGAGACATTTCTGTCTCTACAGAAGCAGCAGCAGCAACTCGCCTGGGATGGAGGAGAAAAAACGGGAAGAACCCCTCGGGAGGATAATGGAATTCCTTTGGCTCTCTCTCTCTTTCTCTTTCGTTGTGCCGACTTTTCCCGCGCAAATCAGAGGCAAATAAGATGAAAATCTCTCGACCGACTTCATACCGTCGGCTCAATTAGTCATCGGCGAATCGAAAAATCGATTGACTTTCTTCCTTATCTATATCTGCCGACGACGACGACTACGCCAGTTCACTAGATAAAGAGCTGTGTTCGTTCCCTTCCGCCAACGCTTTCACAAAATGTGTATTACATACGTAGGTATACCTATATACAGAAGAGCAGCTGGAAAAATTGCTCATTAATTAACCCAGCAATTACCGGCTTCCCTCGGGAAGCACCATCCGGCCTACTGCCTTCATTTTTCTCTCTTTCGTCTGCCTCTTTCTCCCTCTCTCGAAAGTACGCTCGCCGTCGATTATCCGCAGCGAGATGCACGGTTGATTAAAAATTTAATAACTTTTCGCGTTGTTACGCGCGCCGCCTCGAGTTTAGTGTTACACGCGCCGTTGGAGCCAAGATGGGACGTCCAAGTGCACTCAGGGGATGAACCTGTGTATACACGTGCTACATAGCTGGACGATAAAATTACAAGGGCCGAGAGGCTGATGTTGATGGAGGCAGAGAGCTGAGAGAGAGAGAGAGAGAGAGAGAGAGAGAGAGAGAGAGAGAGAGAGAGAGAAAAATGGACCCGCACGTAACTTTAGTCATGGTCTACGCATATAGCGCAGGCGTGTATCTGCGGGTTTAGAGTCCTAATTATATATTCGGACGACAATGAACTCAACACGGTATCGACGATCAATTTCTCTCCCGAAATTCGCTCGTTTCGATTAATTCTGTATAAAATAATAGTCGCGAGTTACGCTCTGCGTAAAATTTTTTTCGGACTTGTACGGGTTGTGTACTATTATAAGTAAGTTAAGTGCGTGCAAAAGTTCAAGCAATAGACAGATACGCATGCGTAACATGAAATCGACACCAGCCGAATATATGTATTGATTTTACCATTGCGGCGTGTCCTCTCTATTATTCATATAAAACGCAGAGCGCGATCCAGTCATCGCAAAAGGCATATGTGCGTGTCTGTGCGCGTGTATGTGTGTGTGTATATGATAGATACGTACAGGTCGTTATTCAAAAATCCGACACCCATGCACACTGTCGTGCGTGTGTGTGTCTTTGCGCCAACGCAACAATCGAGGGAATAATATCATAAGGAAAAAATCAAAATCGCACCGAGGGGTCGAATTGCGCAAGAGCTACCGCTATATGTATTGCATAAGAGTCTCTCTTTCTTTCTCTCTCTCTCTCTCTCTCTCTCTCTCTCTCATTCTCTTTCCGAGAGAGCTCTGAGATTCAATGAGAGTTAATTCAACGTCGAATATACTGCACGATATACGCTCGCTCTAATCTTCGAGCCGCGCAACGTGTCCTCCTCCGCGTCTATATAATGCAGCGATCGAGCGCGCGAGAGTGAAAGAGACACGTATTCGGTGATTTATGTCGGGACCGGAGCGCCATTGTTGCCGCGACCCGAAAAAAATGGAAGATCAAGAGTAAGTCAACGTTTCTCCAAACGCGCATATCACGTGGAAGGATATATTATACAATCAGGTTCGCGTACGCGAGGCACACGATAAATTTGTCATCCGCAGTAGTTGTCTCTCTCTCCCCCCCCCTCTCTCTCTGGAAAGTCGTTCCCTCGGCAAATCTCGGGTCCGATTTTTTTTCTCGCACAGAGCACGCGGAGCCAAGAAAAAACTAGGGCTTGGACGCTTTTTTTTCGCGGGCTGCAAGGCTCGTTTGCGAAAGCAGGCGGAACTAGAACGAGCGCCGTCGGTGCGCTGTTCTCTCTCGCCTCTCGTGCAGCCGACGACTGAGCTGCGTTACGTGCGCGCACGCGACTATATAGATAGAGAACGTAGTGTGAAGGGGAACGATGAAATTCAAAATTTGTCGTTCCTGGGTGACGATGGATCGCGCTCGCGAGCGCCATTTCAATAGCGGAGGGAAAAAAATCGTTTCGCGCAAAGTACTTTCCCTCCCGCGCCAGGATGCGAAATTGGTATTCGGAGTAGTTGTGAGTGAAAAATAGTAACGAAGGGAGTAAATTGGACATTCACCCTCGCTGTATAATATACACGAATAGGACCTCTCCATTTTTTCATACACGTAATATACTTTATATACCGAAGATCGCTGTCGAGTTAAAAAGAGGGGAGGATTCCTTGTGTTTTCCAAGTATGTGCATGAAATCACGAAGATGCTGTATCGATCGTTGTTAAACATGGCTAACAAGGCTTCTAATACGTGCGAAAGCTTTCGAAACTCTGACACACGCTTCTTTCAGAAAGCTCCTCGACAAAAAGAAATTGATCTCCACGTTAATTTTCCACTTTATAAAACGCAGTAGTCGCGAGAATCATCATTAACGTTACAAAATACATACACGTATATAGTTGCTCGGGGGAGGGGGGGGGGGGCATTGTACCGAAATCGATTGGGGGGCGCGAGTCTCTCTTTCTCTCGGTTGTCATGTGAAACGGCGGCGCGCGTGTTTCCGCGAGCGCGTTTAGCCCACCTGGCAACAACAAACATGGCAGAAAATGGACGGAAAGAGGACGCCTCATTAAAAACCAGCTGAATGACAGCGTCTCGCGCGGTGCGCACACGCGGCACGTGTATTACGCGAATTTCTGCATTCATCCGCGATAAATTTTCTCAGACTCGCGGGAAACGTATATGTATGTATAGTGCGCTCATATATAGCTCTCGTCGTCGCGACGGACGACGGAAGGGCGCGTCGCCGCCGCCGTTTGGGAAATTAGGTGTAAAAAGTGTATTGCTCGAACACAAACACGCGTCCGGTTGAAAGGGAGAGAGAGACGCGAGTCTGCGGGGTTATATATGTGCGAAGTAATGACGCCGAGTATATATATAATATGTAAGTACAGCGCGCGGCCGCGACTGCTGTATACGGCTTCGCAAGGTAATATAAAGCTGACGCAGAGTGCAGCGGGTTAATGCAGAGGGAGAGAACGGATTCTTCTTCGAGATTATTCGCCTTCTCGTTTGCGTCATAATAAGCTCGTGATAAATTCGTCGGCTGCACTGCGCAGCGCAGGGCAATATAAATTGCACGCTGTGAGGCGTGCGTGCAGTCCGAGAGATGGCGCGGTTAATTTTGGCCTCCGCCGGGGTTGATGTGTATAGTACAGTATACCTGTAATATCAAAGCGACATCGGCAATACAGGTATATGTATATACCGATGTACATTTGCGAGAGAGGAAAGCCCACAGCGAGATAAGATCTCGCGTATATAGATACACACACACATATATATATGTGTGTAGTGGTGGGGAGGCGAGGAATAGCGGAAAAATCGTGTGCCAGAATGAATATCGCAGGGCCATTTTCCATTAAGCATGAGAGAGGCGCAGTCGGTGTTTAGCGCAGTTCCGAGACTCGCGTTCTACTTTCACCGAGATTCCGCGAGGAATCGCTCGGTTGGGTGTATACGCGGCTCGTCTCTCCTCCTCCTCCTTGCATACCAGTTAATGTGCGCACAGCCTGCACATATAACGTAACGGGTGAATTTCGGCCTCCGCTGCTCTGTGTAATGTGTATGTACGCACGCGCAGCGACGTCTTTAATTCGTCAGCTGATATGCGCTCTTCTGCTGCAGTAGTCCCGTACACACTCTGCTTTCTAGAGCTGTCTGCGCTGACTTTTTGTCCTCGTATACTGTATACATAAGTACGCTGCGCGCGCACCGAAATCACGTTTTTCGAGATTCGTTAAACTAGACTGGTCAGTCGCGGCTTTCAGTACACGTGTGTATACGTGCACCGACGGTAAACAGCTTCCTGTCGCGGCATTGCTTTACATATTCACGCATATTTCGGTCGCTTTCGTTTCTTTTAACTGGCGGCCATTTAAGTCGAGAGAGAGAGAGGGAGAGAGACTGTTAGCTCCTATCCTTGTACCGGAAAATCATTAAAGCCTCCGCAATCACATCCTTATTTGCATTCTAACCGCAGAGCCTCTCTCTCTCTCTCTCTCTCTCTCTAGCTCGCGACGCGAAGACACTCGAATGCGCGCGAATTTTCTTTGCCAGTCCAATAAAGAAAACGGCAATAATAAGGAGTATAAAAGTAAATTATAGCTCTAACTCTATATAACGCGAGTATGTTAGAATTAATCCCACGCAGTATAAGTTACACTCGCGAGCGTCGTAAACAACGACTATTAAATTTCAATATACCTTTCTCTCTCTCTCGCCGCGTGCTTGCAAGCGGTAAGCCAATAATTCGACGGCGAACGCGCGGCCACGGTCTCTTCCTGCATTTTCGGTGCGGAAGATAATCTCATGGCACAAATTCCTCTTGCCGCATTCGGTGACGTTGCGCGTATACATATATACACACACACCGCACACACGACACTATACGTCCCCCGCTTGATGACAAAATCCCAGGGATCTTTTGCACTTCTCGAGAGCTCGGGATGCAGCGTACAAAATGAAATTATATCGGGAGAGAGAGAGAGAGAGGGAGAGCAGTGCCGTATAATTAGTTTTCGGATTAGCTTCGCAAGGGCTTCGGTCTGGAATTCTAGTACACGCGTGACACGCCGTACGATAATCTCTTTTCCTCTATGCAGCTCCCTGTCTCCTCTACACCAGTAGTGTATATGCGTAGTCGCATTGTGCACCGGCAAACGTTAATATTATGTATAATGGTAAACATTACCATTTTCATAAATTCGTAATTCCTAACGTTCCTATATAAGCTGGTAATGAAGGTATATCGCTGACGAAAAATGCAAATTGCGACGATAAAATATTTAAAACGCTTATTTGCTCCGAGTGTAACGCTTTTAAGTACCGGGATAATGGCAAAAAAAATCATAGAGCGCTAGTTTCTCTAATTACGTACATGCGTACGTTTCTTACGTAAAGTATTACATTTACTAGAAAAAAATTATTAGGTGTGTACTTCTTACATTTTCGATTCTTTTTGCAGAGGAAATGCAGACTGGATGTATTCCTTTGTCAAATTATTCACCTGTGTTCTTAAAAGACAACCCTCAGTCTACAGTTTTTTGTTTTATCATTATATCCTATAGATATATATGTTAGCGTATTATCGCAAATAAAATACATAGTGCAAATATTTATTTGTATAATTTGCATTTTTACTGAGTTAAACGACACCTTCATTACCAACTTGTTAGATATATTTTTGTTTCTTACTAAAGTGAATTCTCGTACACGACTGTACAACCTGCCTCCATGATTTCATAAAAACCAATTAAAGTATAGTTACATTTTTTATTTCAAATGCCTGTATAAACATAAATTTTAAACCGTTTAAGCGCATATTTTCGCCAATTTTTTTTTTTTAAACACATCATATTTTCCGCAGTGTGAGCGAAATCCACGACCCGGAAGTTACGTTAACTCTCCTCATATTCGACCGACTTGAGCGACCTGCAGTCAGCTAAAACCAATTGCACCATTTCGCGCACATTTTATTATTAATAAACAGCAGTAAAACTTACCGCGCGCACATTTCCATTAAAATTCTCTCGTTTTTTTTTCTCTCGTACTTCGGTTACGCGAGAGCCAGTCGTCATCGTCGTTGGAGATTACACTTTTCGCTAAAATTTCCCAAAGTTTGTATGTAAAGTACGTTCGAGCGAGAAATCCCGTAAGATCGCGTGTGAAACACTCGCTGCGGCGCGAGTTATGTATTATATATTTGCGCTTCTTGCGCGAGCGCGAACAGCAGCGAGAAAAAAAAATGAGCCGCCGAGAAGTGCGTTTTGCTGCAGTGAAAGAGAGAGAGCGAGAACGATTGTATCGAACGCCCATCTCTGTGGGAGGCGTTTGGATCGATTTCCGTGAAGGAGACAGGCCCGATTACTTAACCGCGAGTAGCTGCTGCTGCATCGCGCAATTTTTAATGGCTTATTTTCGCGAACGCGTGCGCATACCGTTTGTATATATATTGCACACGTAACCTCTCGCTCGCGCCTCTGGTTTTCAATTCGAAGTTCGTGCGAACGTTTGTAATTTTAGACAGTTATAATTATCTTGCGTGCGCGCGGCTCTCTCGGCGCGCGCAAGTAACCCACATATGTGTAGCACCAATTGCAATAATGCTGGCTTTGATAAATGCGCTGAAATGTATTGCGAGTAACCGTTAATTTGTTTCTGCTTTAAAGAGGAAGAGAGAGAGAGAGAGAGAGAGAGAGAGAGAGAGAGAGAGAGAGAGAGAGAATGTGCTGCTGCCGCCGACACCGCTGCTGCTGTTGTCTGCTAAATTATTTCTTATACTCCTTTAAATAACTCGGATTGAGTATTTCACTGATCAGAGTCGTTTTATCAGGCTCGCTCGGTATAAAACATTTGGCTCGTACTCTGGAACGCATACCTATTTCTGAGTGTTTGTGCGTATGTGTGTTGTATATGTTATGCATGTACGATATATGTACCGGCTGGTTCACGTGTCAGTATATACTCTCGACTGCTGTAGCGCAGCACGTGATGTGGTCTGAAAACTCTCATTTCTCTTGAAATGCTTTATTGTATAACGTAATTCAAGGATAAGACTACGTATATATATTACATATACGCGAACCGTAAGTAATGAAGGTTTAGCGTATTAACTGAAATAGTTAAAAGCTTTATTGCCGTGCTCGAATAATTCTCGCAACTTATGCACCCGTAAAAAGAGACGCCGTTTAACATTCTTTTTTATACTCTACTCTCGCTGCTGTATACGCAAGCCAGGTGTAATTTCACACCCTTTGAACCTTCATTACGGCTAAGCTTTCAAAATTAAACGGCGCAATTTACGGTACGCCCCCAAAGTTTTTTAATCGCAACCTGATTGCATATATATACGGCCTTTGACGCATTTTGCGCATATAAATATTTGCATCCGTTACAAAGAGAGCGAAAGAGAGAGAGAGAGAGAGAGAGAGAGAGAGAGAGAGAGAGAGAGAGAGAGAGAGTGGAGAGCTGGCAGCGGAAAAAGAAAAGCGGAAAACGATTGGTCGGTGCTATCGGCTTTCCCGCGAAGAGAATTTTTGCGGCATTGGTCCGCGTGCACACATCAGCCTTTGAAAAAACTCTTGGCTTTGAGAAATTTAATATTGAAGCCCGAAAATAATTTTGCATGAGAGGGGCGAAAACGAACCACTGCAGGAAATACAAAATGCGTATATTAACGGGGCATCTATGGAGGCTGAAAACAAGTAGTGGATCGACATCAAAGACTGCGTGTGTATACATATATAATCTGAGGGAGAATGCAAGAGAGGGAGGAGTATATAGGCTGTACAGTGTACATGTACATGCACGCAAATTTCATGCGGCTGCATTTTCCGTTCTGCTGTAAGAGAGAGAGAGAGAGTATGTTTGAAAAAAAAGAAAAAAAATTAAAGCCGAGTGCAACTTCGAGCTCGTCTGATTTGTTTGCAGCGTATGGAATCTTCATGGTTAATTTGCATGCGAAGCAATTCTCGGTTTTCTGAATTGCACATTTTCCACGAGAGTACGGCACACAAAAGGGTCGTTCAGTTTTACCTTGAATATTCAAATCTCTTCATATTTCGCGAGCGCCCTTGAGATTTATATTGTATTATTATTAAAATTGGAATTTACATACCTTGAAATAACGATTGGCTACCTTATTTTTCTGTTTCAGGTAAGACACACTGTTTACAGCGAAGAATACAAGTTACTCGGCTATTTGTGAGTTTTCATCAAACGTATATATATATGAGTATGTCCAGGAAATTTCGGAAACAACGCGGACGGAAAAGCTGCAAAAAATTTTCTTGAAAACACACATACCAGACCTTGTTTTCTCGTTCCTTAGGTTATTCTGAAAGAGAAAAAGCTCGCGTGCATGGCCGATCGAAAAACGAGAAATAATTAAAAAACAAGAATTCGTATATTTTTTTTCTCGAAAACTGTGGACTTTTAAAAATATTTCATTAGAACAAAAATGTTTTAAAATTCATTAAAGAATGCTCTTAAATTTGTTCAGATTTTTACAACGTTTTCCGAAATTTCGATTTTTTTTGGATTTTCGAAAAATCAAAAATTGTACCGGATCAATCTGAAAAAATTTGAGAGCATTCTAATGAAATTTTTATAAAAGTCCATAATTTTACTCCGGTAAAAAAAGTATACCCTACGATTGCCCATGCACGCGAGTTTTTTCTCTTCCAGTATGACTTAAGGAATGAAAAAAAACAGGCCTAGGTGTTCCTTCAAAAGAAAATTTTCCAATTTTTGGGGAGAGTTGTTTCCGAAAATTGGTGGATATGCATGCAGAATATAGAAAAAAATGATTTTTGAAGGTGATTTTCGAAAACGGAAGCAATATGCAGCTTTAATTCTATCGAGATCCATTAGAAATGAAGTTAAGTCTTTGTAATGGA